>CM034708.1:90171327-90189620 GCA_020142125.1 Phrynosoma platyrhinos | reverse complement strand
CCATCTTGACCAGGAAATGATCTGTCCATGACAATGCAGAGGTACTTAACACCTCCGCCCACAGATATTCATGTTCTGTACTGAAGACCGCATCGAATGTATGACCTGCACAATGTGTGGGCCCATTGACCATTTGGACTAGGCCCATGTTTGTCATGGTCTCCATGAACTCCCGAGCTGCACCTGTTAAACTGGTCTCGAGTGGGATGTTGAAGTGGGCTTAGAGACCAGCTGTGTCAGCTCAGTCAGGGAGTCTGCTAGACAACGGGGTGGTCGGTAGACTAGCAGAATCCCTAAACTATCACTGGTCTTCAGACTAAGGTACATGCACTCGAAGTGGATTGTGTTCTGGACAGGTACCCTGGTCAAGGTTAAGGTGTTCTTATGGACCAGAGCCACTCCACCCCCCGCCCACTTCCTCTCACCTGCTCACTAACGGAGTACCCGGCCGGGAGGATCTGCACCCAGGTAGCGGCACTCTCCTCCCTCAGCCAGGTCTCCATAAAGCAAGCCAGGTCAGCATCCTCATCCAGGAGAAGATCCTGGATGATATAGGTTTTATTTTTAATTGACCTGGCATTGCAAAGGAGCAGAGTGAGGTTCTGTGGTATGGTTAGTCTGCACTCCAAGCAATTCTGAGAAACAGAGGGAACTGAAGATGGGATGGCTTTCAACCAGTGATCCTGTCTTCCTTTGTAACATTGGTTCCTGCTGTTCCTGCCATACCTCCCATTCCCCAGCACAACTCCAATAGTCACTCCTGTCATGTTCCCGGCCTCAGGTAAGATGGTACAATTTACAACCACTGGCAAGGCCCAATAAATGGGGCATAAAAACAATCCAGCCCTTTGGTCCTAAAAATAGCAGTCAAATAATACAGGACCTATTAGCCAATGAAATGATCCTAAAGCGGATACTCCTGCCAACCCAGATAACATGGCTAATCCTTCAATACACTAAACGTTATAATGGGGGAGACACGGAGAAGAGAGCTAAAGCCGCCCTCAGATCAGTGCTATAATGTTACTGCGCCCAGCTCCTCCACTCCAACGCCACTGCCACTGTTAGTGCTGCTGATGGTCGAGCCAAGCAGGGCTTAAATGGGCTCCTGTCCAGGTGAGCTCGATGTTCCTGAGGAGGAGGGGGGGTCAAACACGCACACCACCCAACTCCTCTGCTCCAATACCAGTGCCTCTGCAGGTGCTGCTGATGGTCGAGCCAGGAAGGGCTTAAATGGGCTCCTGTCTAGGTGAGCTCGATGTTCCTGAGGAGGGGGGCCAAACACCCACACCGCCCAACTCCTCCGCTCCAATAAATAGCTTACATCTCCTCTGCACTGTTTAATGAGCCTCCCAGAAATCCAGAGTGGGTTTGTTTGGGATATTTGGGGCAATCCATGAGGCCCCCAAAAGCTCAAGGAACCTAAACTGCCCTCTCTGAGTCCACCACAGCTGCACACTGCAGCTGGCAAAGGTATCAGCCATTCTTTCCAAACTTACTTGGTCTCAAATGGGCAATCATGTCTTTTGTAACATTCATGGCCCTTGATTGCTCACTTGAGACTGAGTTAATTCAACCAAACTTCACATTTCAAAATACATATCTTCAGGGGAAATGTAGATGGCAATGACACCAATGTTCCCATTAAAGATGAAGTTCAAGTGATTGCAAATTTGCAGCCACTTTAACCAAAAATCTTGGGAAGGAGTCATGGGTATCATTTTGGGTGGAGATAGAAGTTATACAATTTATTGTAACATATAGCTCTCCAGGCATTGCTAGCTTGTAAGTCCCAGCATCTTCTAGCTGTTGTAGCCAATGCTGAGAAATGCTGGGCGCTACAGTCCAACAACATCTGGATCAAGGAACTTGTGCTAGTTGATGGTATGTGCACAGACACCACACACACATATACTGGATGGCCTTTGGGGGTTCCTTCCAACTCTAGGATACTGTATATTCCTTCATAGCAGAAGGGGTTGGACTGGATGGCCAAATGGGAATCCAGTCATTGCAAAAACAACAGCAACACACAATTTCAATATCTCATTGGCAGCTTTGTATGCGACTTCAGTGTGAAAATTAGCAGAGTCTTGCACTTATAACAATGATGCCATAAAACAATAAAACAGCTTGGAAAAGCGAACTTCAAGAGGAATTTCCCCATCCCTTTACTTCATTTGCAATGGAACCATGTGAAAATTCTCACACTTTTGTGAACTTTGGCAAATTTCTTGGCTCGTACATAAAACAATCAAAGGAGCCAAGAAATCACCAATTCATGTCTTTAGCGAACCATGACAAATAATCATCACATCACTAACCTAAAGTTTTGAAGTTCATTAAACTATTCAGGGATATATGTGTATATGTATGGGTTATGAAAATATCAGTTCAAATCTCCTTTATCTATGGAATATGCACTTCAGAATCCAGTCCTTTCTTCTAGTATGTGTTTTCCAACCCATTAAAAAAAGCCACCCATGAAAGTTAGAAAAATTAATACTTTGGGAAGGCTAGATCATAATGGCATTTGTTCACTTCAAACACAAATACTATTTGAAAGATCCAACCTTGTATTTTACCTTTCCTTTGTTGTTAATTGAATGGTGTGTTCACTATTGCATAGAGAGGATCAGAACACTGTAAAAGATTGGAGAGGCCACAAGCTTTGTGTTCCAGCACAAAGCCAGGTATGATCATATGCGTTTCTTTAGGACGAAGCTAGAAAACTATGCTTTGGTTTACCTATATGTTAAATACTTGCAATACATTGCAGAAGTGATTTGAAAGTCTTTACAGCTAAAGTAGGTGGATACTAGATGTATTTAAGTCCTTGGCTGTCCCTGTGAGAAGACTCTCCCCACCAAATCAAAGAAACATCAGCCATCACTGATATAGTCCATCCCACTTTTCTCCTTATGAGCATCCAGAAACATTTTGTAGTTCACTGTCAGAATACAATGCTTGACTATATGGAGCCAGCTAGGATTGGACTCATACGAGGTGGACCTATAAGAGGGGATGTGATAGCCCTGTTTAAATATTTGAAAGGTTGTCATATTGGGGCTAGTTTGTTTTCTTCCTGACAGTGAGAGCTGTTCGACACTAAGGCTAGTTTGTTTTCTTCCTGACAGTAAGAGCTGTTCGACACTGGAACACACTCCCTCAGAGTGTGGTAGAGTCTTCTTCTTTGGAAGTCTTTAAACAGAGGCTGGATGGCCATCTATTGGGGATGCTTTGATTTTGAGTTTCTGCATGGCAGGGGGTTGACATGATGGCCCTTGTGGTCTCTTCCATGTCTATGATTCTATGACTCAGCTAGGAAATTCTTATGCTGTGATATATGTTAGGTCATTCATACACCAGTTAATTTTCAAGCAATAGTTCTCAAACTTTGGTCCACCTGATATTTCTGACTTCAGCTACCATAATCCCTGGCCACTGACCAAACTGTCTTCTGAGAATTGAAAACCAAAATGCCTAGTAGATTTGTGAATCACTGCTTTAAAGCTTTCACTATATCACTGCTTTAAAGCTTTCATATTATCTCTCACCCCCTCAATTTTAATTTAGGGAGTTGAATCCCATGTACAGAAAAACACATACACACAGACACATGCATACAATCTTTCCCATCTCTTCAAACCTCCCTTCCCTGACATTGGCTTATACAAGGGCTGTCATGTGATTATATACTTGAGAACAAGCTGGAGGAAAGCACTGTGGTCACTGAAAGAGGGATTAAGTAATTCATTATGTCTGCTTCCTGGGAATTAATGTCCAATTTTGTAATCTTCTTAAATTTTAAGGGACAAACGTCCAATTTTAGGAATAGCTTCTTTCTCAGATAAAATGAGTGCTCTGTTTAACCAGTATTTAGTATCTTTCAAGTTAGCAAGGCAGGCAGAATTCATATTACTGCATAGTTACAAAGAACATAGGTAAAATATATGAAATTTTAGGCTGATCCTTTATTTTATTTTATTGAAAACTCAGTTCTGCATAATATGCTGACAAGAAACCATTAATAATCATACAGCAGTAAGAACAAAAAAGAGAGAAATGATTCTATTGATTTTGCTCAGTAAATGATTAACTTGCACTACAGCGAAAGCGGTATCATGCTTAAGAAGAAGGATTTTACTTTAATAGGTTTCTTTTTTATGAAACCTTTCTCATTAGTTTTTACATTTAATATGGTGTCCTACCAAAAAGATGAAGATTACCCTTTCTACCTTGAATAATTCCTTTCCACATTTCCTTGTCTGTCACATGTCTGCTTTTTATTCTTGAAGAACATTCTGGAACAATCCATGATTCTGGGAGCTGCAGTAAAAACAACAACAACACAACACTCCACTACCTTTTCAAGCTGTATTTTGAAGTATAAGGTACAGACACAGTTCACTTGGGAAATTAAACTGGCTGGATTTCATGGTTACCCTGTGTAAACTCAATTATCAAGAGACTCCCTACACTGTAGATATACACTATAAGGGGAGATTAATAATGGTTGGCAAACTGTTTTTAAAGGTGTGAAGTTGAAGGCTTTCATGGCCAACATCCTTAGGTTTTTGTGGATTTTTCAGACTGTGAGGCAGTGTTCTAGAGAAATGTAGCCTGAAGACTAGGGATAGTTTGGGGATTCTGCTAGTCTACCGACCACCCCATTGTCTAGCAGACTCCCTGACCGAGCTGACACAGCTGGTCTCTGAGCTGCTGTTGGAGACGCCAAGACTTTTAGTTTTGGGGGACTTCAACATCCCGCTTGAGACCAGCTTAACAGGTGCGGCTTGGGAGTTCATGGAGACCATGACAAACATGGGCCTATCCCAATTGGTCAACAGGCCCACACATTGTGCAGGTCATACACTTGATGCGGTCTTCAGTACGGAACAGGAATATCCATGAGCGGAGGTGATAAATGCCTCTGCATTGTCATGGACAGATCATTTCCTGGTCAAAATGGAACTTAGACCCAATATCAGCCCTGCCGGGGGTGGTGGACCCACTTGGATGGCCCACCCTCGAAAGCTAATGGAGCCTGTGGGATTCCAGAAAGCCTTAGAGGGTTTAATGGTTGGGAATGCCGGTGATCCTGTCGAAGCTCTGGTTAATACTTGGAAAACCGATCTTACCAGAGCAGCCGACACGATTGCTCCCAAGCACCCTTGCCAATCTGCCTCAAACCACCAGCCTTGGTATACGCCAGAGCTTAGGAGGATAAAGCGGGTTGGACAATGGCTAGAGCGCAGGTGGTGGAAGACTCAACTCTTGACAGAACTCGCCATAGGATTTTCTTCATTCCTATTGGGAGGCAATACGTGCAGCGAAGAGAGCTTTCTCTTTTGCACGTATTGTGTCTGCAGAGTCCCATCCAGTGAAGCTGTTTAGGGTAGTGAGGGAGATGACGCAGGTGCTCCCTGCACCAAACCCCTTACTTAACCCTGTGACAGCCTGCTGTGATGCGTTTAACAACTACTTTGCAGATAAAATCTCTCAGATAAGAGATGACTTAGATGCCACTGGTGAAACAGAGTCTATAGGTGAGGCGTCCATCTATTCCGCCGATATAGTTATACTGGATCAGCTCCAATCTGTGAGTACCGAGGACATGGACAAGCTGCTTGTCAAGGGGAGGGAGACAATCTGCCCTCTCGACCCTTTCCCATCATGGCTAGCTGTCCGGGGGGGATGCATTGATGAGATTCCTCATGGATATCATTATTGCATCCTTTAGGGAAGGATATGTTCCATCCTGTCTGAAGGAAGCGGCTGTTAGGCCGCTTCTGAAAAAACTTTCCCTAGATCCCCTGGATATGAGAAACTATAGGCCTGTGTCATTGCTGCCATTTTTGAGCAAGGTGATCGAGAGGGTGGTTGTTCTTCAGCTCCAAGCTATCTTGGATGAAGCTGATTATCTAGACCCATTTCAAACCGGCTTCAGGACAGGCTTTGGGGTTGATACTGCCATGGTTGCCTTGACCAACGATCTGTGTCTGAGCATTGACAGAGGTAGTGTGACCCTGTTGGTGCTCCTAGGCCTCTCAGCGGCTTTCGATACAATAGATCATGGCATCCTATTGGACCGCTTGAGGGGGTTAGGTATCGGGGGCACTGCTTTGCAGTGGTTCTGGTCCTTCCTCTTGGGTAGATCCCAGAGGGTGCTGCTCGGGGACTGTAGCTCCAGTAAGAGGGACCTCAGTTGTGGGGTCCCTCAGGGGGCTATTTTGTTCCTGATGTTTTTTAACATTTATATGAAGCCGCTGGGTGAGATCATACAGAGTTATGGTGCTGGGTGTTATCAGTATGCTGATGACACCCAAATCTATTTCTCCATGTCTCTTTCGTCAGCCTCAAATTCAATGGCATCTCCTCTCTCAATGAATGTCTTCAGGCGGTAATGGGCTGGATGAGGAAAAACAGATTGAAACTGAATCCTGAGAAGACGGAGGTGCTCACGGTAGTGGCCCCGAAACTAAGAATTGGGTTGCAACCTCCAGTCCTAGATGGAGTCACACTCTCCTCCAGTGACTGTGTTTGCAGTCTGGGGGTGCTCCTTGACTCATTACTCTTGATGACATATCAGGTAAATGCGACAGTCAGGAGCGCCTTTTATCAGCTTCAGCTGATACACCACCTGCACCCTTTTCTGGAAGTAAGGGATCTCGAGACTGTTGTGCACGCGCTGGTAACCTCATGCCTCGACTTCTGTAGTGTGCTCTAAATGGGGCTACCCTTGTGCTTGGTTTGGAAGCTTCAGCTGGTCCAAAACATGGCAGCCAGGCTTATTTCTTAAAAATCTAGGAGGGACCACATCACTCGGGTTTGAGGTCCCTCCACTGGCTGCCTATCAGCTTCCAGGCCCAGTACAAGGTGTTGGTTATCACCTTTAAAGCCCTTAATGGGTTGGGTCCAAGCTATCTCAGGGATCACCTCCTTCCATACAATCCTCCCCGCACTCTCCGGTCCCCTGGGAGGAATTTGCTGCAGCCTCAAAAATCAAGGCTTGTTGTGACCTCCCAGAGGGCTTTTTCTGTTGTCGCCCCTAAACTCTGGAATGACCTGCTGGATGAGATCAGTCAGTTGACATCACTAGACAGCTTTAAAAAAGCTGTCAAGATGGATCTCTTCCAGCAGGCCTTTCTAGATTAATTATCCTGGCCTAGGGCTCCTTGACTCCAGCATTCCTCTTGTGACCCCATCATTTGTTGATGGATGAGGAACACAGTAGAGGTTGAACAGGGCATTTTAACTTGTTTTAAAATGTTTATTTGTAATATGTTTTACATTGTTTATGTTTTTAATTTTATGTCTATTTTCATTTTAACTATGTCTTATTTAATACTGTTTTAAGTGGTTGGATCTGTTTGGGGGTATGATGTATGGGTTTTATTGTAAGCTGCTTAGATTGTTTGTCAATAAGTGGGATATAAATTGTTGTTGTTGTTGTTGTTGTTGTTGTTATGTTTCACCTGCATCTGTGGCTGACATATTCAAAGAAAAGTATTTGCCAGATGGTATAATTGCAGGATCTTAAGTAGGTTTCTGAGGAGACCCCATATACTTTGGGCATAAAAGTTTTGTTCTGTATCAAGGTCATTCTGAAATGGGTATGCATTAGTGTGGCATGTCACAACCTGTATGTGTATATGTGCCTTCAAATTGCCTTTTGACTTATGGTGATCTCATGCATTTCATAGGGTTTTCTTAGGCAAGACTTAGGAGTTTTTCGCACAGCTAAAAAACCCAGCTTGCTTTTCCCATTTTGAATACCAGATATTATCATACTAATAGTCATCACTGATTCCACCAGCCAAGTGCAGACCAGTTGCATCCCATGTCCCAGGCTCCGACAGCCATTTTTCCAAGCCGGGAGCTTTCCAATGTTGAAAAGTGGTGCCTAGGAGTTGCTGCAGCCGGGCTGCACTTGGCTGGCAGAATCAGGAGAGACTATTGGTGTGATAATACCTGGCTGCATCCTGGAAGAGGATTCAAACCAGGAAAGGTAATCCGGTTTTTTTTAGCTGTGCAAAAAACTCCTTACTCGGAAGTAGTTTTGCCAGTTCCTTCCTATGAAATATGGCCTACAACGCCTGATATTCATTGATGATCTACCATCCAAATACTACTAGAGATGACACTGCTTGGCTTCCAAGATCAGATGAGATCTATAGTCTTTAGAATATTTTGGTGTTTTACTAGCCCAAAACCTAAGCACCACAGCCTAGAAACTCCAAATTCTGCATTCTTATTATTGAGACATTCAATGTTTTAGGTTTGTGCACAAACAGTTTTTTTTTTTTTAGGATAAGGAATAAGTACAGTATGCATTGTAATGTAGACTCTTCACTACTCTCATAGCAGGGATGGAAAAAACATCCAGGAAACAAAATGAGGGAGCCAAGGGATAGACAACATCTAGCTTACTCTTTTTTCCCCACTTTATGTGATGCTTCTTATAGCTTGCTCTCAAGGGGTAGGGCCACATCAGGAGTAGGGGGTTGTGGGGGGCACACCAGGTGACAACCTAAGGAGGAGTTACATGCCTGCTCCTCAAAGATCTGCCTATTGGCAGAAATGGACTGTGGTGTGTATTTATGGACCTCTCTAGGAGAATTTCCATTAGCTCAATTAATCAATGGGCTGAGCTACAAGCAGCCCCTTGGAAACTTTGTCTCGATCTGTATACTAAAGTGGGGAGATAAAGGATTGCAGAGGCAGGATTATTTCTATGAATTGTATTTTATTGAGGAAAGAATCATACTGCAATGCAAGCACACACTCACACATGGGTTAGGGACTAAGGGAGAATGTTGGAATATATCAGAAGGCTTCACTAAGGGGATAATTACCAAAGACATGGCTACTCCTGAAGATGCAGTCTCATGGCTGGAATGTAGGACTCAGCTGTCAGAATTAGCAAAGTCAGAGAGACATGGGGTCTCCTTGCACTTCATACTAGCACATGAAACAAAGGAGTTTGGGGATCTTTTATAAGAGAGGTCCACATCAAAGAGCTGAATCTGTTTTGAGAAAAATCACTTGAGATAGGGGTCTGGAGGTGGGGGTTTGGGTTGTAAATGAGCACTCTCCAGCCAAATATCTTGGCTGTAAATCACCTGGCCTTTATGGAATGTGAAGTGTGAATCTCCCCTTAATTTCAACTCCCAAACTGCCTGGAGTTTGGAGGCTAATGCCTATGTTATCTGAATTTGAGGCTCTGAGATATGTGACCAGGTGCTATGAGCTTTATGGCTGCTTCACCTAGCTTTCATTTAGAGTCATAGAAAAGGATAACCCATGTGGAGAACAGGCAGAATTATGCCAAGCCAACAATAGCCAATCAGGAGTAAGCTGGTGACAGCCAATGGAATCTTGGCTGCTGGTGATGAAGAATTCTGTGGCTGACAGTTGAAATCACTCCTGTAATAGTCCAGGAGTGAGGGATTTTGACTATAGCACTCCAAGTGAGGGATTTGCTGATATTTGATATCCTGTGGAATATAGTTAGGCTATTACAGTAATAAGGTTAAAAGGATAAATATAAATAAGAACAGTGTGAGAGTCCTAAAGACTAGTAACTGTTGTTCTTTAGAGTTACATAGTATGTAACAAAGTGTAACAAGAACAAGAGAATGCAACATCGTAACAAGTGAAACAGTGTTAACCATCATTCAAATAAAGTTTTATTGTTGTTCACTTACATGCTTGTTTGAACATGGAATCATTATCCACACTACTAAGAAATAAAATGCCTTTTCAGACTGCTAGAAATAGTGCAAATTGAGTCCACTTTAAGGGTAAGGGTTAGGGTTAGGGTTAGGGAATCATGGGAACTGTATTTTATTGTGGCACCAGAGCTCTCTGACAGAGAAGGCTCAATGTCTGAGGAAAAAAAAAACAATTCCCATGATTCCCTAGCACTAACCCTTAAAGTGGACTGAATTTGCACTATTTCTGGCAGTCTGCAAAGGCCCAACAAAATCAAGTTTGGGGAGCAAACCCATAGATATACATAAAAGTAGTCTGATACATCACTTATTGGGGCAACAGTGGGATCACAATACCCATAAGGCTGCCCTCTGAGGAAAAAAGTTGGGTGAAGGAGTGGCTCTTCACAGCCCACACCACAAAATTGGAAGATTTCCAGTGGTTGTAACAGGTGTTTGTCTGCATCCCTTTAAAACACTGAAGAGATAGTAGGGCAAGCTCAGCAGGAAGAGAAGTAGAGACCCCAGGTTTAGAAAAATAAAATAAAATAAATACAAATATTCTTTAAAAAAATTAACAAGCACATCTTACCTCATTTTCACTTTAACCACATGGAACTATGTAAGTGTAAATAAATTTAGGCTGTGCATATGATAGTGTAATTTAAAGGTGCAATTTCAATTTTGCTATTTGTTTATGTTACTATTGCCATTACATTAATGATATATGGGAATTATGATTTATGATTAACATTAGCACAAAAAACATTACAAAGGATACTGTATGGTGTGGTATGGGAAGTCAGTGTGGAGGGTGACACCAATCCTAGTGATGACAGTGGCATCACTAGAGGGCTGTGTGGGGTGCGGCCAAAACCAGATGACACCCCAGAAGAGGGTTGACATTGAGTTATGTCCTCCTCTTACTGTGGGGTGAATGTGCCCTTCCTGGCTTCACTGCAGTGGTGGCAGTCTCCTCTGTACCAATACTGACCTTGCTGCTGTGGCGCTGCTCTACTCATGAGGTGAATGACACCACAGCAGCAAAGGAGTGGGCTAAGCACATCCCAGAAGTGGTGCCACTGCCACCTGGAACCACTTCTCCCATCCCCCAATGACACCAATGTTGGGGTCACCACTGAGTGATGCCACTGCTGCCTGCTACATGCAAAAGTGTGTTTGCTCCTTAAGTAGTGATATCATTTCCAGAAATTCCCCTTAGTACCATCAGATATAAAATAAACTAAATAAGCACTTCATGAAGTAAATCCCCATGTTTTGCTCATTTTATGGAAACTATTTTTTTCCCAATCTTCCCTTCCTATTCTGCCTTGACATGTCTCTGAATTTACCTTACATTTTGATTTGGAACCCAAATCTGAACCAAACCACTTGTTTTCCTGTATGGATATTAGTCTGTCACAGGTCTAAAACATACTATAGAAACAATCCAGTTTGAGATCACTTTAACTGCCCTGGATCAGTGCTAAGTAATCCTGGGAATTGTAGTTTATTGTGGCACCAGAACTCTTTGACAGAGAAGACTAAATGCCTCACAAAACTACAGTTTCTAGAATTCCCTAGGATTGACCTAGGACAATTAAAGTGGTCTCAAACTAGATTATTTCTGCAGTGTGTCTCAGATAATTAACAGTGTCTAATACAAAGCTGCTCTTCTTCCTTCTAATTCTTAACTGTTCTTCCTCTTGTTCTCTTTTATACTTTCAAGGGATGGTTGTCATGCAAGCAGCCTAGGTTGAGAGTCTTTATAAATCTCAATACATATCTGGCTTTAAGCCTTGGTCTACCATTGGCAGTCCTGGTAGATCTAATACACTACTATTTTATCTGAACTTCTTGGTGGCTTTTAATATCATTGACTATGACATTACTCTAGATATTTCATATGGATAATGAGGGAAGCACATTTCAGAGGTTCTGCTCCTACCTCAGTGGCCAGTTTTAGAGGGCAGTAGGGATGTGAATCCTAGAATAATTTGTTCTTGCATGTGAGGTTGAATAATTTAAATGATTTTATCCCTGCTGTGGGAGAAAACAAATATTTTTAATCTGCAGTATCCTTCCTCTATTCAACTATCCTGAAGTAGTGTGCTAGAAATAATGTGTGGAGGAAATCCCAACAATCCCAACATATTTGGAGGAGCAAACATATTTTCTCTGCATAATAAATCTTGTGAAATATTTCAGGATGTTGAAGAACAGAATAAAATTGTGCAAAATACCCACTGTTTTATCATTATTCCTAATGGATTCTCTGACTGTCAAAGAACCCATTCTTCAATCTGGGAACAGATTATTGTGACTATTCCTCCCATCACTACAAGGGTGTTTTGGGAGACAAATGTTGATTCTCTGGCATTTATATTTTGGTCTTCCACATGCTTCTGTCTTGAAAATTACTGAGTGATCTGGATATTTTGGGATTATACAATGAGTATGCTGAAGATTCTCATGCCAATAACCATATTCAGGAATTAGGCACTGTGAGGGGAGAAGGTGAGGCTATACATGGCAGTCCTGCCCCCTCCAACCCCATGTTCTCATATTATTGGCAAAGGTCAACTGTAATTCCCTTTAGGTAGAAGGGCTGCAGTCACATCTCTGCATATCTCCATAGTTTCTATTCCATGGTGCCTGAGGAAGGCTTGCTTCCTTTCAACATCTTCAGGTGACTCTGCTGAATCAGTTTCTGAGATCACTAATGGACTGGATGAAATCCAATAAGCAAAGCTCATTCCTCAAAAGATGGACATACTGCTGATTTGTCTGATTGGTTGATAAAATTCTGGACAGGACTACACTCTTCCAAAAGGGAGAGACTTGCATTCTGAATATCTGTTTCTGGCATTTTAACTAGACCAAACTGGCATTGTTAGCACAAATTCTGTTCCTCCAAGAGGGGTGATTCTAATATGGCCTGCTCAGCATTTTGAAAACTGAACACAGCTCCAGTAAAAACTAAGTATAATTTGAAAACTAGAGTAACATGATGCCTAGGAAACTCACATTGTGCACTAGTATATTCCAGCTCTTGCATATGCCCATGACAAGGTGTTCTCTGTCTTTTCATCCTTAATTTTTTTTCTCCCATCACCACAGGCCTCTATAATATTGAGGCAATACTGACCTTACTTAAGTCTTGTCTTCACTGGCTAGAAGCTTGGGGCCAGTCCAAAGCATTATGCTTCAGAATTGACCCTGAGGTGGGCACAATGATGGCCCCATGCACCAGGCCACACCCGGTGTGGCAGCACAGCTTTGTTTGCAAAGGCCAGCTGGGCTGATTGTGGAGAGAAGGTAGGTTAGAGCCAGCCTTGGTGACAACCAATCAGGATTGAGCTGGCGACAGCCAATAGAAAGTAGGGCTGTAAGGGGGAAAATTCCATTAGGAACAGCTGGAAGTCAGATAGGGTTTGGATTCCAGACAGTGAGGGTCTGGTAGGGAAGGTTCCAGAGTGGAAGAGGGATAAGGTCCAGAAGAGAGGGGCCTAATACTGATACTAAACTCCAAGTGAGGGAGTTAATAAAGAGAATATCCTGAGAGGTATGGATAGCCTTAGAGGCTGGTTAAGAAACAGTGATAAAGGTTCCCAAAGAAGGGTTAAGAGTGTCCTGTGGGGGTAATTGAAAGTGTTCCAAGGAAAGGAGTGTTTTAGAATATTATAGCCAATTATAATAACAAGTGCAGCAAGACCAAGTGAAACATTGTTACTTGTTTTGTAAATAAAGTTTTATTGTTACTTTATGAAATACTTGTCTACAGTGTGAATGAATATCCACAGTACTAAACTTTATACAAGATAAGTTATACCAAAGATTTTTAGAAAAGAAGGTTGGTGAAGGAGTGGCTCTTTGCATAGGGTGGTGGCAGCTGTGGGAATCAAAAGGGTCCATGGTGTGGCCACAAATGAAAGAAAAGAAAAAGTGCATGTGAACAGGCTATCTGGGGCACAGCCACTTCACTAGAGGTTGATCTCATGCATGCAACCAATGCAGAAATATACTTTAGCTCCAAGAACAGGCCACCTTTTCCTCCTGTGCTGCTCAGTGTGGGGATGTGGGATGGTGTGGCACCTGGCATGTGGGTTGGCTTGATTCAGGTCCAGTCCAGTAGTTGAAGCACAACAAAACCCCGGCCTAACCCCAGCATTTTGGAAAAAGCATCAAGGTTTCCTGCAACTTTGCCAACTCTGGGACAAAGTTGGATTAAAGGAAAGCCTGTGGCATTTCACCAGAAGTGAAAGTGCAAGCAGTGACAGGATGGAAATAGGTTTTTTCACCCATACAGACAAGGCCTTACAGGATTTCAGTAGGGTATCCATGTGTCCTAACTTACAGACAACAGTCCTCTGTTTTAAGAGCTATCAAAAACCAATCCTCTGGTCAACCTAAATCCAGTTTAGAGATAAACATAAGATGAGAGCCATCATGGGGTAGTGGCTTGACCATGGGACTACTGCTCTGGAGTCCAGGGTCTGAATTCCTGCTCAGCTGTGGAAACCCACTGGGTGACCTTGGGAAAATCAAACACTCTCAGCCTCAGAGGCAACCCTTCTGAACAAACTTGCCAGTAAAACCTTGTGATTGGTAGGGTGGCTTAAATCAGAAACAACTTGAAGACACACAAGAAGAAGAATAAATCAGTGTGTCTTACATTACAGAAAACAGTCCTCTGCTTGAATGGCTATCATAAAACAATTCTTTATTCAGCTTTAGTCCAGTTTAAAGAGAAATAAAAGTGAGAGATCACTGGCCTTGAAGTTGTCAACATACATTCTTAGCATATTGAACTTATTCTTAGTATGTTGCACAGCTCACCTGCTCACAACCTTTCTCATAACAGCAAATTATTTCTGCATCTGTTTATATAACTCACTGCATGCACATTTTATGCAAATTTCTGCCCCTTTTGAGGTGATTCCTATGCAGCCTTTCTACTAATAAAGTGTAATAAAAAATCTGCAACTTCATTTCCATATACAAAGGATTTTGAATTTGAATTAACATCCTCACATACCAATGGTACATATATGTTTGTGCCTGGTTTCCAATCCACCAAATGCATCTGAGAAAGTAGACTGAAGTATATAAAAGCTTGTGCTGCTAGTCTCAAAGAGGCTACAAGATCTCTCTACACATGTAATCAAAGAGTACATGTCAAATTTCTGAACATTCTGAAATGCTATGTGTATGCTCCACAACAGGGGTAGGCAACCTTTTTGAGCCAGGGGCCAGGTTGCTGTCCCTCAGACAATTGGGGGGGCCGAAGCACCATAAATAAATAAATAAATAAATAAATTAAAAAAAACATTTCAATTTTTTTTAAAAAAATATGCATGCACGCTCTCTCAGCCCCAGAAAAGCCATGGCAAACCCCCTGTGGAGATTTTGCCAAGAAAACCCAAGAACAAGTAATAACAACAATAATCATTATCATCATGGAAACAACTCGAAGACAGGCCCATAAACAAGCAGGGATGCATGCACACTGTCCCAGCCCTAGAAAAGCCATGATGGCAAAACCCCTGTGGAGATTTTGCCAAGAAAACCCCAAGAACAAGTAATAACAGCAATAATATCATCCTGGTGGGGGGGGGGGGGCCGCGGCGGCGGCAGGACCAGCCTGGGGCTGGACCAAAGGCCTCAGGGGGCCGCATCCGGCCCCTGGGCCTTAGGTTGCCTACCCCTGCTCCACAATATAACTATCCTCTGGTTGGTTGGTTGTTAATCTGCCATTCAACCCACCTCATAAGATAATTTCCCCCTTTCATCCTGATGGTACAATTAACATTTCCCCAAATAATGCTTTCTCATTCCAGAACCTGAAGAAGAAAAGTTTATTCTGAGTACCTGACACAGTGTAAAAGCATGCAATTTTTTTATGGATCTCATTCCTCCTTCTCCTATTAAGAGAATGGGAAGATAAGTCATAATTTAATGATTACCCTCCATTTTTCCTTCTTTGTGTCCCCTTTCCTTATTTCTCTCTCTCCTACAAGAGGTTACCATAAGATTGAGAGATCCAGGGGTTAAGAACTTTATTTGAGTATTTTCTGATGTTGATAAATTCAATAGGGCAAGGTTTGCTGCTCTTGCTGGGTAGGATTTGCTGGTGCTTCCTAAGCTACATGAAAATGTGACATTTAAACTTAATCCATTTGACTGCAGAAGTAAATCAAATGAAAAAAAGCTCCAGTGGGTTATCTTCAAACAACTTTGTCACACTTATGTTCCATTGGTACCCCTACAAAAGTTAGTTATGACTTAAATCATACAGAGGTCAATGCGACTTAATTCGTAAGTACTTATAACTTTGTATTTTGGTTCCAATACAGCATAAATGCAACAATCCTGGATTTACCTAAGTGTAGCTAACTCAATCTAGAGCTAACTATTATGACAGAATTTGAATCCACATTGTATCTTGGTGTATCAGCCTAGGGACTAAGGATGCAAATCTTCACTAATTTCATTCTTAAAGATAAATGTGATAAAATGTGATAAAACATGTTCTTCTAAGGATATGGAACAAAGTAAAAGAGAAATGGAGAGATAAAATACCAGGTTGGGGTTCATCTAATGCAGCCTTCTTTAACAGTGAATCATTAGGTAAACAGAAGTGGATTACATATGATGAGATAGTAATTAAGAATCACCAAAATTTAAGATTGAATAGAGAAGAAGAGTTAAAATTGAAAGGATATAGTTGCAGTTGATTTTTATATAGGTAGACTAAAAAAAGATAATATGGTTGATCTTAAAATGTATGGTTTTGAAGACTGGGATTTGGAATTAGTCAATATTATAAAATCAGAAAGGAATAATTATATTTTGAAATTTTATAAGTTATTATTAAAATATTATATGGAAGATGAAACTGTTAAACATTGAATGGTTAAGTGGGCCCAAAATACATTAATTTAGAATGGTGGGAACAGGTTTAAAATATACGCTAAAATATACACTAAATCACTGGTATCTTGCTCCCTATAAAGTCAAAAATCTGTAATCAAATGAAATATATATGTTGGAAATGTGGCAAAAAAACCTGGTACTTTCTATCAAATTTGGTAACACTGTAATAAAGCAAGGGAAATTTGGAATATGATCCATCAACAGGTACAGGAAATATTAATATAAAGGAACCACTAGATCCTAAATTATATTTATTGAGTATGATTATAAGCAAGGATTTGAGGAGAAAAAAAATGGAAATGACTCTATTACATGACAACAGCTGCATGAGTTTTATATGCTGCAAAATGGAAGGAAAAAAGATATCCACAGATTGTTGATTGGATAAACAAGTTGTATGAATATATGGAAATTGATAAATTAACTCAGTTGATAAGAAAAAGACCAATAGAGTATTTTTTAAAAGATTGGGAACTACTCATTAAATCATTTAAAGAAACAATAAGGTTCTATATTTATAATTGGTCTGGAATAAAGAGGGAGGGAGAAAAAAGGAAAGGGGGAAAATGGGGGGGGGAAAGATTAGAAAGACACCCCAAATGTGTCGGGAGGGTTTTTTTGTTGTGCCGTCCATATAAGGACATGAGAGGCCTGATTGGCCAAGTGCGCAGGGGCCTCTGGGTAACTGCGTGCTTGGCCCAATCATGTTGCTTATTTGAGTTAAGGAAGGGCTTCGGCAGATGGCTTAAAAAGCCATCCTTGGTGCAGGGAAGGGGAGGGGCAGCCACACACTCGGCACCCCATCCCCCTCCCGAGGTCATCCTCAGAGCTGCCGGCCCTCCGCACAGCTGGCGCTTCGAGGAGGACCTCCCGCCGCAGCATCCGGACACGCTGCAGCGGAAGGGTTGCCTAAAGTGCACCTCAACATTTTGGGGTGCACTTTCGGCGACATATGAAAGGAGTGCTATTTTAGCACTCATTTCCAGGGGCGCCAATGGTGCACAGCTGGATCGAAGCATGGGGATGCCTTGGTCCCGCAGCGCACCTTCCCAGGGCAGCCCATAGCCACCCGTCTGCTTAGGCCCGAAGTCTCACAGTGATTGTATTCTCGTGAGACTTCCCACAAGAGTCCCCTCGGGCCTGAAAGGGGCCTCCACATCTCCAATACTCGGAGGGCTGCACACTCATCCAAGGCAGGTGCTGTGGCAGGCATCCTCTCTGCTGGATGCGTGGACCCAGCACTTGATCTCAGGTCCAGCGGCGCCCTGGCTATCTCTGTCTGGTAAGGTTGGGACCCCATCGCTGGTTTGGGAGGGTTTCTTACATCTTTCCCCAGTGGTGAGTGGGTGAAGGCAATACTTGTCTTTGGCAGGGTGCCTAATAGGACCCTTGGTGGACACCATCTCCCCCCCGTAGTTGTTGCCAGTGATGCTTCCTGGCTATTTGCATCTCTTGTGAGACTTGGGGAAGGGCGGCCTTTGGCCTGGTGGTGCAGGGTGCCTAATAGGACCCTTGGTGGATACCTTCCTCCCCTATGGCTGTCACCAATGATGCTTCCTGGCTATTTGCGTCTCTTGTGAGACTTGGGGAAGAACGGCCTTTGGCCTGGTGGTAGTCATCCAAGGTTGGGTGACTGTGCTT
>CM034708.1:90142597-90169556 GCA_020142125.1 Phrynosoma platyrhinos | reverse complement strand
TTTGCCTAATGGCCTGTTGGCTGGAATAAAGGCTGATTGATTTGATTTGAATCTATGGTTATTCAGCCAAAAGGGCAGAATGCGAGGCCTGGCAGGGGAGAAGGAAAGCAATTTGGTACATGCTGGGATTTCAACACAGGCAAGTGCAGGAGGCAGCCCTGCAGGTTTGATCACAAGTGTAACACCTGTAGGGGTAGTCACCCTGGTGCTTCCTGTAGCAGAAGTAAGCAGTCAGGAGTGAGAGGTGCCCTCCAGCCAGTATCACTAGGAGATAAAGGCTCCATCACCAATTAAGTTAGATGCAATGGTGGCGTGGCTGAGGGCATACCCAAACAAGGAGGCGGCATCTTATTTATTTCATGGTTTTTCCTTGGGTTTTCGCATCCCCCATACAGGTTCCAGGGTACATCGCTATGTGCCCAATGCTCGTTCTGTGAGGGAATTACCAACTATCATGAGGGACAAGCTAGTGAAAGGGATAGCTGCTGGAAAGATTTCAGAACCTCTTGATCAGCTGCCAATTCCCACCCTTCGTTTATCCCCTTTGGGTGTGGTTCCCAAGAAAGCTCCTGGGGAATTTAGGTTGATTCACAATTTATCCTGCCTGAAGGGTGACTCTGTGAATGATGTCATAGACCCTGAGCTTACGTCTGTTAAGTATGCATCATTAGACTCAGCATTTAAGATTGTGAGGAATTTAGGCAAGGGAGCCCTCTTAGCAAAGTGCAACATAAAATCTGCCTTCAGGCTACTCCCTGTACACCTTGATGATTTTTATTTACTGGGTTTTCAGTGTGAGTGAAAGTATTACTTTGATAAAGCCATGCCAATGGGGTGCTCAATTTCTTGTTCAGCCTTAGGATCACAAGGGGGATTCACGAGGACTTGAAGGTCTGGGAGTCCTTCTTTGAGCAATTCAATGGGACTTCATTTTGGAGATCTGAGTTGCTGCTGAGGGCAGACTTTCAGGTACATTATGATGCTAGTGGCACCCATGGTTTTGGTGTTTATTGGAATGGCCAGTGGGCTGCAAAGCCTTGGCCTTCTGCATAGATTGAACATGGTCTGACTAGAGACCTGATGTTTTTGGAACTTTTTGCTATTGTAGTGGCTGTGCACCTCTGGGTAAACCAATTTGCTAACAAGACCATGTGGTTTTGGTGTGACAACCAGGCGGTCATTCAGGTGGTGAATTCTCAGTCTTCCAAGTCCCCCAGAGTCATGTGTTTGGTAAGGGTGATGGTCTTGCAGTGTTTGAAATCTAATATTTTATTCCATGCTCAGCATGTTCCTGGAGCTTAACCCTTTGGCAGATGCCCTTTCTCATTTTCAGTTCTTCAGGTTCAGGCAGCTGACTCCCAAGCCGTCACCATACCCAATGGAAATACCGGCTTTGCTATGGAGCCTTGGAGACTAGAAATTCACAGGGCAATCCTACATTCCATTGCCCCATCTACATGCAAATCCTACCAGATAGCTTTGAATGCTTTTAACAATTTTTTATTGGAAATTGGGGAGGTAGCAGACTGGCCTATTAGGGTTGATCTGGTCCTCCGTTTCATAGTACACCTCAGGGATGCAGGTCTGTCACTTGTTACTATTAGGGGCAGGCTGGCCACCCTGGCTTTTCACTCCAGGGCAAGGAGTTATTTTGATCCTACCACAGATTTTAGGGTGAAGAGAGCTGTGGAAGGTTGGTCTAGAGAATCTCCTGTGGTAAAGGATTCACGGTAACCTATAACAGGCTCAGTCCTGGCTAAGTTGTGGGAACAACTAGCTGATACATGTTATTCACCTGAGGAAGTGGCTTTATTTAAGGCAGTATTCATCATTGCTTTTTTTGCAGCTTTAAGAATTAGAGAGATTGTGCCAGGATCTCACAATGATCAGTTTGGTAGGCCACTTTTAATTTCAGATGTTATCTTAACAGAACAGGGGATTCAGATTTGCATTAGGCGCTCCAAAACTGATCAGTTGGCGAAAGGTCAGTTTATCTCCTTAGTCAAAGTGCCTAGTGGGCAAATTTGCCTGGTTTTAGCAATGACCAAATTATCTCAAGGTTAGGCCAAAAGTGTCTGGTTATCTGTTTCTTCACATATCTGGCATGCCCTTAACTCAATTTCAATTTAGGGCAGTGTTAAAGGAGACACTAAGGCAAGCTAAGTTGCCTCAGGCTTAATTTTCTTCTCACTCCTTCAGCATTGGCACAGCAACAGCAGTGGCCACACATGGCTTCAGTGATGCCTATATTTGCAGAATTGGCAGGTGGCATTCCAGGGCATTTAAGTCCTATGTTAGGCCTTCTGGAAACAAGAGTCCCGATCAACTAAACTAATTTCCTTTACTTGCATTTCAGCTGGCTTTTTCCATGGCAAGATTTGGATTGTGGGCCACAGTCTAGCCTTCTGGGCAGAACGCCACCTTCTTGAGCACCGGTGCGATACTAATTTGGGCCTGGCAAACATCGGCAGAGGTATGATATGGGACATTGGCCGCAGAGGTATGATATGGGGAGTGCTGTTTCCTTGGATCATTCAGCTGTCAAGGTCTTACCCGCAACCCCGGGTTTTAGTCATACACTTGGGGGAGGATGACATAGTGAAAGTCCCTTGCCTTCAGCTGGCAAAGCAGATGGTGAAAGACCTGCAGGAAATTACGAAAACTGCACCTGGAACTATATTGCTATGGACTAAGCTGCTGCCAAGGTGTAGCTGGCCTGGAGCTTGCAAAGATGCCACCATTAACAGTGCTTGACGGTGGCTAAATCATTCTATGGCCAAGCAGTTATCAAGACTTGGCATTTTCATAATTAAACATTGGGGAATTAAATTGGATAGGCCTCAGCTGTACAAGGGGGATGGGGTGAACCTCTCTGCTGAAGGTTCAGAGATTTATGTTTAGGCACTCTCTGAACATATCAGAAAAGTGGTTTGTGGGGGGGGGGGAGGGGATGCCTAGCTAGGCTCGCCCCCTCTTGTGGTGGGTAATGGCCCCC
This sequence comes from Phrynosoma platyrhinos, assembly GCA_020142125.1. Taxonomy (NCBI): domain Eukaryota; kingdom Metazoa; phylum Chordata; class Lepidosauria; order Squamata; family Phrynosomatidae; genus Phrynosoma; species Phrynosoma platyrhinos. The sequence goes on along the minus strand of CM034708.1, from coordinate 90,166,561 downwards.
ACCCCACAGAAAAATTAATCTGGCTACTTAAATTTAATTGGGGTAAATTTGGCAAAGGTTAAATTAAAGGAAGTGATGTATGCAATTAAATGCATGACATAATTAAATAATGGCATCATATGATATAATATGACATCATTTCTGGCAGGGAGGGGTTTGTAAATTTGTTGTTGTTATTTGTTTACATACTTTGTCACATGTGGCGAAGGACCACCCATCTGGGTAGATTACACCTTCACACACACATGTGACTAAGTGTTGGGAGTTTAATTGTAAACCTTGTAATTTCAACCCTTTACAGCAGAAAATGAAAGTTGTGGCCTGTTTAAACTCAAAAAGAGGCATCTCATATCCTTTGTGCCAGTGCAAAGATCTTATGATGGTGATTTAGATATGAAATGATATAAGAAATATGAAATTATGAAGTCATTTTAGGTGTCCCCCCCTCTTTTTTGTGCTATGTATATGATTTAGGTGATGTGTGGTATTGTTTAATGACTGTATATAATATACATTTATGTTGGTGTGATGTCTAGCAATTCGATGTTCATTTTATCTTGCTTAAATAAATAAAAAAAATATTTGTTTAAAATAACATTTTTGGCCAAAAATTGTTGTGGGGCAAGGTTTTCTACAAGGAGTTACATGTGCATTTTTTATACCACATAAATCCCTAATTGTGAACATATTCAGACATCTAGGATTCTCCTCACCAAGATTTTTTAACTCTCAAAAAAGCAATTTGTACCATTAAAAAATTGCAAATATTTTCATTTCTGCCAATGGCAATAACTGTACTGCAGTTTTGGCTGTAGAAGGGAATTACAGAAAAAATAATAAAAAAATACTCAGCTAAAGAGCAACAAAGAATTTCAAGAGCAATTAAAACAGACAATTAGAGTGCCATGCATTGTGCGACCCTACCTATGTTGCTGGGTCACAATCCCTCCCCAGTGACTACGCTAGCTAAGCTGCTGGGAGGTGCAGTCCAACCTTGGAGGGTTGAACAATTCTCTACTATTAAAACCTTCCAGGTCACCTTTATTTATTTTCTTCAGCAGTCTGGTATGTCATTATTGAGAGATAGAGAGAGAGAGTGTGAGAACAGAATGTAACTGGTCTGAGGTCACCCAGTGATTCCTCTTAGAAGCAGCAACCTTTGCCACATACAGTGGCAAAACTATTCCCATTTGCTTGCTGGTCTGCTGTTGCCACTAATACCTTTCCAACAATAATATCTGTATATAAAGTTGTTCTTCTAGGCTTTAGGGTTGACTTCACAATAATTCTAGCAATACTGACCAGACCATAAGAGTGGATAGGAATTACAACAAAGTTACTATGCTACATATGTATTAGTCATTTCTTATTAACATCCAAACTATTAACACTTGCAAGTGCAGTGTTTCTTTATTTCGAATACAATAATAATAGCTTAAGTTAAGATTTAATCACATAACACACACTCATACTGCACACAATTCCTGTTCACTTGTTGCTCACCATCAACATAGAAAGAGACGATTGCCTGATCCTGCCTTTTCCATTGTTATCATATTCTACTCCCCTGTTACCAGGGTTTCATAATTAATATTTAGCATCAAGCCTGTTTTGAGAGGTCATAGTGACCTGTTAAGACTAGGAAGGTACACATATAAGAAGTCACAGTGATCTAAGGACATGTGAGTGACCTAGCTAGGGCTAAATAAATGCTAAAAGGGTTTGCTGATCATCCCCCCCAGGCTGTTAGCATTTCCTCTTGCAAATTGAATCTCGTTACAAAGGCAGTTAAAGACTATACCTTCACCTCAGTTCAGGTCATGTTCTTATCCACTTTCCTGTCTGACTACCCAGGATTGTCTCATATCCATTCAATGCTGTATTACTCCATAGTTAAAGACATCAGGCAATCCATACTCTTTTGTCAGTTTCAGAGGAAAACCATCAAAATCTTTGTTAAACAATGTGGTAATATTAAGCTCCCTTAAGGTTATGAAATAGGATATAGATATTCACTCCAGCCATAGACATCTTACTCACAGATTGGGGTGCTGTTTACAGATCTTGTGTTTGCAGAGAGTCTGTCTCCCTCTCTTTGTGTAGCCCTTAGACACTATTTGAGCAACTCTCCATTTTCCATGGATCCCTCTTCAGGACTTTTAATTATTGCTCTCTTTAAATCCCATTTTCTCACTATCCTTCAATGAGCCTTTGCAGACTGCCAAAATTGTGCAAACTGAGTCCAGTTTAACTACATTGACTCAGTGCTAGAGAATCATGGGAACTGTAGTTTATTGTGGCACCAGAGCTCTCTGACAGAGAAGGCTCAATGTCTCAGAAAAAAATACAATTTACATGATTCCCTAGCACTGAGCCAGGACAGTTAAAGTGGACTCAATTTGCACTATTTCTAGTAGTCTGCAAAGGCCCAATGTCTTTCTTTCTGTTACCTTTGTGTGGTTCTTAAGGTTGCACTGGTTTTGTGTGTTTGTATGCACCTTTCGACATTTCTAAATAAAACTTTATGAAAAAGGAGTTTCTGTGCAGTTAGTACTGGTATACCCAGGTAAAAATTATATCCATGAAGTTACCCTTTTCTTGCAGACCTCCTTTTGAGCTATATTTTCCTCATATTTTCAAGGAAACATTGAAAATGTTGTTGGGGATCCCAATGCTCCCCCACACCTTTTAGGGTAACACCATTGCCATATTTCTCACATGGAAATCCATACCTCTGAAGAAATGAAGTTCCTGTTGATGCTTCTCATGCAAGTAAAATTTCAGAATTTCTAATCTTCTTGCTTAAGTGTTAAGCCTCCATGTGATAAGGAACCTCTACTGTTTGTTTTCTACATGAGGAACATGAGTCTAAGAGGAATGGAAATGGGTTGTCCCCTGTTCCATGTTGTAAAATAAATGTATAGTGAGTGATGTCTGCACATGACTGTGGTTAGTATTTCTCATTTTATTTCCTCTCACAAATTCAACTCTCCACATCTACCAATACATTTCCCAGTGTCACTTCACCAGTATAGGATATGGTAGCACCACAGGCTTCAACAAGGTATTGGAGATGCAGTGACTGCAAGTTCTGCAACAACAGAAAGGCAGAGGAGCTTTCTTTCCTGACAGAGATGGCATTCACTGTTTTTCACCCACAGATATGACATAACACCTCAAAAATTGCCTTAAGCCAGCATAAAGGACTGTTACCCCAGCATAATCAATGGGATTCTGCCCTTTCTCCCCTCAATAATCTTCCTTAAAACCTCATTCCTATTTTATTTTCTTTCCCATGTCTTTTGAACAGCATTTACCTCTTCTCACTCTCTCTCTTAATACACAGATTTATTTTACACTACACATTCCATACCTGTTACTGAATATGCACACCACTAACTGTACCTGACATACAACAGTGCAATACAGAAATATAAACTGTAATTGTAGAGGTAACTGTGCTGTTCATAATATTCATTGGTATATGGTATAAGCAAAATCAGATGGGATCTAGTGCCTTTAGGATATTTAGGCAGCTGGAAAAAATAGGGAGATATTAAAAAGTGATTTCTTAGGAAATGAGTGGGACTCTGTGTATTTGTAAAGTGAGGTAAGAATATTAGTTTCTTGTCCACCGGATCATCTACTCCATGTTCTATTTAGTTTCAAAAGTTGGGGGGGGGTCGTTTCCCCCTTTTCTAGGCTTGAATTTCTTTTTTCAGATGAAAAGAACTTGTGTAAATTTCACACCAAAGTAGGGGGCAAGAAAATCATGAACCCTGCACCATATCAGTATTGATTAAATGATTAAATCCCATAAACAAATGGGATTACACAACAATTCCACATAGTTCCCATCCAACTCAAATACTTTTGCTATTCAAATGTTGTGAAACATGTAACCCAGTTCAGGTGTAACATGGAAGAGCTGTAACTACACCACATCTATAAGCCAGGCTTGTGTCGGGAATATCTAGGAGGGACCACATTACTCCGGTTTTGAGGTACCTCCACTGGCTGCCTATCAGCTTTTGGGCCCAGTACAAGGTGTTGGTTATCAACTTTAAAGCCCTAAATGGCTTGAGTCCAAGCTATCTTAGGGATTGCCTCCTCCCATACAATCCTCCTCGCGTGCTCCGGTCCTCTGGGAGGAATCTGCTGCAGCCTCAAAAATCGAGGCTTGTGGCTACCTCCCAGAGGGCTTTTTCAGTTATCACTCCCAAACTCTGGAAAGGCCTGCCGGATGAGATCCGTTAGTTAACATCATTAGACGGCTTTAAAAGAGCTGTCAAGATGGATCTCTTCCAGCAGGCATTTCCAGATTAATTGTCCTGACCTCAGGTTCCCCCACCGCGGTGATCTTTGCGTGGCCCCATCTCGATAGATGAAGATCATTACCGCTAGTCAAGCCATGCCTTATTATATCTCTTTTAAAATGTGTTTTTAAATTTTATATTATTGGAATTACTGTTTTAATCTCTTTTGATTTAATGCTATTTTAAGGGAGGAGTGATTGTTTTGGATATTATGTATCTTTTTAACTGTTGTAAGCCGCCCTGATTGTGTTCCCAAAGGGCGGGATAAAAATAAAATAATAATAATAATAATAATAATAATAATTATATTAAGGTATGCAAACTTGGAAAAGATTAATTTTTTGCTTTATATATCTCAGCATCGCATGCCATATACTGAAGCACTGGTACGGATATTTTTTGTATGTAAAAGGGTAAGTTGGGAAAAAGTATATTTAATGGCATCACTGGGGGCCACCTCCCATGACATCACCAGGTGGCTAAAACTTATTTGTGGCCCTTCGTCTTTCCCTCTATGCTTTTTTGGTGGGTGGGAGTAGGGCGAGAGAGGGGGCAAAGATTTTTTTCTACAGTGTTATCTAATTTTTAGCATAAGGTGCTATGATCTGGAAAAACCCCTAGTAACTATTTTAGAGAGCAGAATCTCATGCAAACTCCAGTGAATGCATTAGGAATTACTTCTTTGTAGAGAAGCAGCAGCAGCACTTTAGATGAAGCTACTTAAATTGAAACAATCAAATAATCAATTTACACAACACTCTAACATTCTTTATTTCTACTGCTTGTTATTTCCTATGTTTTTGATAAACATTAGGTTCAACATGTTAAGATATAGGCACAGAGCTTGGGAAAAGGTATTTTTTCCAACTACAGCTCTTGGGCTGGTATGCTGAAGGCTATACTAGCTGGGGGATTCTGGACATTGTAGCTGGAAAAACTAACTTTCTGAACCTATAGGCTCCTTTATGTAGATGTATTCACTGTGCTTATACATTCTACTGTTGAATAAAAAATTTTTGAGGCTTTTCTGTCTACATTAAACTCATAAAAATATTTTTTTTTTAAACACACACAGACACACACACTTGCTACCTACCAACTGTGAACAGTGATGGATTTCCTCCCTAACAGTTTTTTGTTGGGCACCAGATATTCCTTCAGCCACAGACTGAATATTGGGTGGGTGTACTGAATCTTTGATGTTGTAGAAAATCATGTAGGTGGATCTTGACTGATGGGACATTTATGCAAGCTCAGGGAATAGCTGAACATTATGAAGTGACATTCTGCTAAACAACAGTTGAATAAAGATGGTTCCCGCTTGCACGAAATTTCTAACAAACTTTGCACTTTGAGTTTTTTTTAAAAAAAACTATCTAAATCTCACAAATACATTTTGTACATCCTTAAAAATGTAAAAATTCATTATCATGGGAAACAACAAATAATTTTAGCAATTTCTCTGCCAGTGCAAGAATGTTTGCAGTTCAGGAGTTATTCTGTGCAAATTTCGCACATAATGCTTTATGCAAAAAACAAACAAACAAACAAAAAACCCAACAACAAAAGAATTTTCTGTTCTGGAACAGCGTTTGCTGTGCAGAAGGTGTATGTGTGTGTGTATATATGTGTGTGTGTGTATGTGTGTGTAATTTCTGTCAAGAGTATTACATGTTTTATCCACCAAATATGTAAATTATATGAAGAATTAAGTTCTGAATTGTGAAGCTTCTCATGAGTCCAGGATTTTCTGTTTTTTGTTTGTCTGCTGATGTGGTGTTTGTTTGCTGACAATTGTTGACAACCCTCCTATTTCATTACTAGGGGCCATAAAAATTTCTTAAGGTTTGACTCTCAAATTTTAGGTTTTAGGATAATCTGACATGGCAGCCTATCTCTCTCCCCCCCCCTTTTCATCTTGAGCTCAATTGTTGCAGAAGGTTAGTGGCATGGATCAGGGGTGTCCCTAAGGTTGTTTTCACCCAGTGCAGTATCTCATGGTGTCACCCCCCATTGACCTCCTCCCATTTTACACCATACAGAATCCTTAGTGATGCTTTTTTCACTAATATTACTCATAAATAATTCCCATGTACCACTGAATGTAATGCTAATAGTTGTGACATAAATAACTAGCAAAATTAAAATTATATCTTCAAATTACAATATCATATGCATGACTGAAATGTATTTACAATTATATAGTGAAGATTGGGTTAAAATGTGATTTTTTTTAGAGAAAATTTAAAAAGAGTTTAACATTTCAAAATTTCATTTAAAAAATTAAATTAAAATTTTGAAATTTGAAATTTAAGTTTTTATACCAAAATCATTTTTTGATATGAAAGAAGTGCTTTCTCTAATGGTTATATGGAGGACAAAACAAGGAAGTACAAAGGACTACACCTTCTATTTGGAGTGACATAAATCATAGTCGAGGATGGATATGTTTCTGACATCAACCTCAATGGCTCCAAAATTGAGAAAATGGATATATTACCAACAATTTTGTCAGACCATAGTCCAATAACCATGGAAATCCAGAACAGTCCAAGAGAATTCAATTGGTGACTAAATGATTCACTGCTAAAAGATGAAGAAATATTAAAACAAGCAGAAAGTACTGGTAATATAGAATTATTTTTTCAATAGAACTTAAATAAAGAAGTAAAACCTCAAACAGTCTGGCATGCATCCAAAGCAGTGATACATGTTTTTTTCATCCAAAAAATTGTAGAGAAGAAGAAAAAGCAAGGAGTAAAAATGGAGTATTTACTCCAAAATGTTAAAGATAAAGAAATCCAATTAAAAAGGAACCCAACGAATAGAGGATTGATAGAGGAAATACAAATTTTACAAAAACAAATCTCAATAATAATGGCAGAAGAAATGGAGAGGAAAATTAAGTTTGCCAAACAAAAAAAAATTAAGTTTGCTAATAAACCAGGAAGATGGTTGGTGTGGAAATTAAAAAAAGACAGAGAAAAGAAAACAATTTGGAGATTAAAAGAAGGAGAGAAAATATATGCAGAACAAAATCAAATAAAGAAAATATTTCATAGATATTTTAAAGAATTATTTACACAGAAAAAAATTAAGGAAGGAAAAATATAAGAATTTATAAATGAACAAAATATACAGGTAATTACTGAAGAACAAAAGTGTGAGTTAAACAAAAACAATCATTAATGGAAATGATACAAGCAATTAAGAGAGCAAAAACTGGAAAAACACCGGGCTTGGATGGATTTCCAGCATTATATTATAAAAAAATTAATGAACTGACTGGCAGCTCCATTACAAATTACAGTGAATGCTATTTTAGAAGGGGGGATACCAGATACTTGAAAAACGTCATTTATAACTTTAATCCCCAAAGAAAATAACAAACTATTGGAAGTCAAAAATTTTAGACCAATTGCCCTACTTAATATGGACTACAAAATCTTTGCATCTATACTGGCAGAAAGATTTAAGAAGACATTAACTAATTGGATAAACAAAGATCAAACAGGTTTTTTACCTAATAGACATATGAAAGAAAAAAATAAGAAACATAATCAATATTATTCAATACCATGACAAAAGATGTGACAAACAAGCAGCCTTAATATTTTTGGATGCAGAAAAGGCATTTGATAATGTATATTGGGATTTTCTATAGAAACTTTGGAAAAAATGGAAATTGGAACAAATTTTCTAGATTGGATAAAGGCAATTTATAAAGAACAGGAGACTAAAAATATTGATTAATGGAGAAAAAACATAGACATGCCATATTCAAAAAGGAATGAGACAAGGCTGACCTTTGTCCCCTTTATTGTTTATTACAATATTAGGGGTGCTTGGTAACAAAATCAGAATAGAAGAATCAATAACAGGAATAAAGATTAAAAGATTTGAATATAAAATAAAGACATATGCTGATGACATGGCAATAACTCTGTCCAACCCACTGGAGAGTATTACACCTTTACTAAAAACTATTAATGAATACGGTGACTTGGCAGGTTTAAAAATAAATGAGAAGACAACAAATATGTTAGAAATGAATATGACAAAGAAGGAAAAAAATAAACTTCAACAATTATCAAGATTTGAAATTTAAAAAATATATATCTGGGAATTTTCCTTATGACAAAAAGTTCAGAATTATTTAAAAATAATTATGATAAGACCTGGCAGGAAATAAAAATGGAATTACAGAGATAGTCCAAAATTAACCTTTCTTGGATAGGAAGAGTATTGAATATTAAAATGAATGTGACTGCCAAAATGTTATTCTTATTTCAATACTTGCTAATAATAACCAATGACAAACTATTTAAGGAATGGGAAAAAGATTTATCTACATTTATTTGGAACAAAAAGAAGCCCAGAATAAAATTGAAAATTCTTCAGGATACAAAGAAAGAGGAGGGCTTGGCATCCTGAACCTAAAATTATATTACCATGCTTGTTGTCTGGATTTGATTAGAGATTGGGTTAAAATTAAAGATGAAAAAATTTTGCAGTTAGGGGGTTAAGAACTACAGTATGGTTAGCATGCATATTTGGTCTATGATAAAGTCAAAGTAAATAAAGAATTCAACAATCATTATATTAGAAAATCATCACTGAGAGTATGACAGAGGTACAGAACAATATTTATACAAAAAAATCCCAAAATGGACTTCAGTAAATGAGGCTTTTTACAGAAGGAAGAGAATGAAAGAAGGAAAATGGGTCACCTGTAAGGATTTATTGACAGTGGAAAGAAGGGAATACAGAATGAAGACAATGGCAGAACTGTTAAGTGAAGATATAAAATGTAATTGGTTTCTTTATAGATAAGTTACAGAAAAATTTAAAATGGAAATTACATCAAATAGAAAAGGAAGAAACGGAATTTGAAAAACTGATGATTTATGAGATACAACACACCATTTCAAAATTTTACAAAATGTTGTTGAAACTTAATATGGAGGAAGAAACAATAAAACAATTAATGATCAATTGGGCACAAGATATAGGAAGACCCATATTGTTAGAAGATTGGGAGAAAAATGGGGGGGGGGGAGAGACTGAAATTATGACATTAAGTTATGACATTAAAGAAAACTATTATAAAATACAATATAGATGGTACCTGACCCAAAAGAAATTATCAAAAATTTACAAAAATAGTAAGAATAACTGCTGGAACTGTATAGAGGTTCAGGGTACACTAATGCATATGTGGTGGGAATGTAAAAGAGCGAGGAATTATTGGAAACAAATTCACATTGAAATAGGAAAAATTATAGAGGTTAAGATGAATATGATATCATATAAAATTATGTTTTATATGATATCTGCAGCAGATTTGTCCTAGCTAAGAAATGGAAAAGTAAAGAAGAACCAACAGTAAACAAGTGGCTACTTAAATTATATGATAAAATGGAACTTGATAAATTAACATGTATGTTGAGGGAGCAAACAAGAAACAAATATGAAAGAGAATGGACACCAATCATTTATCACAAAGATGGAGAGAAAAGAGCGTTGTCGCTCTCAAAGACTAAAAAGAGAGATACTGAAAGAACATGTAAATATGATTATTGTAAATAAGGCTTTTAGACAAAGAAGAAAAAAGAAAGTTCAGTATTTGTATATATGGTGTGTGGAGGGAAAATGTGAAAGCATGATGAAATTAGAAATTGAACATAAGAAGGAATATTGAAGTGTATATGCAGTTGTAAAGAAATTTGTGGGGTAATCAGAAAGTCGGGAAATAGAGTGATATGTGGAATATTCATAGTCAAGGAGGGAAGTCATTTTTATGTTGTGATTCTAGATTTATGTTATGTCAGTGGTTTAAATGTGTAATGTGTTTTTATGTTAAATAAAAATAATAAAAAAAAGAAAAAATAAAAATTTAAAAAATTCTGGGCCCTTTCCTTTCTCCTCCTGCTAAGCTTCACCCACTCCCACCACATCTTAGATCATTTTAAAGGGAAGCTGATGAAGGCCACAGCCCATTTTTGCCAAAAGGTAGGTATTTGAGGAGAGGTGGTGTCACCCCACCCCAAGGTGTCACCTGGTGTGATCCACACACCCTGCACCCCCTAGTGACAACACTGGCATTGATCTTTATATGAATTAGAAGGGAACAAAATCAGATCTTGGAGAATATACTATGAGGTCATATACTATTTCTAGTTGGTTTTATGGCTTTTGAGTGGATACAGTATGTGCAAAAACAGCCCTGATCTTTTGCAAAACATTTCTCTCTGTGTGTTTTTAAAACAAAAAAAGAGCTTTATTCCAACATGGGAAGAAATTTGGAACAGAGATCACACCACTATGATCACACACACCACTAGCTTAAAACAGAGCACATGGAGTTAGAGATGTGTTTTACAGAAGGCTGCCAATTTCAAAAATCACTAGAAACTAAATTGCTGGAAGCAAGAATATTCTGGTTTCAAATCATCCCAGTTAGGGCTTTTGCAGGAATGCTATTGGGTAAGAATAGGTCCCTTGGGTCCCTCACTACATCTGAATCAGTTTGTGTCACATCTGCAAATATTGCCAAAGGCCAAATCTTTAAGCTGGACAACAGAAGTGGGACTTATGGTGAAATGATTACATCCAAGCTATCTTGGGAAGCAGATTTAAATATGTCTACCTGGGACCCTCAACAGAACATAATGTGGGCTTTCCTGCTATTTAAATCCCAATCTAAATATTTGAAAGAAAATAGCTCAACATTGGCATCGTTACCTAGCTTAACTCTCCAGAAGTAATAAGCTGCTCTTTTCTGCAAAGGATGCAATGAGGTGGGATCCCTGTTCTACTTGTGACTTCTTGTCCAATAGTATTCTGCTTTTGGAATCAGGTTTATAACCTATGGCGAATAAGCCAACAAAATTCTGTAATTCAGTGTTGCTAATGAAGCACTGACATACGGGGCCTCGGCAGACGGCTTATTAAGCCGTCCTCGAGGCAGGAAAGAGGAGGGGCAGCTACACACTCGGTGCCCCTTCCTCCTCCCAAGGTTGCCCTCAGAGCTGCCCGCCCTCCGCACAGCCAGCGATCCCGGGGGCAACCTCCCGCTGCAGTGTCCACACACGCTGTGGCGGATAAGTCAGCGAAAGTGTGCCTCACGCTTTTGAGGCACACTTTCACTGACTTGTGAAAGGAGCCCTATTTTAGCACTCCTTTCAGGGGTGGTGAAAGTGCACCGCTGGATCGAGGCATGGGGATGCCTCGATCCAGTGGCGCACCTTCCCAGGGCAACCCCGTGCCGCCAGTATGCTTCCCCCCATATTTCTATTATATCTTTAGATACATATATTATCAGCCTCTTTCTCTCTCTGCTGATAATAAAAACTGCCACATTAAGATCTGATTTCCCTCTTACTGACCATTGGATACTTAGAAATTGCTAGACAGTGGAACTCATTAGGAAGTCTCTGTGTGAGTACATCATCTGACAATGTCTGTTCATTCACAATGATCCAAGAAATTGAAATATGAATTGAAGGCAGCAAAAGGGGAGTATTTTTTTAAAAAAAGACACATTTGCTGCAGCATTACTATCCATTCATTGTTTTTTTCTGAGACATTAAGCCTTCTCTGTCAGAGAGCTCTGGTGCCATCATAAAATACAGTTCCCATGATCACAGCAAACAAAGACTCATTACCACATGGCCCATCTGTGCATCGTATGAGATTCTGAAAGAGGGACTTCTAAATGTTGGATCCTTCCCCCATCCTGTTCTCTTCCCCACATATTTGCTTCTGTGAATGACTACCATTGTGTATGGATTATGTGCTCTGTTTGTCTATCCTTTCTTTGCTTGGAATTCATTGCTGTTAAAATTCTAATAATAAAATAATGATAAAACCTACAATTTTAAAAGACTGAGTGCTTCAAGTATCCTGAAGCATTAACTCATTCTTTGCCAGTCCTTTTATAGTCAATTCACATGAATCACACAAGATGAAGGGATTAAAAGACTTTTATTTGTACAAACTGCCCCACAAGAAGTTATTAGAAATAATAAATAAAAACTAACAAACAAGGGAGAGGGGAAATCAAAATACAGTAAATAGGATCAGCCTTACCAACTAGCCACAGAAGTCTGGTTGGAAATTAACAAATGGAAAAAAAAAGCTGGATAGGAAAGAGAATGGTGTGTAATATTTAGAAAGTAAGTATGGCTAACTGGATGAAGTCCAGACCATAAGCACTCAGGACCTGAGTATTTGGGCAGAGCACCACAGGCCAAGGCCATGGTATCTTGCTCCTGGTTCTAACCTGATTCAGTCCCTGGGTTAGTGTAGCAATTGGTAGGTGTTTATATGCCTGCCCACCACTAAGCTATGGACCCATGGCTGCTGAGTGCCTCATATCTGCCACGACCATTGGCTCCATCCTGAAGGCCCCTGATGCAGTCCGTGAAACCAAAAACAGGATGCCTGGGTCATCCACATGATGAGATACCCCCTTCTGCTGTCAAAGGCTGCGGTAGGGGCCTTCAGGGTGGATGTGACAGTGATGGCAGGGAAAGTCTGCTGGCTGTCAGTGTGGAGTTTTCTGGAAACTCCACAGCAAACAGACAGTCTCTTTGCATTGGATTAAGGCCTCTTTGGGCTGGGATCACTGTAGGACAGCAGGATCGACATCCAGGCTGCCCAACCCTGGACCAGGGTTAATGGTCTGCATTGTCTGGACAGGACAATTACCAGCTGAAGGGAATACAGGCCTTTTAGCCCATGAGTACAGGACCTTAGTGGAGTAGCATTTTATTTTAGGTATGACCAGTGTAAGCTAATGGTCATCCTCACATCTTTGAAAACACAGTTTCATATGTCCATCATATACTCTGTGAGAAAGCAGTTTTTAATTGCTATCTGTCCAGACCTTACTACTAAATCTCTTCAGTTGGCTACATCCAAACTCCAGTATTATGAGAAAGGGAGGGAAGAAGAACTGGAACTACTTCCTCCATTCTATTTAGCAATTAATGCTTCTAACACCTCATTCATCTTTCTCCTAAATTATACTATGCTGTAATATGCAAACCTCCTCTAAGGGCCTTTGCAAACTGCTAGAAATAGTGCAAATTGAGTCCACTTTAAGGATTAGGGTTAGGGAATCATGGGAACTGTATTTTATTATGGCACCAGAGCTCTCTGACAGAGAAGGCTTAATGTCTCAGAAAAAAACAATTCCCATGATTCCCTAGCACTAACCCTAACCCTTAAAGTGGACTCAATTTGCACTATTTCTGGCAGTCTGCAAAGGCCCTAAATAAATCATGCCAAGAAAGCCCCATGATAGCTTCACCTCAGGGTCACCATAAGCTGGATATGACATGAAGGCACACAACAACAACAACAACAACAACAACAACAAGCAAACAAAATATTAGAAAATGCTAATTGTCATATAGAAAAGGTTGCTCCATCCCTTAGATCAAGTTCCTTAGTTCCCATTTTCAGTATTTTATTGAGGTCTGCCATAAGGGCCAGCAGAACTGTACATAGTTCAGATGTGTCTGTGCCATCAATTTACATAAGGACATTATGATACTTGCCTTATCACAACTCTGCATTGGTTCTGCAAACTCTCACTGCATTGAGAGAATCCTTCAGAATCCTTGAAGTATATGTTTTATGTGCCAGTGTCTGTTCTGTTGTGCTCCAGTAATGCACATAATTAAAAGGAGTCACTCAGCTCTAACACATCTGCCATGTTAAAATTCATTATCCTATAGTACCTGTCGGCACATAGAAGGGCTGCACTCCCTACTCTTAAACCTCAAGCCCTCAGTTTTATATTGTTTACCTGAGTAATATCAAGAAAGAAGAGGTATATTCCTGGTTATTTTACATACCTGACATTTGAAACATACTGACAGAACATAATCTTTTGAGTTCATAGAAAATGTTCCAGGTTTTCCCCACCCACCCCCAACATGCAATCCCATCATTTTAATTAATTAGTAAATGTACACTGTAAAAAGAAAAGAAAAGAAAACATTTTCCCCTGAAGCAGAATCCCAGAAAGTATTACATGATGTTCTTTTTTCTAAAGAGTCACAACAAGCTTGAAAAATCACACAGAACAACAGTTAAGAGTTTATTAAAAGTCCCCCAAGATCCTCACTCATATAATTCAGCTCCTTGCTAAAGTGAATAAAAGTAATTGTCTCCTTACCCAGCCATAGCCTATAGGTCTGCCCAACTTTGCCATAAATCTACTAAGATGGATGTTTGATTCCACTGAAGCTACATGCAGTAGTGAGATGTATCAGTATTATATTAACTGCCAAATAATTCTCAAAGCAATCCTGAGAACTTTAATATAATGAGAGTAACAACTGAAATATTGGAGTGTGGGAAGCTATGCAATGTCCATGGCTGATGGTGAGCTGCTACCTGAGAAAGAGCTGGAGAATTTCTTGTTCCCTTGGAGAAATGTGATGAAAGATTCTTCCCTCTCTATTTCTTTATCCACATATAGGAAAGGTGTTTGAGGCCATTTTTACACAACTCGATAGTCAATTGTGGTTTCTTACCTTGAGTGTTCACAGGAGTTATGTTGATGGATATTACTTAAATAAAAGTTGAACAATTTATATAGGTCCCAGGACCACTTCCTTCCTAGGGTGGCTGCACTATACCACCAGCAATTTTTGCCAAGTTTTGATAAAACCTGTGTTTTGACTTTAAAGCTCTCATTTTGTTGCCTCTATTGTTATAAACAAGGCACATATTTTGTTTGATGTAGATTAGTGCTTTTGGAAGTATCCTAGAACTACTAATCTCTATGTACACAGGATGACAGCCTTGTCTAAAGCCAGAACCAGATGAGCTAAATAAAAGAAAATGTATTGGAAGCAAAGCAGTTGCCTTTTGCTTCAGCTAGATTGCAATTTAGTGGAAAAAATCAATGGCAACAATGGAAATAGTGGTAAGGACCCCCTGGAAATTAAGAAGGAGGGCATAATATAGTCCATTGCCTGTATGTTGCATGCTTCTGTACTGAAAAACAAACACACAAACAAAAAAGGAACAAATTTGTAAAAGGATTCACTTAAGTCTCAAAATCAGGACCATGACAAAACCTTGTGTTTCAGCTTTCTCTGTCCCATTCATACACACTTGAAAGTTCAGCTGCCAGGACAGCACTAAATTAATTGTGGGTTGTTAGGGTCAGGGGATCCTTTTAGGATGCTGCTAGTTTTAATGTTAGCAGAAAGTTGTGGACAGTTTTGAAACCACAGCAGCACATTTTGAATGATGCATGAAATGAAACAGGCCTGCTGTGCACACTGCTGTGTTGTTTGTTACATCCTGTAGACATTCAGGCACACAATATTCAGCTTGCAGACATACCAACAAATATATCCATACTAACCCACTCAGTTTTTTAAAATGAAAAAATTTTAAAAAAACTAAACCTTTGAAAAGTTTTTAATATACTGAGGCTTTGCTTACTGTTTTTATTTTCCTCACCCAAAACAATGAATACTTTTATAAAAGAGAGGGCTGGTACACATTAGTAGATTTGTCATCTTTTTAAAATGGAATCTAGTGAGTGTATATTATTTAGGGGATTATCATACCTCTTCCCAGACCCAGTTTACCTCTTGCAAATTAGAGCCCAATTTGGGCTGGAGCTGGATCTTATCGCACAGCTTTTGCCCCTAAAAGGTGCATCCCTTCTCCAATGAGAGTTGGGAAACATGCTCCGGTGACAATTTTTTCCAAGTCAGAAGCAATGATTGGTACTATGAGAGGAAATAGGACTTGGATACTCTCCATGATAGATAGCAGGGAGCTTTGCATTTGGCCACAAGATACCAGAATGCTGCATCAGATGGAGGTTGTTTGGAGGCTGTTAAAGGCCTGATCACCCCCTCAAATGCCTCTTTGGATCTTCCCAACATGCCAGTGAAGGACATTGTGTCTATGGGATAATCAATAGGCTGGGTTTTATTAATTGACATGAGCAAGGTAGGGGCTTTTGTCCTGTACTGCTGTTGTTAATTATCTGGTGTGTGTTGGGGGGGGGGGGGAAATAGTGGTTTAATGAATTAATTATTTTGCTCAATTGATTTATTAATTGGGAATTATTTTAGTGAATTTGGGTTAGGCCATCTGTGTTTGTGTATGGGATGAAATAATGTAAAAGAAACTATAAAGCTCATGGCTAATGTGGGGCTGGATTGGATGATCCTTAGGGTTTGATATTCTATGTTTAAAACTGTGTATTCGCAAAGTAATTGTAAAAGGCTTTTACTTTTGGCTTCACTGAAAAAGATAGCAAGAAATGTTGCTTTTGGTCAAATTGACCATGAAGACAGGAAGACTGTTTCAGAGCCAAAGAGATAGGAAAAAGAATGGTTGTGGTATGGGCTGGAAGTAAAGTAAGGAAACTATAGGACCCAATTAGTTAAGTCCAGGTGTCGATGAATAATGCCAAAATAGTTCACGCATGGGAAGTAGAAGTTTAATATGTAATCAACAGTGGTGGAGATTGAAACTATATCTTGTAGCCAATGAAAATTTTGAATTATGCATATGTTAATGTAATTATAAATAAGCTGTATATAAGAATTCTAATTAGCTGAGGGAGGGGCTCTCAAGTCAAGGGGCTAACCTGTCTGCCAGTAGCGTTTCAAAAACTTGCATCATGTATTTTGTGCATTTTGGTAGGTCAAATATGTTGGAATAGTAACAAGCTCTACACTTGAGCCATTATAGGGTTAACAACCATCACAGAGTTAATGGAGAGCTACTGAGAACACAGATTACCTACAGCTGTATAAGATCTTGAAGTGCCTGAATACATTGAGTACTACTATCAGAATTGTCCATGACATTGTAATTCTAATATCTGTGAATGGTTCTGAAAGCTGGGCATTTCAACTCATTTCTAATATGGTGCTCAAGGCAGTAGCATCCCTGGGAGGGGGGGGGCTGCACCAGGTAACACCCTAAGGGGCGGGGGGGGGGTGACGCCACTGTTACTTAAACTCTGCCATTGGCAGAAACAGCCTGTGCTGCATTTTTTTCTCCCCTGTCCCTTTAAAATGCTGGCATTTCCATTCAGCAGAAGAAAAGGCCTTGCCCCTTCCTCTACCTACTCAGCCTCCACTCCTCAGAGTCCCTTTAAGTGACAGGGTTCCTGCTTTCTCTTCCACTAATTGCAGCCCAGCCTGGAGCAGAAGGGATACGCCCCTCTCTCTTCCCCCCTCCTGCCAAGAGATGCTGAATGGAGAGATCTTCCTAGGCAAGAAAGGTTGGGAGGGAAACAGGAAAGTTGGACAAAATGGGTTGCTTTTTCTTTCAGCAGCTTTTTTTAGCCCATTTGCTTTCACACAAACACACATGTATTGAATTGGGGAACAAAACTCTATGGACCTTATCACACGGGGTCTAAAGCAGAGCTAATCCAAAGGGTATCTGTAGCTAAAACGTATTATTTCCCCGTGTTTACACATGACATTGCACCGAAACTCAACAGAACCCGAAGCTAATCCGTAGCAAGTGGAGAGTTTTTGGCATTCGGTTTTTTGAGGAAGTACAAGCGAGCCTTCGGAATAGCTTCGCAATAGCCGCACAGGCAAAATGCTTATGATCACACAATGCGTGTTGTGAAGCCTTTCCCCGCCCCGACCCATGGTTCCCTGCGCCACTTCCCATGGATTCGTGGGGAAGCATCTTATGGCGCGCCCTTCCTGTTTGGATCGGGCAACAAACGGGACCAGAAAATATGGTCCTCTCTGGAAATTTATGGGATTTTGGAGCTTGTGTGTGCATGGAGGATACGTTTCCAGGATCCGTGTCCCGGGAACCGCGATAAATGCGATATGATGGTAATTGCGTGTGGTGGGCAGCGGGAGCTCTTTCAGTTCATTTCGATATAGAACTGAATTTACTCTTATTTTGGTTACTTTTCGCTTTGTGGCCAGGGTGTGATAAGGTCCTATGTGTGGGTTTGAATCTGGGCTGCACTAGAGTTTCATTCCCCAGCAAAATGAAGGGCTAGTTGGCATTTTGCTGTGTGTTTGTATGAGAGAGAAAGAGATTGAAACTGGACTGTTTGTAGGCGTTTTGCTGTTTGTGTGTGTATGAGAGAGAGAGCGTTTGAAACTGGACTGCATAAGAAGCCTCCTCCCCCCTTCCACATTCTACATGGCAAGAGAGTTCCAAAACCCACACATTCACCAAAAAAAATGAGGAGCTAGTGTGAGTGAGAGTGAGAGAGGACTACAAATCCCAGGATTCCTTTGACTGAGTTATGACAGCTAAATTACCATCAAACTGCTATAATAATATGGTATGCATACATCCTACCTTGAACATAATTGGAACAATTCAAAGACCATGTTAGCCTGGAAAATCAGTCTGCGAAGGGACCTTGTAGCATCTTTGAGACTTACTGAGAGAAAGAAGCTGGTAGCATTGGAGTAAATTCTTCCCTTTTTACAAGCATTCAGAGATTTGTCCCAGCTAGAGTAGACCCATTCTGTCTATGGAACATACACAAGCCTTGACTCAAGTAGTCTTACTGCTACAGTGGACCTGTTTAATCATAATTTAAAGGGGGTTTCTTCCCAATTATTTGCTTTTCATTATGTGTAGGAATTCACAACCCTAGGAAGCTTCTAGAGTAGAGATTGCTCAGGTGGAACCTTTTTCTTTCTTTACTACAATAATAAATTCCATTATTTGGAGCCCTGTGTAAAAGTAGTATATATAGAACTATAGAACAGGGTGCTTTTGAACATATTTTGAGCCTAAGGATATATTTCTTGATACTAATTTTAAATGTGTTGAGAGCCAGCATAGTGCAGTGGTTTGAGTGTTGGACTGGGATGCTGGGAGACCAGGGGGCCGTTCCCACTTACATTTAAATTGATTCACGAATTCTGTTGACACTGGGTGGCTGAAGTGATTGAGGCTGAGGCACAGTCCCCACTATGGAACTGAACTGCGGCAATGGTACTTGTAGTTCCCACTAATGCCATTTGCACTGCTTCTGGAGGGGGACTCGCGCTGGGGAGGAGAGACCCAATCCAGGCCCCTCTGGGTGGCAGGGGCAATGGAGGCTGAGCAGCTGGACTTTCTCACCCACCAGCAGCCCTACTCAAATTCTTGCTTGCTCACCTGCCTGCGCGCTCTCTCTCTCTCCCTCTCCCTCCTGCTGACTTTTCCACCCACCCATTTGCTCACTCAATTGCTTGCCCACTCTCTCTCTCTCTCTCACTGGCAATAAAGAGCCCTCAGAGCTCTTCTTTCTGGAGGAGAAGGGGGGAAACTGAGCAGCTGAATGGCTCCTCCAGTAAAATGTGATTCAGGTCCATTGTTCACACTTGTGGAACATGGTTTTGAATCAATTTATTCCAAAAAGACAGCCAGAAAACTATTATTTAAAAAGTGTGGGATTTTGAGATTTGTGGTGGTTTAAAGTGACTCTGAACGATCGGGGTCACTTCTGAAATCATTCACAGTGATAGCAAGGCACATATACAGCAAATCACAATTCGCTGTAAATCATAGTGGAAATGGACCCCAAGATTTAAATCCCTACTCTACCTTGGAAACTTGCTAGGTGACCTTAGATAAGTCACACTCTCTCAGCCTCAGAGGAAAGCAAGGGAAAACCCCTTCTGAACAAATTCTGTCAATAAATTCCTGCGGCAGATTTGCCTTAGGGTCAACATAACTCAGAAATGTCTTGAAGGAACACAACAGCAACAACAGCTTTCGGATGGAGTACAGTCCTTTTACAAGTTATTCCTGGTTACTGCAAGCTTTTCCCCCATTTCAGAATAAATGTGGATAGTAAAAATACAATTTATTACTGCTTCTCTTAGACATTTGGGTCCCAGAACTTTTGCTGACATTTTTGTAAGTTAGCCAGATACCTAGCAGTAGATACTGATCCACCTTAAACATGCCAGTTTTTGTTCTAGAGCTGTAATTCCTAAAAGCTTAAATAATAAGACCAGCTTGCAGAAGGGAAAGAGTCCTTTATGAGAACAGAAAGTCTTCAAGCAATGAAATTTTTCAGCCTCAGAGAAAGGCACATCTGATGGCTTCTAAAATACAATAGTTTGTGTTCTTTACTAATATATCTATTAGGTTCAGTACAAAATGTCTGCCTATAAAAGTTTTGTGCACTGTTTCAGCAAAATCAATATATTATTTTAATAAAAATATCCCTGTAGTGTGGCACAGTGGTTTGAGTTTTGGACTGTGACTCTATATATCAGGGTTTAATTCCCAGCTTGGCCATGAAACCCAATGGGTGACCTTGGGGAATTCACACTCTCTCCGCCTCAGAAAAAGGCAATGGCAACCCTCCTTTGGAAAAATCTTGCCAAGAAAACTCCATGATAAGATCACTATAAGTCTGAATGGACTTGAAGGCATACAACAACAATATTAGTAATAACCCAAAACACATTTTTATAAGCCCATGTTAAATTGTATCAATTCACTTACAAAACTAAAACCCTATGCTAATTAACTTTTTGAATCTTGTAATGCACATATGCTCCAGTCAGAGCAGTCATTGTTACTCAATTGCAATGATGTTGTTGATGTAGTGCAGCTTGTGTTTTATAGTCAATGATTTTATCAAATTACTAAGGATTCTGTATAGTCTGGTACAGGAAGAGGTTGGGTGAGTGTCACACCATGAGTTACCATATTTAAAAAATAGAATAGGAGTGGTGGGAAATTATAGGTAAATATAGATAAAGAAGGAAGTGGAAGTGGTGAAATTAAGATGGTAAAGTATGTGATAGAAAGTAGGAGTATGTAGCAGCTTCAAAGCAGCTTCATTTATATACTGCTTCTGTTAGAATTTGATGGGACATAGAGTCAATGTTAAAATGTTGAAATGTAAAGATGTGTGTCTGTATTTTTCCTTGCTGAGAAAAGCTGATTTTTCTGAGGCCAGATACGCAATTATCAGCCCAGGTGTGTTTTTAGCCCAAACAAGCAGTTAACTTGTCTACAGTTCTGTGAGAAAGGGATTTGTTTACATAAAGGATTTATAAACATGTAAAATGTTATGGGAATTGCAGTCACCTGATTTAGTATGGTAATTAAAGGTTGGGCTAACACATGTCATACATCATCAACCAAACAGTCTGAAAGGGCTACACCCAAAGGGGTGGACGATTGGGGGCTGAAAGTTGTAATCCAGAAAAGTCTCACACTTGTTCTTTAACCTTTGAGCTGTAATGGACTAATTAAAATATTTCTCCTGATGCTGCAACTAACCAATTTTGAATCATGTAGCAGATAGGCTTTATTCCTGTTTAGCCTTCTGGCTAAAGTGAAGTTATTATTATTATTATTATTTGTTTTTGCTCATGCTGTTTTTACAATAAAAGAAGCTTGCTGAAGTTACCAGATTTTGGTGATGGGTTTATGGACTGTTTTACAACACATCCATCAACACAATTCAACAGCTTCATATCGCACTATGGGATGTCTAAGCAGTTTACAACTGTAAACTCATTGCTCCCAACAGTTGGGTACTCATTTTAGCGACCTTGGAAGGATGCAGGCCTGAGTCTAGCCTGAGCCCTGGCTAGTACTGAACTCACAACCTTGTGGTTTATGAGTGAGTGGCTGCAGTACAAGCATTTAACCACTGTGCCACCAGGTCTCTTTGTAGGATGTAGGATGGGATGGAAGTAAGAAAGAGGACATATATATGGGAAGGGAAAGGGAAAAGAAATTCAAAGGAAGAGGGAAGAGAAGCGGTAGAATAAGTGGTAGAAAGAATTTAGAAGGGATTGAAAGAGAAAGTAGTGGAAGAGAATGAATGAAGGAGTAAAGAAAGGAATGGGCAGGGGGCCTATGGTTTGTTATGTTTGTTGATTTACATTGAATTGTGTGAATTGCATTGTAAGAAAAGTTAATAACATTTCATTAGATTTCTCCAATGTGACCTCTTTCTAGACAGTCATGCAGCCTTGTAAAGCAAAAGCAAATTCAAATGGCCAAATGTGCCTTAAAATTGGTGGAAAGTATCAGGTAATTAACTTATTTAAGTATTCTAAGGGCCTTTGCAGACTGCCAGAAATAGTGCAAATTGAGTCCACTTTAAGGGTTAGGGTTAGGGAGTCATGGGAACTGTATTTTATTGTAGCACCAGAGCTCTCTGACAGAGAAGGCTCAATGTCTCAGGGGAAAAAAAAACAATTCCCATGACTCCCTAGCACTAATCCTAACCCTTAAAGTGGACTCAATTTGCACTATTTCTGGCAGTCTGCAAAGGCCCTAAATGAAATATTTTAAATGTCCAAGAACATTTTTAGCATTGTCTTAAAAGAAAAGAAAAACTCTGAAAAAAATTGTGGTGTTCCATGCCACCTCAGTTATTTATTGTGCCTTCACTATCTGAACATAAATAGAACAAAAACAATGGCTATAGAGGATCTACATGAATTGAAACTAGATAATGAGGAAATCAAAATAGTTCAAGAGTTCTTGTACTTTGGATCAAACCTTGACCAGAATGGAGATTTCAGTCAAGAAATAAGAAGACTAGGAATGGGAAGGGCAGCCATGAAAGAACTAGACAAGATCCTAAAGTGTAAAGATATATAACTGAATTCTAAAGTCAGAATTGTTCAAGCTATTATAGTCCTCAAAACCAGGTACGAATATGAGAGCTGGAGAGTGAAGAAAGCTGCCAGAAAGAAAATCAAGTTATTTGAGATGTGCTGGGGAAGAGTGCTAAGGATACTGTGGACAGCCAAAAAGATGAACAAATGGGTCCTTGAACAGAACAAGCCTGAGCATTCCCTGGAACCCAAGATGACAAAACTGTTTTACTTTGGCCACATCATAATAAGTCATGACTCACTAGAAAAGATAATAATGCTAGGGAAGGTAGAAAGCAGTAGAAAGAGAGGAAGACTGCATACCAGATGGATAAACTCAATCAGGGAGCTAACAATCCTAAGCCGAGCAGTATAGGACAAAGCATCTTGGAGATGTCTCATCCACAGGGTCATTATGAATTGGCTTGACTCAAGGACAGTTAACAAGAACAATTATTGTATTTTTCATTAAACTCAAAGTTTTTATTTTGACAAATATTTTGAGAAATGTGTTATATTTGTTTTTGGTTATGGCTACTGAATAGAGTAGTTGCTTTTTTGATGCTAAGAAAGTTTTAGCTTGCAAAGATAATTTTGAATAATGCAAGAATTTTTACTTGGTGACATTTTAAAAAAATAAGCTTATATTGGTAAGAGAGTTTACATATACAAAGTGATTTTAAATTGTCTGTAACCTCAGCTAACTCACCTTAAGTTAGGGCCTTTGCAGACTGCCAGAAATAGTGCACATTAAATTGAGGCACTACCCTGGCTCAGTGCTAGGGAATCATGGGAACTGTAATTTATTGTGGCACCAGAGCTCTCTGACAGAGAAGGTTCAATGTCTCAGAAAAAAAAATACAATTCCCATGACTCCCTAGCACTGAGCCAGGGCAGTGCCTCAATTTAATGTACACTATTTCTGGCAGTCTGCAAAGGCACTTAGGGGGGATGCAGACCAGGGCATCCAGGACGCCCTGGTCAGGAGTGCCACGGGGCCATGGCAGCCGCACCGCGGCGCTCCTGCAGCATCCCTG
>CM034708.1:90055152-90069583 GCA_020142125.1 Phrynosoma platyrhinos | reverse complement strand
CAAGTTAGTGTCTAGTCCAAATGAAAGATATATCTAAACTGTGTAAGCTTCATGGCAGTCACTCAAAGCCAGAAACTGAACATCTGGTTCACTTCAGCATGTTATAGATGCCAAGAAGGGGGTCATATCTGCTAAGAGTCCAATGCTGCTTGTGAATCAGATTGATTCACAAAGTAATAGAATTAATATTGTGCCAGAGAACTGCCAGCAACCAGTAAAGTAAGGTCACTAGAGATTCACTGACTTCCAAAAGGAAGATACCAGTTTGTAGGGGAAGACTTTAGATTCCAAGGATGCCTTGGAGCTAACAGAGCAGTTCCTCTGCATTGCTGAAACTGAGGGGTGGCCAATTGTGTGGGAACTAAAGGCCAATACTCCCCCATACACCATCCTCCTATGGGTTGCAGCAAACCCAAATATCTCTGTTTTCCTATACAGTCCCTTTCAAAATGGAGACAGAAATTGACATCCTATCACTTTCTTTTTCCATTTTGGGAGGAACAACACAAGAAAATTGAGTATTATGGGACAGCATGGGTTCAGGGATGGTTTGGTATTTTCATTTGTTTGAGGGATTTTCCTGCATGATTTTGGGACAAAAAGTGCCTGAAACCTGTGCCATTTTTAAAAATTGGTGCTGGGTGGACTGGGGAACTATTTGGAAACTTCAGAGACCACTTTTGAGGGTGATGTGTGTCTTGCAGACAGCATTTTGTTCAGCTCTCCTTTCACTGCTTGTCTTGATGTTGGTGCCTGATCAGCCAGTGTAGAATTGTCAAGGGTGCTTTGTCCTTCATATTTGTGCTTGTTCTATTTCTTGTCTTACTAGCAAGTCAGCATAGGATTAATCCAAGCAAACTATTATCACTGTGGGAATCCAAATAACACACAGTTATCAACTGAGCATTTAGTGAAAGTCCTTACAGACCTTTAAACGGGCATTTCTATTTCACATTTGCTGATTATAGTTTATGTCATTAGTGAGTAGTCAGTGGTATTTCAAGGCTGTGATAAAAGGTGAATGGCAAGATTAATTCATGTTGCTCTAGGAGCACTGTACCTTATAGCAGCTTCCTGCTACAGTGTTTTTCACAGGTGACAAGCTCATCACTTTAAAAACAAAATCTCAAAGACATCAAGGCCAAAGAAAGGAGGAAGTGGTCTTGGGAATATACATTATATATACAGATATGCAGATGTTTACTGCAGAGGTTTTATATTATCTTAAATGTGTGTGCATGTGTGAGAAAGATATACAAGATAAAACTATAGGCTCTAAGGCATGTCCAATCTTGTCAATTACACCAATGTAGTTGCTAGTTATACCAACATGTGGTCAAGTAATTAAAGATTAGATGTTTCATTCAAATTTGTAAACTAACTGCTGTTTCTCCCCAAATTATTTTTAATCAGTGAGAAGGAGAGTGTATGTACATGTGATAATGCAGGGTGGAGAAGATAATGCCCTGCATACAATGTGAAGTAAAGTTTGCAATAATATCCTGGCAGAATGGCCAATAGTAAGTGATTGGAAGGCCAAAGTATCTCTACCCATGTTATAATGAATTTGGTCCCCACATTTTTGCATCCAAGCAAAATTGTATATTGGCTTATGGCTCATGTGGGCCTCAGTTTTCTTTATTTCTTTGTAACTGAAGCTTTAGGAGACACACATGCCCATGCATTCACACATATATTGGCCAAAAAATTCTTGAAGTCCAGATAAGGATCTTAAGTGTTCACAAAAATTTTTTTTTTTTGCATTACATATTGCACCCATAGAGGTATCTAGAGAGGAAAGATGATTTGCATCAGCACATCTTGATTACCAGTATTGCTTTATATGTTGCTTAATAGAACAGGCAGCTAACAGAACAGCCCAGAGCAGGCATAAAATAAGCATATGGGAGTTTTCCTTGTTTAAAATTGATATTTTCATAAAGGGATGCCAAAAGGAATTTTATTTTAAATTGCATATAATGTTTAAATATTAAATTGAGGAAATAGATTATGCCTGTAATTCTGTTCTTTTAAATGTCATTTGAAGGATGCATTATTTTACACATACACCTAAAATGGTTATCAGATTTACTCTGGGGAGTTTAGCAATTGGAAGAAAAATTTAACCCATGATCTTCCTTAGATTAGACCTGTCATGCTTACATACAGGAAAGGGGTTTGCTCTTCCTATATAAGAGTTGAGGGGGAAATGGATTATGAATTCATCATGCCTCTCAGATGTCAGTGCATGTTCTATATGCTGATCTTCATTTTCCTTCTGTAAACCTCATTCTTTTGACCTATGAATAAAATAAAATTCCCAAAAGGATGCTTCTCTTACAAGAGATGCCTTCCCTGTCATCTTACCTCATTATGCCTTACCACTAACCCTGTCTACTGAGTTCACATTCATATAATTTCAGGTGTTTGTTTTAGTCAGGGGAACATGGGGAAAGAAAGAATAACCTTATTAGACCAGAAACATGCCATATTTCAATAGGGTGATTAATATTAGGGGAGCTGCCTACATATCTGTCTCTGTATGAGAAGAGCAACTCCATGAAGGTCAGTTGTCACCATAGCAAGACTTTGGTGTCACAATTGCTAGACTTTGAGCAAATCTCACTCTGGATGTCAGGAGAAATCTTGTAGGATCAGGAATTGTGTGAAATTTCAGGTGGGATTTTGTAGGTATATATGCCTGCCCATGTGGTTGCTGGCCATGTTTGGATAGACCTTCAGCACGAGCATATCACATGGCAGCAGATTAACCTGCTTGTGCCAGTCATGCAGCCTGTCCAGGCATAGGACCAGAGGCCTGGTGAGTTTAAGAGTGTGGGGGCTGAGGTAGAGCATGGGGTAAGTGAATGAGTAGGTGAATCAGTTTCAGGGGCTTCATCCTATGGTGGGTTTGGAAGGAATGAGGGGACATCAGGCACAAACTAAATTGAGGGAGGTTAAGACATTGGGGACATAGATGAAGGAGGTAACCTGCAGTCTGGGTGGATGTTGGCAGCCCCCCTCTGACCATTAAGGCTACTAACAGTGATTGGCGGGGGTGGGGAGGACTGCACAGATCTTTTTCAAATAGATGTGGCTGATAGCTCCATTTGACCACTTGGTGATCATAGAAACCTTGGAGCCTATGTTCTTCCAACCTGTATGTGCATACAATTTGTCACACATGGGAGATATTATCTCTTAAGAGATTCATTTATGATTGATTTACAATGGATTCATAATTGATTTATGATTTCTGTAATTGCATTAAAGTTGGGGTAATACTGATAATCTTCAACACAGTATCTGACCCCTTGTCTCTGAACAAAATAAATGTACTGGACTGGTCCAGGGTTTAAATCCAGCATAAATCATTAATGGAATTACTATTAGTATAAGTTTTAACCATTTGTATTATTAAATAATAATCATCATTGTTTCAACACAGTAAGAGAATTCAGGAGTAGATTTTGGATTTTTAGATAGCATTTGGTAGTCATACTAGAGCTGAACTGAGCTGAGCTGAGGAATGACAAATTTTAACTAGAGTTCCTCCACAGAAAAACTGCATGAAGAATTTGAAGACAAACTAAAATGTTTTACTTCAAATAGTGACATTGATAAAAGAAAGGTAGTGATTTTACAAATCTTTAAGTGGTTGCTGATCACGAAATATTGGATGAAATATGTGGAAAAAGTTAATATGATGAGTAAGATTTCTCTAAAATTCTACATATCTCTACTGTAATGTGAATACTGGATGCATGGCACCTCCTTATCCAAGTTCTACATATCTCTACTGTAATGTGAATACTGGATGCATGGCACCTCCTTATCCATTCAGGCCCTGAACAAACAAAAAGGAAAGACTTCCACACATTTGAGGAAAAAAACATTCTTGACCCTAGCAATGTTGAAGCCTGTCCTAGAAAACATTCTCAAACTCTTTTTGAATTCTGCTTACATATGTTCACTCACAATTATATCAAGTTGTATTTTACTTCTGTATTTTACAATATATTTGTTTAATTTCTTTTAAATAATTGATACATATTAAAATACTGTCTCAGGTTATCTGGAAAGACTGCAAAAAAGAAGAAAAAGAGATAAAAGATGCAGAGCTAAGCTTAATATGCTGAATATGAAGTTTACAAATGAATTTTAGTCATTTTAAAATGCAAAGCTGACAAGATAAATTCCTGGGCTTTAAATATACAAGAAATCAATATATTTTATTATCTTTCTTTAAATTAGTGCAGAGTGGTGGTGTTTGTTTGCACAATATACCAATTCTTTCATAGTCTTTTAAGAATATTGGTGGTATACATATTGATTTATGAATGCAAAGGAACATTAAAGTAAACATTTTCCCAAATACACTCAAATCTCTTATTGATTGAAATTCATTTAAGTTTAATCAACCATCCAAAGTCCAGTAGACTACCATATGAAGCTAAACCTTTTCAAAGCAACACCATATTGCCACAATCTTAGATTTTTAGATACAAATCAAGTTATTTAGAATATGAATGTTGACTCATACTGATTATTTAGTATGTTTTGTTTTGTAAGAACAAATCCAAAAGAAATAAAAAATCCACCTTTATAGCCATGAAAAAGTCTTCCTCCCTCTACCACACCTAATTACCTGATATTTAATAACTATCTATCTATCCATCCATCCATCCAATTTATATCCCACCTTTTTCTCCCAGAATGGGATCCAAGGTGGATAACAATATATATTAAAATAAACTGTATTTGAATGTATTGGCAAGGAGGGGCAGCACCATGGAATAATAGGACCAAACACAGAGAATTGGGTTGACTAAGGGCCACTTTATTTAACCCAAACCTATTTGAAATCTGTTGAACCTGCAAAAGGGTAAGAGAGGAAAACAACCTTGTATGGGATCAGCTGAAGCAAGTATCACCATCTCGCTTCCTCAGTGAACCAACTGAGATTCAGATTCATCTTTATTACAGGCATAGACCAGCACAGGTTAAAAAAAGTAAAAGAAGGTAAAGCAAGATAAAAACAAGGTAAAAACATAGTTTAAAAACTCTATTTAAAATATTTAAAAATCATTTTAAAATCCAGTGTGGCAGAGCAAAATTAATACTAGCCTACTGCAGAGGTCCTTGATATTTGAAGCAGGAGACCTGTTAGATCTTGTGGCCATTTATATTCCAGTTAAGGTTCTTGGGCCTTTTATTTTTTAAAAAAACTTTATTGTAGATACTTTAAAATACATATACATACACAATCTTATATCCAAAATAATATACATATAAGAATAGGTAAATGGAAACACACTTTAAGAAAGAAAAACAAAAAGAAAAAAAATAACATAAAATATAAAAAAGAATAGTATACACATACAGACACACACACACACACACACATACATATATATATATACACACACAGACACACACACACACATACACAAAGAAACGCAAATATATCTAAAGAAACATTTAACTTACAAAACTAACAAAACAATAATCCTCACTTACAATCATGCATTCTGTTGACTTCCTTAACCTTAAACCAAATACTACTTCCCAACTTAAAAATAACTACCTCTCTTCTTTTTCCTTAACTGAGAGAGGACATTACCAGATCTTTCTTCTAAATTCTCCCAAACATAAGTGATTATTTGTCTCTTCTCATTTATCTACGGACTATTTTCCTTATCTATGCTTAATTATTTCTCATTAACATATTTAAATAAAGGATTCCATGTTTCTTCACACTCCTCCCAGCCTTGTCCTTTCAAAAAAGCAGTAAATCTATCTAATTCTACTATATTAATTAGTTTAGACATCCATTCCTCCTTATTTGGAAGAATGTCACTTTTCCATTTACTGGCATAGGTAATTCTGGCACATACAATCATGTAGAAAAGAAGTTTACCATGTTTTAATACAAGCTGCTTATCTTCACATATATTTAGTAAATAAAATTTTAGATCTTTTTCCACTTTAGTTCGTAATATTCCTTCAATGCACTTATGTACGTTGGACCAATATTTCCTGGCTTTCTTACAATTCCATCATACATGTTTTAATGTGCCTACTTCATGCTTACATTTCCAACATTTGATAGACAGACCTTTGTAGATCTTTGCTAATTGGATTGGTATTGTATACCATTGATAATGCATTTTATATACATTTTCCCTTAGGTCAAAACATACTGTGTACTTGATAGTTCTGTCCCATGTTCTTTCCCATTGATCTAATGTGATGTTTTTTTCTAATATCCTGGGCCTATTTAATCATGTACTCTTTAACTGTCTCCTCTTCCATCTCAATATCTAATAAACATTTATAAAAGAGAGTTATCTTATGTATATTGTCCGAAAACACACATTCTTCAAATTTACTCTTTTTTGTTCTTATAATATTAATTTTACAGTCTGTCAGAAATCTTTCTCTTAGCTGTCTATGTAGTAGCCAGCTTAGAGAATATCCTTCTTCTTGTAATTGTTGCAAGGTTATAAATTCTAATTTAATACTATTTGGCATGGCAATTGATAAATCTTTATAGGTAACCCATTTCTCTTTTAATAGAGTTTCTCTACTATGGAAGGCCTCATGTATTGAAGCCCAGATTGGTATGTCCAGACATATTCTTATTTTATATTTCAACCAGACTATCATAAGAGATTTTCTCATAAAATGGTTAGTAAAGTCCCTATGAACTTTTTGTTTTCCATAGAAAAGATACGTGTGTAAACCAAATCTCTGGCCCATTCCTTCTAAACTAAGTAGTTCTTTGTCCTTTAGTAGCAACCAGTCACTTAACCCAGGGGTAGGAAACCTTTCCCCTTTAAGGGCCGAGGGACTTCAGCTCCCAGAATCCCAGGTGCTATTGGCCAACATAGGACTACTGGCCAACATTGCTGAGGCTTCTGGGAGCTGAAGTCCCTCGACCCTTAAAGGGGAAAGGTTGCCTACCCCTGACTTAACCAATCAAGACAGCTTGCTTCAAAATACACCTGCAAATTCGGTAACGATAGGCCTCCCCTTTCCTTCCAATCCTGCATTTCTTTGAATCTTACTCTAGGTCTTCTGCCATTCCAAATAAATTTAGATAGCATTTTATTCCATGTTTAAAGGGTGTATTATTCATTATAATTGGAATATTTTGGAATAGGAATTGGAACTTTGGTAAAATGGACATCTTAATGGCAGATATTTTCCCCAGCCAAGAGAGGTTTAACTTACTCCACCTCCGTAGATCTTTCTTAATATCATTTGCTACTCTTTCATAGTTGTTTTTAAATAAGTCAGCATTTTTGTTTGTAAGTTCTATCCCCAAATATCTAACCTTTTTAACTATTTGATAACCTGATATTTCCTTTATACTTTGTTTATCCTTATCTAAAATATTCTTTGTTAATACCACCGTCTTACCTTTATTTATTTTCAGTCCAGAGATTTCACAAAATTCTTCCATTACATTTACAAGTGGTTTTAAACTATCTTCTGCATCTGATAGTACAACAAGGAGATTGTCTGCATATGCTCTCATTTTTGTTTCATAACTTTTGTGTTTTACACCTCTTATATCTTTATTTCTCTTTATGTTGTCTAGTAACACTTCTATAACAATTAGAAACTGTAGGGGTAACAAAGGACACCCTTGCCTAGTTCCATTTTGAATTTCAATATTCCTAGTTCTCTCACTATTTACTACTATCCTGGCTTCTTGCCGACTATAAATTAGTTTTACCCAATTAGTAAAATTTGTCCCTACCTTAATCTTTTCTAATGCGTGGAACATAAACTGCCAGTTTACCTTATCGAAAGCTTTCTCAAAATCACAAAATATAACCAATTTCTTATCGGGTCTTTGTTCATGCATTTCAATTATCTCCAATACAAATCTCACATTATTTTTTTTATTTTCCTAGGTAGAAAACCGTTTTGGTCTCTTCCAATCCATTCTTTCAAAACAGTCTTAAATCTCTCTGCTAAAACTGCAGCAAATATCTTGTAATCACTGTTTAACAGTGATATTGGTCTATAATTTCCCACATATTCCTTATCTTTGTTCTCTTTCAGAATTAAGACTATATTTGCTTGATTCCATGAATTAGGAACTCCATTGTTTCTAAGATCATTTATCATTTCAATGAGTGGCTTAGCTAGTTGGTGAGCATATTTTTTATAAAATTCAGCAGGAAATCCATCTGGACCCATTGCTTTTCTTGGTTTCATTTTTTTCATAGCTTCCACTATTTCTTGCATTGTAATGTCCTTTTTTAAAAATTCTCTCTGTTCCTCCTTTAAAGGTTCTAGATCACTATTTTCCAAATATTCTTTCATTTTTCCTTCCTGTATATATTCTGCCTTATACAATTGTTTATAAAAATCATAAATTATTTCCTTTATCTTTTCCTGGTTGGTAACTTTTTTTCCTCTTTTATTAATGAGGTTATCTGATTTTTTTTCCTTATCTTTTTTCATTCTATAACCCAACCATTGACCAGGTCTGTTAGCTCCTTCAAAATTCTTTTGTTTTATATAATTCATCTCTTTTTGTCTTTCTTCCATTAGGCATGTAGAGATCTGTTGTTGTACTAAATTAACCTTTAAATTTAGGTCTTTATCATTTGGGGACTGTTTCAATTTATTCTCTTCTACAACTAGTTTAGCCTGCAATTCTAAAAGTTTTTGTTTTCTTGCTTTTTTTAACCAATGGCTTTTTCTCATGAAGAACCCTTTAAATACTGCCTTAGCAGTATCCCAGACTATATTCATTTCTGTACCTTTATACATATTTTCTTTAAAATATTTTTCTGTCCAATCTGAGACTTCCTCACCTATTTTTTTATTCTCCAATAATTCCATTTTAAATTTCCAATTGAATTCTTTTGGTCTTATTTTCATCTTCATTATCAACCGGCTATGATCTGATAAGATTCTGGGTTTAATTATAATTTCAAAAATTCTGGGGATGATATGCGTTGATGTCAATATCATATCAATTCTTGCCCAGGATTTATGCCTATCAGAGAAGAAAGTATATTCTCTCCTATCACCCTTCTTTTATCTCCAGATATCTTTCACATCCATTCTTTCCATTAATTCAAAAAATTCTCCAGGTAATTTACCTTGATTTGATTTAATTTTTTTCCCCCGAGTGTCTATCTAATTCTGGGTTCACAACCGGATTCCAATCCCCCATCAATACACATACATCATATGTTAAATTCTCTATTTTATTTAACAAAACTTTTTAAAAAATCCTTTCTTTTCTAATGGCCCGTATACCACAAGCAACAAAATCTTTTCTCCATTCAAACATATTGTAACTCCGACATAATGACCCTTAGAGTCATTCATCACTTCTACTGCCTCATATTTAGAGTTGATGTATAAGATTACACCCTTCTTTTTATTTTCAGCCACTGAGACAAATGCTTTCCCCGATCTAGGGTTATCTAAAAATCTCCTGTTCTTCTTTTGTATTCTTGTTTCCTGAAGGCATATTATTTCACAGTTTAATTTTTTGATGTAATGGAACATTTTACCCCTTTTTTTCTTTTCCATTTAACCCTTTTACATTCCATGAGGCTATTTTAAGAATTTCCATCTTCCCTTTTTAAATTTTACTCTTACTTTATGCCTCTTCTAACTTCTCTTCACTATTGGATGAGTAAGATTGTCCTTCTTCTTCTTCTTCTTCTTCTTCTTCTTCACTATCTGGTTTTAAAATGCTTCCTTCCTGAGAGGGTTTATAGTCTTTTTCTCCTATTTGTAATGTTTTATCCTCTACTATCTGTGTTTTTCTTTTCCTTCTATCTCCTCTGTCTGTGCCTTTATTTTCCACCCCTTCTTCTAGGATTTTTTTTCTTTTTTCCAGTCCTATTAGTCTGCATATCATGTATTTTCCACCTATCTTTAAAGCTTTCTCTTTTATTTTCTCTTTCTTTTTCAGATGATGGGGTGTTTTTTCTATTGTCTTTCCTTAGAAGTCTCCAAAATTCCCTAGCTTCTGTAGTTTTTTTTATCTCAATTATTTTCTTCTGGTACCAGATGTTTAAACCTTCTGGTAACCTCCATTTATATTGGATTTGTTTTTCACTAAGTAATGAGGTTAAGAAATTATATACCTTTCTTTTTCTTTTTTTAATTAAATTTTATTAGTATTAAAAACAAAGAAACAACAGACAAACAAACAAAAACAAAATACAGAAATACAGAAAAAAGAAAACAATACAACAAACAATAACTTTATCCTTATACACAAACAATTAAAAAGACTTCCTAGGTTGACCAGTGTTTACTAAACAGCCCGATATTTTGTAACTTCACTTAATAACAACATTTTAACTCTTCTGTCCCCCATTTAAAATAGATATATCTATAAAGTTTAATTAATTAAACATATCATATAATATTAAAAAAGAAGAAAAATTATATAAATCCTATTAAACTAAAACAGAAAAAAGCCACCTATTATTAGCATAGGATCATTCAAAAATCATTATCATCTGTAGACCGCTCTCTGATTTCAGATAATCCAGCAAAGGTTTCCACTCCAATTGAAAAGTATCATAATTCTGATTTTTAAATAATGATGTTATTTTTTCAATTTCCATTATATCCCAAATTTTCCATCTCCACTCCAAAATAGTTGGGGTATCAGTTAATTTCCATTTAGAAGCATATAGTATCCTAGCTACTGCTATTAAATAGAATAGTAATTTGCCAAACTCCTTCTCTATTTTATCATCTTTTACTATACTTAATAAAAAAATTGGGGATCGAAACTAATAGGTATTGAAGATATATCTGTGATCTCCTTATATATACTTTCCCAATAATTTTTGGCTTTCTCACAGCTCCACCATAGATGAAAGAATGTACCTATTTTTTATTGCATTTCCAACATTTTGGGGAATAGTTACCTGTCATTTTTGCTAATTTTACTGGTGTCAGGTACCACCGGTACTGCATTTTATAAAAATTTTCTTTAACATCCACATTAAGTGTATATTTTAATCTCTTTGTGCAATACTTTTCCCACTGGCTTAATTCAATGTTACATCCAATATCCTAGGCCCATTTGATCATCTGTGGTTTTACCAATTCACTAACTAAATTAAATTTTAATAACATCTTATATAGTTTTGATACATGATGTTCCTGTACTGAATATATTATCTGTTCAAATTCTTTATTCATTGAGCCAATTGTTCTAGTTTTTCTGTCTAACTAGATGTGTGTGAAGTCCCCAAATGTGCCTCTTCCAAAGCCTGGATCCTATTATCCATGTCCTCCATTGCAAAATCATCAGAATCCTCACTGGAGGAAGAGGGCTGAAGAACAGGGTGCTTCAGGACTCTTACAGGTTCCTTGCCCTTACCACCCCCTTTCCCCTTTTTAGGGGCCATAGCAATGCAGGATGCAAATCCCAGTATGCAAAGAACAAACTGACATGTTGCTGTGTGCTAGTAAACTGTTAGGCAATATTAATGTAACCTAAAATTTTAATGAAATAATATACACATATGTATATATGTGTGCATGCCTCTGTGTGTCTGTGTGCATATATATAGCTTGCCCCAAGTGAAGCTAATCCTCTGAAATATACACCACAGCATTAATAACAACAATCAATTTAGCAAGGCAGGCTGTAGTCAATGGCCATAAAAACAATAACAAAAACTAGTAGACCAATCTGCAATTGTGAAAAGTTCAGAGATTGTATAGAAGTACAATTGAAAGGGACTGAAACAGCAAGTGGGGCAACAAAGGGCAATTAAAACCTAAAGGAAACCTGTCCAATTTCATTAAGCCATGGGGGGGGAGGGGATGAGGAAAAAAAAACAGACCAAGGCAAAAATGGAAGAAAAGCTACCCATGGATGCGGGCAGAGTGAAAATGAAACCCCCAAAGTCACCCAGTTGGACCCGCTATTTGAAAACAATAGAGGCTGTTTCCAAACTAAGGATGAACAATGACAAAAAGGCCCCAAAACAACAAACAAATATTACGGAACAGGCAGTGGGCCTGCAACAAAAAACTTGAAATATATAGCCCACAGGGGACACAGCCAGACCCACCGCTGGGGACAAACTAGCTAGCCCTGAAGCCCCTTAGCTCACAGCTGAGCAATCAGATGCAATTGTGAACAAGGGCAGCCTGGCAGCCACTGCTGACACAACAACTGAGAGGGCTACCATCCTGGGAAGAAAGGGAAGCATCAGTGGCTCACTTCTGCGCCATGTGCTGCAAGTCAGGGCAGATGGGGCTGGCAGCCACAATGATACCCAAAGCAAGGGAAGCAACAAAGGCTCACCAGGATGGGCAGGGCTGGGAGCCACAGAAGATCCCAACAACAGGGCAGAGCCTCTGCAAGAGGGCTTGAGGTGAGCAAGGGTGGGACTCAAAAGGAGGCTGCAAATAGGAACCCAGAACAAAGCTACCCTGCCAAGGCAGGGAACCCCAGGGGAAAGAGGTTTGGGTGCATGGCAACAGTGCACCAAAAGGTGGGTGAGAGAGCACCTCCCCCACACCCATCCAAAGCAGTCTCTAAGCTGATAATTAGTAGAATAAAACAGCTAATCTAAAGGAAAATGAGGCTAGAAAAAATTCAAAGCATGGCAAAATCACTGCTCTAAAGCAACTCAGCCCAGTCAGTAAAGGCTCTCACAGGGACGTCCATCCTGCTCCAGCCTGTTAAGTCCAGGGGCAGCAGGCATAAAGCAACACTGGTCACACCACCAACATACTCCTGCCATGCCATAATTGCTGTAGCATGGTTTAAATTTTGTTTCTAATCCAAGGAGGGCAGCAAACTATACATCCTGTTAGCATATGTGCTCCATTTTTTTTTGTATATTTTAGCCATGTCGAGTTCCCTATGACCCCAGCCTGACCCTTAGGTGATGGAAGCCATAATCCCCTAAATGTAAGGTCAGGTCAGCAATGCTGAAGTTGCTCAAGACCACTAAAGATTTCCTGGACAGGCAGGTTTGGGAGTTGCCCTTGGGAATATCCCATTATACTGGAAAAGATACACAATGGTGTTTGTCTCAGCCTCACACTTAATAGGACAGTGATCAGATTTGATTACACCCCTTTCTCTAGCTTCCCTTCCATGATAGTTTTGAAACCAAATGCATTGTTTAGACTATGCCCAGACCTAGGTAAACAATGGTAAACCCATCAAGCCTTTGTCCACCTGTTGTTAGACTCATAGCTAGGAAGCAGAAACCGCCCTTAAAAACTCCTGGATTTTGGCAGACCATGTGCTACCTTGGAAGTGCATGCTGAATCTCTGTCAGTCTGAGATAGTTCCTGTGACCCCCTCTTGCTGGTCATGCCCTTCAACCAAATCCATCCGCATTTACTGCCAGAAATTCGGAGAAGTCTCTCAGGCGTAAGTATATCCCTCTATCCTGGTCCCCCTCTCTGCTCTCCCCGCACTTTCCTGCTTATTCTTCTAGTGTGCGTGTGTGTGCCTTATCATGGATGTGTGCTTATTGTGCTAATAAACATTTTAGACTTTAATTCGAAGTTTGGTTCCTCTCAGCATCATTCTCTGCCTGAATTCTTACATCTCTGGTATACATTTGGATAGATCCCTGAAGCGAAGTCGGACGCTTCACTTTTGCATATTTGGGCTAATTATAAATTCCCCAAAATTGGACTTGTTTCCCAACAGATTGGTGGAGAATGCATGGCATCCCTGAAATTTAGGCACCCCAAACTGATCACTTGGGCTGTTTAAATCTTGGCACGTAGGAGAAATAAGGATCTAGTCAAAGGAGATGCTGACGCGAGTGCTAGGAAAATATGATTGTGTTCATGTGTGTGACTGGAAATCTTGGGTTGGCTATCCCTTTCTTACTTTTTCTATCGTGGGTTGGTAGAGAAGAACCAGGTTCTCCCATTCAGGTTTTTCCCCTTCACTATCCAAATGTAGACAGTCCCCAAAGCTACCTTGGACGAGCTAAGGTAGATGAAGGGAGGAGACGTCCTCATCTGAAGCTACCCGGGTGCAAGGTTGGCAAAGGTTAGTGAAGGCGAGGAAGCCTAGAACAGCTAACCAAACCCTGGTGAGGGGCGGGAGAACCCTAGAGCAGCCAGTGGGTATAGAGGAAAGTTGGTGAGGGCCAAAGTAGCTCTAGAGCAGCCAAAGCAATTAGAAATAGAACTGGTGGGGCGAGGAAGCTTTAGTGCAGCCAGCACAGTCAGGGAGGAGTCCCAAAAGTTAAATGGAGAATGGAAGTGGAGCAAATTTACAGGGAGGAAAAAGTGCAGAACAGGCTGCAGAAGTGGATTATCAAGAAGGGGGCCAATTCCTGGATCCCAGGGGCGCTCCTGACAGATGATCCATTTCTGACCCTGCTAGAGGTCTACAACATCAAGACCGCTAAAAAGGGACTTAAAAGCGTCCTGCAGT
>CM034708.1:90028078-90044600 GCA_020142125.1 Phrynosoma platyrhinos | reverse complement strand
GGCCCTTGTGGTCTCTTCCAACTCTATGATTCTATGATTCTATTATCCTGCATTGTGGAGCACAGGATCAGGAGTCCCATGGGGACCTGGGAGTACTGAGAATGGTATGGTGTTGCCATTGAGGAGACAACTCCTGAGCATCATCCCCCAGTGACAAAGAGGTAAAGATGTGAACATGAGATCAGTCAGTTACCCTTTCTGTCATCCTGAAGCCTGGCCAAGTAACAGGCGGGTTGGTCGATGCCAGATCCTGACCCAAGAACTTGGGCCAACCCTATCTGACAGCTATACTCAATAATTTTGTGGCCTTTTCCTACTAACTGTGTGTTCTGGTGTTATTTCTGCAACATCTTGCCTTCTTGTGCAAAGGGGCTGCTGACTTACTGAGGAGAGGAGACATCAGGCTCACAGGCTCCCTGCCCAGCTGGGAGGGGGTTGAGGGCTCTCAACAAGCTTTGGTGTCAACATTTGGGGCCTGGATTGGCTATCCGGGCTATTGGGGGATGGACTTCCTTTTGCTGTTCAGGACTGAGTCCCAGCAGCCTTTGTGACCAGAAGCTTCACCCCCTTGCCCTGGCTGCTGGTCTCCCTGATTGACTGGGAGTGACGGGGGGGGGGGGGGGGGGGGGCAGGCCTTCTGCCCACCTCAGCAATCCATTGGTTCCTGGGGCTATAAAAGGCCATGTGGCTGAAGTGGAGGGTGCCATTCCAGCAATGCTTTCCCACCTATCCTCCTTTTAGTTGGGTCTTGTGAGTTTATAGGTGATGTCACAACTTTTTAGGGGTAGTAGCATGGACTGTGGATCTGGTGGGATTGTTTTCCGGTACTGCAGATCACAGGATCGGGATTCTCATGGGGACTCGGGGGTACTGAGAGTGGTACGGTATTGCTATTGCAGGGGCAAGTACTGAGCAGCATCCCCAGGTGACAAAATGGCAAAAATGCAAACATGCAATCAGTCGATTACCCTTCTGTCATCCTGAAGCCTGGCAGTGACTGGGCAAATTGGTCCATCAAGCAACAGGCGGGTTGGTCGATGATATATCCAGACCCATGCACTCAGGCCAACCCTATCTGTCAGCGGTACTCAATAAAGTTGTGGCCTTTTTCTGACAACTGTGTGTCCTGGTGTTCTTTCTATGATGTCGTGCCTTCCCCTGCAACTGCGGATTATTAGGAATAGAGACTCAATTAGGGTTTAAATGTATAATGTTCTCTGATAAGAAATTGCTGAAGCATTAAATTTCTTCATGTGGAAGGAGTCTTGTTCTTCAGATTGCAGGGGTAATTCAGAAGGAAAAGAAAAATCAAAGAATTGTTTGTTATGAATTACTTCTAGTTAGAAAAGTAAAAGCAAAGTAGGACAAGGCAACAGAAGAATGAAAGATTGATTGCTGGAAGGTCCATTTATTTTGATTTGGTAAAAATTTGCTGTTTGAAGCTTTTTTTAAAGAGTATCAAATTGAATCTAAGCTAACCGTATCTCTGTGGGTGTTTCTTGTAGAATTTCTTCACCTTGACCCTTCTTCAGCTCTGTGACTCAAGCAAAACTAATCTTCATTGATTTTAGACAAAACTTTGGTCAGCATATATAGAGGTGGAAGGCTACTATGAGGCCTGTCACAGAAGAAACTAATCTATTTCCTACCTTTAGAGATCTACCTTTCCTTTTGAGAGCCAGCAAGGTGCAGTTCTTTGAGTGTTGGGCTGTGACTCTGGAGACCAGGGGTTTTTGTGGCTTTTTTGTGTTGTGTGGCCATGTTCTAGAATAGTTTCTTTCTGATGTTTTGCCAGCATCTGTGGCTGACATCTTCAGAGAATGCTGGAATGGAAGAGATACTGTGAGACCCTGGGTAGGGAGGAGTGATTCCTCTGTAAATTTTCTATTGTTCCATTGTTGATGTGTATTGTTTTGTTGCTGATGGCAGGGCCTCAGGGTGGGAGGATATGCAAAAGAAGATTATTGTCTGCTAATTGGTGATCATTTGCTGGGAAAACTCCTGACCCTGGGCGGTTTCCCATTGCATTTGCTGAATGCTGATTTTCCTATTTTGCATGACTGCTAGTCAAACTTTGGGGGGAAGCAGACAGCCAATTGGGCCGTTTGGGGGGCAGGGAAGGGAAGGGGCAGCCGCACAAGCTTTTGTGGCACACCTTAGGTGACTTGTGAAAGGAGCGCCAATTTAGCGCTCCTTTCAAGGGGTGGCGAAGGTGCATCGCAGGGCTGAGGTGTGGGGATACCTTGGCCCCACAGTGCAGCTTCCCGAGGCAGCCCACAGCCCCCCGTCTGCTTCCCCCCTTTATTTAATTTAATGGTTTCTTCTTTTCTGTTAAAGTTGTCCAAGTGTTTGTGGGTTTTGATGGCTTCCCTGTGCATTCTGACCTGATAGTTGTTGGCATGGTTCAGAATTTCAGTGTTTTCAAGCAGCATTTTATGTCCAGAATGGTTTATAATGTGTTCTGTTACTGCTGATTTTTCTAGCTGGCCCAGTCTGCAGTGTTTCTCATGTACCTTGATTCATGTTTGGACACTGAGTTTGGTGGTCCCTATGTAGGCATATGACAAGAAGAAGAAGACGAAGAAGAAGAAGAAGAAGAAGAGGCTTTCCTTTAGAGAGATTTACAAGGAGTTAACCTAGACAGGTTCATGAACTTCATTTAATGGATTGGATGAAGAAGCTGCATCCCATATATTGTAAGTATCCATAGAGACTTCTGATTCAGTGGATTGCATCTAGCTTCTTATCCACCAGAATATGTCATCTTCTATGTGAATGCTCCTGCAATCAGTTCCACCACTGCCCTTTGTCCCACTATCTGGTGCGTCCTTTCTAGGGATTGTGAATCACAGTTTTTCTGATTCCTGGACACTTTAGATTTTTCCCTACAATGACAAGAAACTGCACAGTTTATTTAATTTTCTTGAAACTACACAGTTTTCAGTACAGAAAATGAAAACTGTGCAGACTTCCTCACACACACACAAAATGTCACAATGTCTAAATTAATAGAGGTTGTAGCTTCAGTCAGCTCAAATTTCTTTTACTGCCATGTAATATTTGAACTGTGCCACATACAAACTGGCAAAGGTGGCACATGAAAAGACCATTAGTGGAAGTTTTTATAATAAAGTTGCACCATTTCTCAAAACAGAGTTTCTCAAACTCCTGCTCAGTTTTCAAAAACTATGCAGTTTATGTTGTACCAGGAAAAACAACAACAGCAAAAGGTTCTTGCAAGTTTTAGAAACTTTTATCACAACATCTTTCTTCCTACATAAGTTTCTCATGGAATTTGGATCTTCAAATCTTTCCACATTTGGGAGACTGGCAAATTTCCTTTCCATCCCTAGTCCCCAGTACTCCAAAACATATGGGAAAGAGATTAAAGAGAAGTAAGAATAAACCAAAGTCTGTTTATTCACATGTGAGACTGTTTCATTAGACCAGGGGTAGGCAACCTTTCCCCTTTAAAGGCCGGGGGACTTCAGCTCCCAGAAGCCTCAGCCATGTTGGCCAATAGTCCCATGTTGGCCAATAGCTCCTGGGAATCTGGGAGCTGAAGTCCCTCAGCCCTTAAAGGGGAAAGGTTGCCTACTCCTACATTAGACAATGGTGCTAGGAATATGTATCTACAACACCAATATTTTGATATTCTCCCTTTCTCACTTTGATGTCCATCCCATCTCCTATCTATCTATCTATCTATCTATCTATCTATCTATCTATCTATCTGGCAAGATATGTTCCTTTCATTTTCTTCCCAAATATGGACATATTTATGCATACATTTAAAATGTACACATTACTCAAATACATCCATCCTCCTTGATGAACACATGGTAAGCTATATTCTGTACACAATTTAAAAATGGACATCATTCTTGATGCACTTCTAATATGTGCATCTTTTAAACAACTCCAACCATAGCCATCTACCAACAGGCACAGTCAGTTTCCATATGTGGAATGGGGAAGAGGAAAGTTGTCATATTGTTTTCATAAAACAAATATTATGGGGCTAGTTAGGTTCCATAACAACACCATCTCATAGGATATTTTGGAATGTGTGCATTCAGACACAGGAGTGGCTTTCAAAATGTAATGCTGAGGTGTGACAGAGCATTGAGATACAGATTAGCTCTGTCCTTTACAATGAGGAATGGAAGAGAATTTGTTGAATGCGGTAGTTTTCATGAGAATGGCATTTCTCATTTCTCAAGAGTCATGAGAATAAGCACATTTCACCTCAAAAATATGTGTTGTAATGTCCAATGAGACATTCTGAAAAACTCAGATCACACAAAACAATGCACACATTTATAAATACACACCACTCAATAATATACATGTCATGCTTTAGTGAACGAGGAAAGATGAATATGTTAAGTAATATATACAAAAAATGTGCACATTAATAACTTTGCACAAAAGAAGAATGGGAAAAATGCAAGTGAGATTGAAAGACACACAACAAAACTGAGAATTTTTCACATCACTGTTTACAGTTTGGATATCTGCCCACTCATTTTTCCTTCTCTCATGACAGGATCTTTGGAAAAATCATATTTTCCCCTTGATTTACATTTGCTAGGATTGTTATGAAGGGAGCTTGGATTACCAAAGTATGTTAGCTGGCCACCCTGCTTTAGGGCACACTGCTTGCTTTTGTAGGTTTATGGAAAGTTTCAGGGAAATGCTAAAATGGCCTTATGCCATTTCATCACCTGCAGAGCTTGCTTTGTTCTTGTGGCCACAAAGGAGTCCATTATCTCTTCAAATAAATTGAAATGAAATATGAAATCTTAGTTTGCAAGCACTGGTAAGTTCTTTGAATTACTTATTTACATTTTCATTCCTCCCAGGCTCTGTAATCTTTCTGTGCAGATGACATAATTTTAAGTGAATAAATGGAGTATATTTTTCATGTTACAGTTTACACTGAAATATTTTGATAATTAGAGTTCTAAGGGATGATTTCCTAAATTTATGAACTCTATTACCATTTTATGCATATTTTAATTTACTGCTTGAATTAGGAGTCCACATTATTGTCACTGTTTTGTTTTGTTTTTTTAAAAAGGACAAATATATAGAATTATAAACAATAACAATTT
The DNA here is from genome assembly GCA_020142125.1 of Phrynosoma platyrhinos. Classification (NCBI taxonomy): domain Eukaryota; kingdom Metazoa; phylum Chordata; class Lepidosauria; order Squamata; family Phrynosomatidae; genus Phrynosoma; species Phrynosoma platyrhinos. The sequence continues at coordinate 90,039,483 of CM034708.1, read as the reverse complement.
GGCTAAGCATTTTTGTTAGCCCTGAAGCAATCCCAATAGTTTTATTGTCTAAATCAACTTAATCAACTCTTTTATTACTCTTTTGAGCTGGCTGTTTTGAACACATACTGGGGTGTTAGTTCACTGCTGCCAAATTAAAAATGATAATTCTCATGCAAGAAATAACTGCATGGACTAATGACCAAATTTGTAAATAATTATGTCACTGACACAGCAGGTGGTAGAACAATTAGATACTATGGTAAAATATATTATCAGAACCAACTACATTTGTAATGAATTCTATTTTTAAAAGATCCAATATGCAAGTATATATCAATGGTACAATATTTTTATGCAGTTTTTTTAAGTACCTAACACTTCAGTTCATAGGACAATGTTCTCTACTGATGTATTTTTGATGTATTTATTCAAATGACTTTGAAAGAATGATGCATGTAAAGTTGTGAATGTAAGGCAGTAGAGGTCTCAAATCTAAGAATCTAGTAACCCAGTCCATAAACTATAGTGGGAAACTGGTGAATATGGGGATCAGTTTCTGTCCCGTGATACTCTACATGCCACAATAACTGCAAAAAAAATGGAGGTTTGTGTGTGTGTTGGGAGGGAGATGAAGTAAAAGTGTTTGGAAGACAGACTTTTCCTTTCCTCACTAACATAGCCGATCAGAAGTTTCTTAGATGCTACCATACAACTGGAGTTTCGCATTCATCATTTGTCTAGCTACCAAAATCAACTAGTATCACAACACATGATCCTATAATACCTGACATGAAGGTGGTTTCAGGTAGATCATTCCAACATTTCTGTATATGCTGAGTGCTTGCTTTGCTTCTAGATTGCTAATTCTGAGGGATGTGATATAAATATAGGTGCCAGCTTGGTGTAATGGTTTGAGCATTGGGCTATGACTCTAGAGACTTGGGATTGAATCCCAGCTCTGCTATGTAAACCCACTGAGTAATCATGGTCAAGTCACACTCTCTCAGCCTCATAGGATGGAAATGGCAAATCCCTTCTGAAGAAACTGCCAAGAAAATTCTGTGATCAGTTTGCCTTATGGTCACCATAAGTCAGAAATGCTTGAAGAGACACAACAACAATAACAACAAAAATATGAAATGCAATGGTATCAAAAGTTCCACATCCTCAAATCATAGCTTTGCATGAATCATGTTTCCACCACCTCAAATGTAAATAGTCCAGTGGGCTCAGTTGTATGGGGGATGTGGTACTCAGTATTCACCTAAGTACCTGTTTGGTGAGAGATACAGCATTTGTAGATTTTACAGTGGCTGCAACATATAACCATTAGGCTACAAAGTCTTACAGTACTGGGAGGTCTTCTGAGGGTATTACTATTGTGAGGCCTCCACTGAACTTTATACTGGCTTGTGCACATATTGTGAACTCTTGCTGGCCAGACAACATAAACTCCATCACCTGCTGATGCTTTTTGGGCTCCTCAGGCAATTACTGATTACCTTCAATAATTTTTTACATGTAATTAAGGGACTTTTTTCTTCTTCCCTGGGAATGGACTATAGGTTGTTGGTTAGCTGCTGTTGCTATATTATTAAATTGATCTATATGAGATTAAATTTGCATATCATCCTGAGTTGCTTTGGTTCAGACATTGTTTTGACTGTTGTTAACAAAAAAAGATAACACCAGAGATTGCTGCAAGTTGCCACAACTAGAGATAATTGAGGTGAGTGAAGTGAACTCATTACCCCCTCCAAAAAAAAAAAAAAAAAGAAAGAAAAGAAAGAAAAGAAAAGAAAAGAAAAGAAAAGAAAAGAAAAGGAGTGCAGAAGGACATCCAAGGTTGAAGGGATATCCTTATACAGACTACTTTGCAAATAGGGTAACTGCATGACTTGCTATATTATTCATTGGATACAGAAAACATCCAGGGGTGTTGGCCATTTAGCAAATTCAAACAAAAATCCATCAGTGATACCTTTATTGTCCAACCAAAATGCACAATATACTTCTTGCAAGCTTTTGAAGTTCCATGGGCTTCTTCATCAGGCAAGATGTTACAAACCAAATGTGAGAAAAACATTTGGAGATGTTAGTCAGATGCCTGCATGTTGTGTGTTGCTAAATGGCCAACACAGCTACCCCTGCATATTTTCTGTATTGTCTGATACTTCATTGTAGTTGCAACAGGAGAACCATGAAAAATAGCCTGTGGATTGAAACATTCAACCAAGGTAAAACAAATTTTTTCTATTTAAATTTGGACTCAATTTGCATGTTCTACACCCATCAAAATGTTCCTGATGCAAAAACATGGAGACTTCTTGAGGAATCCATTGTTCTCTGCCACAAAGAGGTGTGTGGCCTCACTGGAATGGCGATATATTGGATTGAAAAGAGGGGTCCCTGTTGAGATGCAAATGGACTTTATGGGCCTTTGGGGGGTTGCAGACTGCCAGAAATAGTGCAAATTGAGTCCACTTTTAGTGTTAGGGTTAGGGTTAAGGAATCATGGGAACTGTATTTTATTGTAGCACCAGAGCTCTGTGACAGAGAAGGCTCAATGTCCCAGGGAAAAAAATACAATTCCCATGATTCCCTAGCACTGAACCATGACAGTTAAAATGGCCTCAAGCAGCATTATTTCTGGCAAATTTCCTGGACTTTGAAAATCTTCCTATAGTCATATGGCCAGAAGGAGGAGGAGCCTGCCTGCAAAAAATATCTTCCCCACCCTACCATCTTAACTAAAGATGGAAACAACATGCAGGCATCTTATTAACATCTCCTGTTTGGTTTGATGAAAAAGCCAGCGAAGCTTCAAAAACTTGCAACAAGTATATTGTGCATTTCAATTGGCCAATAAAGTTATCACTGATGGGTTTTTGTTTGAATTTGCTAAATGGCCAACACAGCTACCCTTGAAAGTTGTGACCAGTTTTACATTCAACCCAGATCTTGGTGCAACTGTCTCAGTTCCCAAGACAGTTGTGTGTTTCTCATAAATCCCAAACCATACACATCACATGACTAGTGACAGGTGGGGAATATGTCTATCAAATAGAAGAAATCCAAGACTTTAGGGGGGAAGCAGACGAGAGCTTCCCAGACGCCCTGGCCCGGCGCACTGCGGGGCCGCAGCCTCCGCACCTCGGCGCACTGACGGCGTCCCTCAGCGCTCCTTCCTCAAGACAGGGAAAGTGCGCCCTAAAAGCGTCGGGCGCACTTTCTCTGTCTTTTCCGCCACAGCGCGTCCGGTCACTGTGGCAGGAGGTTGTCCCCGGAGCGCCGGCCGTGCGCAGGGCCAGCGGCTCCGAGGACGACCTCAGGGAGAGGAAGGAGTGCCGTGCATGTGGCTGCTCCTCCTCTTCCTGGCCTCGGAGACGGCTCAATTAGCCGTCTGCCAAGGCCCTTAGAATCCAAATGGAGTTAATTTGCAATGGCAATGTCATACTGATTACAGAGATTTTAGATTTCTTCTCTCAACTTTCACTATGTTAGATGGTCTTTAATATACAACTATGTTGCCACACATATTCATATATTATTTGTATATTAAATATTATACATATATACAAAAATTAAATATTATTCAAATATTCAACATATTCATTATTTTGTTCTCTTCAAAATTTCCCAGCTGTTTCTCCTCAAAAGGATATATCCAAGTGTCTTTGAGCATTATTTCATTTTGGATGGAGAACTAGTGGCTACAGTAATTCCTGCACATTTAGTTTTCTTCACAAGAAACCACAGTTTTGCTTTGAGTTATAGTTATTCTGAGAAGGAATATAATCTGCATCCATTTCTCCAAAACCAACAGCAGAACAACATTTTGGTTCTTCTCTCAAACTTTCTTGGGTATTAAAGAGACCCGTTTTACCTTAACTCAGGGCTATATTCATAGATATAATATTTTAATTCCTCTAAAGTTGGATGAAAGCCTAGTGTAATGGAATGTGATACCTATATCTATCAAAAGTGTTTGCATGGATTCCTTTAACATCTTTATTACATCTAACATTACACCTGTTTAAGATCCATAACATGAAGTCCAGACCCCAGGAATAGCCTCAGTTGCTCTTGACAAGATATTTCCCTGTAAATTTACTAGTATAGCTGCACAGCTCAGGTGTTCAGCCACTTACATTTTTTTTTCTCCCACATAAATGCAAGGATAGGTGCCTGAGGCAATGTCAATGCAGGTTCTTCGAACTTCAAAGACTCTGTGAATGAAGCTTGCTCCATTTTTGCTATCTAGAATTGGACTATGCTTGGGGAGCAATTAAAATTAAATAGCTGCTGAACTGCTAAAAGTGTAGATTGGCTGCTTTGGGCATAAGCTGACTCAAAAGTCCCCTGTCTAATCCACACCTTCTTGTCAGTGAAGAAAGAAATTCAATAAAAAAATAAAATCAATTTTAAAATATTAAGTAGGAGAAAGTGTATAAGCCTTGAACACAAGAGGCCAAGCACAGGGTGCTTGATGAAAGACAATGTCTCTGCATCTAAAGATGGCTTTCATTTTTATGTGGATATCTTCATTCCTAGGGGAAACTGACAATGACCTAGACTGCTCATTGACCAGGCCTTGGATTGTTCACAACTGTGCTTTTTTCTTTTAACACGAGCTACCCATTAAAATAACTAGAGAATTTGTTATCAAAACAAAAGTGAAAATAGATTGCTCCTATTAGCTTGATATCAGAGGAAATGCAATAATGATTTCCTTGCTTCACTCTGATCACATCTCATCTTGTCTGATTGTAGAAGCTAAACTGCAATTGTAACAGCTCCCTGATTATAAAATCCCTTCTGGAAGAAAGACACTCTGGCTCCATCCCTTCTGAATTTCTGGTGGGCAGTGAAAACTATGATGTTTCCTGTGAATGTTGGCTCTTAAAATTTGTAGTCTCTTGTCTAATTGTTTATTTTAAAAACTGTGTGCCTAGTTTTGGAACTGTAATTTTTTTATTTATTTATTTTTATTAACAGTTTAAAACAAAATTGTATACAAAGATTATTACAAACTATATATGATTTCTTCCATAATATGTTAAAGATGGAGTAAATTCAAGCAAAATAAATTCTTCCCCCTGCTCAGTCATAGTTTTGTACAATGCTTTTCTCAGTACCCACATATACTGTCTATATGTTATTAATCTTTTTCCATATCATTTCTACTTCTTAGAATTAGTTAAGACTTTATTAAATCTTTCATTGGCTCCAATTTCCTTTGTTTCTTCCTTTAATGTTCCTAAGTCATAAATACAAAAGTATATTATTCACTAATTACAACTTATGTTCCTCATATTTTATCACAATATATGTAAAGACATTTCCATTTATCAATTCTAGCGCTCATAAATATTCCCTCCGTCACATCCAACAAGTTTTCCATATATGCTATATCAATCATTTTTAATAGCCAGTTATCTAAAGTAGGAGACTCTTCGGACTTCCATTTACTTGCTATTAATAATCTAGCTGCAGTTACCATGTAAAGAAGTATTTTCCCTATTCTACCGTGCTCCTTTTTATCAATGATATGTATCATATTTAAAAGATAAATTTCTGGAGAGCATACAAATGAGAAATTCAAAATTTCACAAATTACTTCATATAGATTTTCCCAAAATTTTGTGATTACTGGACATGTCCACCACATGTGATACCAAGAGCCATATTTCTTTGACACTTCCAACATTCAAATTTGTTATTTTTATAAATTTTAGCAAATCTACTTGGAGTTAAGTGCCACCTGATTTCCATCTTTAAAAAGTTTTCCCTCATAAGTTGTTTTTTTTGTAAATTTATATGTTATCTGTCTAGCCTTGTTCCATTTTTCCAGTGTTATTTCCTTACCAAAGTTTGAGGCCCACCTTAACATATGATCCTTTACCAGCTCGTCTTCCATTTTTTTTTCTATTATGATTTTATACATGTTTACAATTTGTTTAGGTTTATCCGATAATAGAATATTATCTATCTCATTTCTCACCAGATATATTCCATATCATTTTATATCTTTTTTGAATATTCCTTGTAGTTGATGAAATTGGAACCACGTCAGTTCCGGGTCTATAATTTTCATATTATCTAAGCTTTTCAATTCTAAACACGCTGAATTTTGTACATAATTTAGAACCTCTTCATATTTAACCATTTATTTACGGTCTTAAATCTGTTCAGTAAAGCTTCCTGAGGGGACATCCACCCTGGAATTCCTCGATAGACCTTTATTTTTAATTTGTTCCATACATTTATGAGAGCTCTTCTTATTAGATGGTGGCCAAAGCCTTGACAAAGTTCTTGCTTGTCGTACCAAAGGTACGCATGCCACCTGAACCTAAGATCAAAACCCTCTAGATCTAACAGTCTTTTATCTTTTAGTAATACCTAATCTTTAATCCACATTAATGCACATGCATGAAAGTATATTTCAAAGTCGGGTAAATCACAGCCTCCATTCTCTTTTTTATCAGTTAATATTTTCCATCTAATACGAGTTTTTTTACCTTCCCATACAAATCTTTTTAACTCTCTATTCCAAGCTCTGAGTGGTTTACTGTTGTGGATTATGGGAAGGTTAACAAATAAGTTCATTAACTTTGGAAGAACAAACATCTTGATAACCAAAATTCTTCCAAATAAAGATAGTTTAAGTTGGGACCATTTCACTAGATCTTTTTTAATTTCATTCCAAACCTTCATATAGTTAAGATCAAACAAATTGGTGTTCCTTTTAAAGATAGAGATACCTAGATATTTAGCTTTCTTAACTATTTGACATTGCATTTTCTCATTCAATAGCTCTTCCTCTTTTACTGACATATTTTTGGTAATGATTACTGATTTATTTCTATTCAATTTAAGTCCTGTGCATAAACCAAATTCTTCTATCATGGCCAACACATTATCAATACTTTCTAGAGGGTTATTTAGCATTATTATTAGATCGTCCACGTAGGCTCTGATTTTAAATTCTGAGCCTTTTACTCTAGGTCCGCTGATGCTTTAATTCCTTCTTATACTATTAATGAATAGCTCTTCCACCACAAAAAATAATAAAGAAGAAATGGAACATCCTTGTCTAACACCACAATGTATGCTGAACTCCTTTGACTTCTTCCCATTTATGATCAGTCTCGCCTTTTGTTCTGTATAAATACTTTTAATACATTTAACAAATTTTTTTCCCCAAATTTAATTTTTCTAATATTAATATCATGGTATTCCAATTCACAGAATCAAATGCCTTCTCCATGTCTAAAAGTATCAATCCAAATTTTTTATTATTATTCTTTTCATAATATTCCAGTACATCCAGAACTATTCTTATGTTTTGTCTGATCTGTCTCTGTGGCAGAAAACCTACCTGATCTTCTTGTATTCTGTTCTTTAACACTCCTTTTAATCTAGCTGCAAGATTGGTTGTAAATATCTTATAATCAATGTTCATTAAGGAGATTGGTCTGCAATTCTCCATTCTTGTGTTATCCCTCCCTTCTTTTGGAATGAGAATAATATCCACATATTTCCAAGATTCTGTGATTTCGTTTGTTATAATGTCATTGAATGTACCTCTTAAGGGTTCCATTACTAATGCTCCTATTTTAACATAGTATTCTAGAGTGAAACCATCTGGTCCTGGCCACGTCTTTAGCCTTTCGAATTTCTTCAAACGTTATATCTTTATTCAGCAATTCTTTATCATTTATGTTTAACTTTAAATATTCCATACTTTCCAGGAAAGCTCCTATCTTTTTATCATCATTAAGACCATCCCCATCATTTTTATATAACTTTGAGAAAAAAATAAGAAATTTATCTACTATTTCCTCTTGAGTTGTAGCATGATCATCATTATCTATTATCTGAGTAACTGTTTTTATTTGTCTTCCTTTTTTTATCTTATTTACTAGCCATTTTCCAGGTTTATTAGCCAAAACGAAGTTAATTTGTCTTATTTTTTTATCTTTATGTATAATTTTTTGTTCCAGAATACCATTTAATTTGTTTCTTAAGTAGATAACTTTATTTTTTGTTTTCACTGAATCTGGATCTTTTATCAGTTCCTTTTCCTCTTTTTTTAATTTCAGCTTCAACATCCTCAATCTCTTTCTTTTTAAATTTTTTTTAAATTCACTAGCTTTTTAAAAGAAGAATCCTCTTATAACTGATTTATGTGCATCCTGGATTATTCTTTTTGGTAGCTCCTCTGAGTCATTTTTTTGAAATAATTTTTGATACTATCTTTCAGTTGTTCCACTATCACATTATCACAGAGCAATTCCCCATTAAGTCTCCAGTTAAACTGTTTCTGTTCTGTTTCTATTTCCAAAATAATTGGATTATGATCTGACTTAATCCTAGCTAATACAAACATTCCTTTAATTTTAGAGAATAAGGATGATGAGATAAGGAACATATCAATTCTTGAGAAAGATTTAAATTGAGGTGCATAGAATGTAAAACCTTGCTCTTTTGGATATAAGGTAGACCAAATGTCATGTAGCTCTTTTGCTCCATCATTTGAAAAAAGGAGTTTGGTAATTTATCATATTTCTTTTTCTTATTATTTTTCCGAGATCTGTCTAGTTCTGGATTTAATACTCCATTCCAGTCTCCCAGAAATAGTGTTTTGTCATAATTATATTTTTCCAAATCTTTCAGTAGATTCTTGAAAATTTTTGAATTGTCTTGATTCTGTGCATAAATCCCCACTATCAGGATTTTACTGTGATTTAGGGATATTTCTATTGCTATATAATGTCTCTCCTTATCTTTACATACCTCCTTCACCAGAATACTATTCCTTATATATATCACTATTCCAGCTTTCCTTTTATCATTTAGTGAATAATAACACTGTCCAAATTTAACGTTTCTTATATAATATGCATCTTCTCTTATGATCTTAATTTCTTGAAGACAGATTATATCACATTGTTTTGTTTCTAAATAATGAAATATTTTTTCCTTTTATATATCGAGTTAATCCCTTTCACGTTCCAAGAGCAATCCTTAATTATTTTCCTCATATTACACTGTAATAAAATTAAGAGAAATATATAATATTAAACCAAATAATACAATTACCACCTATATATTTTGATTTCCATGCTTAACTCTCTTCTTCTAGATGAAAATTCCTTGTATCTTGTTTCTCTTCTTCACATTCTCCTAGCCCATTTTTTTATAACTGTTCCTCCTTATTTGTCTGGTTATTCTTTCCATTATTTGTATTCTTTGAGTTGTTATCACCCTGATTTCCTTGTTTTTTTTTTCTTGATCCCACTTAAATTTTTTAATGAAGTCCTCCATCTTCAATTTGCTATTTATTCTAAGTCTTTTCTGGTTATATCTGAAGATAATCCCCTCTATTCTGTCCCAGGAATATTTAACATTGTGCTTTGTGAGCAGGTATGTTAACTGGCTGTAATCTTGTCTACATTTCAATAATGTTGCAGGGATATCTTTGAAAATCTTAATTGAGTGGTCCTCTACTTGCAAAATATTTCTGTAGCTTTTTTAGAGAATATCATCTCTGACCTTGTTTCGGGCAAAACGAATAACCACATCTCACAGTAGATTATGATCTCTAGCAGCTTCTGAGTTTATTCTAAATAGTTTATCTATTTCTACTTCCAGACATTCTTCCACTATATCCAAACAATTTGCTAATGGTGGAATTATTTTCTCATAAAGATCTTCACTTGGGGTTTCTCTAATCCCTCTAAATTTCAAACATTTCTCTCTATATTTTAATTCTTGCAGTAAGATTAGATATTCTCCTGCTTTGTGTTGCCCTGCCAGATGTTCTATGGTTTCTCCTAATTTTTCTGTTTTCTTTTTAATGCTAGCTTTTTCTGATTTTAAGTTGGTCATATCCTTAGTTAAGTCCTCTAATTTCTTCTTGAATTTCTCCAATCCTTTCTTCAAATTACCATTGGATTCTTTCCTATGTTCCTTAAGTTCTTGTCTTATTTCTTTCTGAATTTTTTTAAACAATTCTTCAAACATGGTCTGCATTTATGTTGTATCTTGTGTTTTGGGGAGCATTTCTATGGATCCTCTTCTATTATATTGCAGCTTTGCCATCTGTAACCTGGTGGTTACAGACATAATAATATTCTTAATGTTATTGTTTTCCTTATCACCTACACTTTAGCAGAAATGCTTTGTGTAACAAATATCATATAAACCAATTCTCAATAATATAGTTATCAAAGCCCAAGCTAGGTCTTAGGAGCAGATAATTATTCTTTCCCCGCCAAGCTTTCCAAATTCAGCTCTTTAGTTTTGGGCCTCTTATGAGAAGTTAACCTAAAATAACATATAGACTTTCACTAGTATTATTGTGTACCAAAGTTATGTGCATCAAGTTTAGTGGTTGGATCTTGTCAACTCATACCTTGAGCAAGAGATGGCTGCCCCTACCGGTAGACTGGGGATAAACAAACTTTCCCCTTCCTTCCCTCTTATAAGCCCCAACTCTCAATCCTCTTCCCAGAGGTAGAGAATACAAGGTACAGAAAAGAGAAAAAAAACAACCTTGTAACCTCCTTACGCAAGACCCCATAAACAAACAATGCCCTACAACAGTCCTGCACTTCTGTTTATGACCTTGAATGCACATATAAAAGAAGTAGTATATGTAGGCTTTGTCCCCAATTGAAGGCCAAGTTGGTTCTAGCAATATAGCTCTATGCACAACTGTTGTTACTGCTACTGTGCCACATCTGCATGCTGGCACTGAGAGCTTTCTGAAGGATAGGTCCCTGCCCTCTGCTGAACCGCTGAGCTCCTTAAGGGGTCTAAAGCTCTCATCTGGCAGTGCTCCACCACTGTTGCTGCTGCCGCTGCACCGTGGCTGCATGCTGGCACCAGGAGCTTTATGGAGAATGGGTCCCCGCCGTCCGCTGACATCACTGAGCTCCTTAAGGGGCCTGAAGCGCTCCTCCAGTGGTGCTCCGCCGCTGTTGTTGCTGCCACTATGCCATGCCTGCACGCCGGCACCAGGGGCTTTATGGAGGATGGGTCCCCGCCTTCTGCTGACACCACTGAGCTCCTTAAAGAGCCTGAAGCTCTTCTCCGGAGGTGCTCTGCCGCTGTTGTTGCTGCCACTGCACCACCTTGGAAGTGTAATTTTTTAAAGAGGCATTTGGATTGTTTCAATTAATTTTTAGTTATTTGTTTCCTGCTTTAAGGTTGTTGTTGTTATTTTTTTAATCAATTGTGCCTCACCTCATCAACAATCCATGGCCCTAGTGGATTGAGAAGTGATCAATAAATACCTTGAATAAATAAACAAACAAGGTGAGGCCTGCATAGCAATTTTATGGCTGACCATAAGAGGATCATCAGAGTTGAGCAAGGTGATCGAGAGGGCAGTTGCTTCCCAACTCCAAGCAGTT
>CM034708.1:90004756-90020959 GCA_020142125.1 Phrynosoma platyrhinos | reverse complement strand
AGAGGGAGGAGGAAGAGGTGTCCACCCATGGAGGAGGCTGCTATGGAGATGGAGATCATTGATCAACACCTCATAGACGAGTCTGCCAGCCTTTTCAGCAGTGATGTGGCAGTGCCACCACCCTCTTGCCTCCCTCAAAGGCAAAGATCAAGTAGAGGGGGACTGAGATGTTGTGATGATCACTACTAAGTACCAAGGTAGCTATCGCTACCCCCACTATGCCCACTGCACTGCTTGGCACCGCACACTATGCTCGCTTCACTGATTGACACTTCCACCACACACTATGCCAACCTCACTGATTGCCACCGCCACCACACACTATGCCCACCTCACTGATGTGGCTCACTGGTTTCCTGTGGAGATCTTGTGATGAAACTACATACTTTCACATAAAATGTCACAAGCTGTTTAAAAATGGAAAGCTTGTTCATAAAATAAAGCTACTGCCAAACCTCTGTATGTGCTCAGAAGGCGGCATTAATTTTTTAAAAAATATTTTTTTCTTTTGATAAAAATAATAATAAAATGACTATTTACAGTGATTTAAACATTGAGGAAGGGGAGAGGAGTATTTACAAAGGGGGGAATTAATGTTGAAGTTATGGTGATTTACGATTTAGCAGCCTGGGGGTGCTCCTTGATTCGTCGCTCCTGATGACAAATCAGGTTAATGTGACGATCAGGAGCGCCTGTTATCAGCTTCGGCTGATACGCCAGCTACACCCTTTTCTGGAAGTAAGGGATCTCGAGACTGTTGTGCATGCACTGGTAACCTCACACCTGGATTTCTGTAATGCGCTCTACATGGGGCTACCCCTGTGCTTAGTTCAGAAACTACAGTTGGTTCAAAATATGGCGGCCAGGCAGTGGCAGTGGCGTTGAAGCGGAGAAGTTGGGCGGTGTGCATGTTTGGCCCCCCCTCCTCCTCAGGAACACCAAGCGCACCTGGACAGGAGCCCATTTAAGCCCTGCCTGGCCCAAACATCAGCAGCATTAACAGTGGCAGTGGCGCTGGAGTGGAGGAGTTGGGCAGTGTGCATGTGTTGGCCCCCCCTCCTCCTCAGGAACTTCGAGCACACCTGGACAGGAGCCCATTTAAGCTCTGCCTGGCCCGACCATCGGCAGCACCAGCAGTGACAGTGGCGCTGGAGCAGAGGAGTTGGGTGGTGTGCGTGTTTGGCCCCCCTCCTCCTCAGGAACATCGAGCACACCTGGACAGGAGCCCATTTAAGCCCTGCCTGGCCCGACCATTGGCAGCACTAACAGTGGCAGTGGCATTGGAGCGGAGGAGTTGGGTGTTGTGCGTGTTTGCCCCCCCTCCTCCTCATGAACATCGAGCGCATCTGGACAGGAGCCCATTTAAGGATAAAAATATAAGCCCAATTCTAGACCATAAATTAATACTCAAGCCTTATGCATATATCCAATAAGTACTAGGCTGGAAAATTAAACCCACACTGCCAGCCCGTGCGGTTACTCCATTCTCATTTAGGGAAACCTCGGGGCCGACAGTGCAGGTGATGAGGCTTCACTGCAGCCTCAGAAAAGCTGCATTAACTGGCCCCCAGTGTCATTGCTCCACCCCCACTTAGGGCATCCTCAGGGCATGTGATGCGGTTGTTGCAGTTTGGGGAAAAGGCAACTTCAGGTCACCTTTTCCTGCCCATCTGCATAGCCCCATAGTCTCTTCTTGGTAACTCCTATCAAAATCATCCTGTTTTTACTACGTGATCACAGTGGGGTGCAGACTGCTTTCCTTCAGCATGCTCTTCTCACCTGGACTCAATATCTATTGAATGATACACTTCAGCTGAAATCAATGGTTTACATCTGCCATTTTATTAATGTGTCAATTTCTTGTTGTTTGCTTGTACAGTCCAAGGATGTGTATCATAAGCTATGCTTCACTAAACAACCTGTTTAGCCCTAGTATATCATTCTGTTGGGCTGTCAGTCTTTGTTCTTTTCTTCTCCTTGAGTATGCTGACAAATATTGTATGTTCCCATCTTGATGTGTGGAAACTACAACTAGCATTCTTGTTTTCCACAAGACAATGATATCCCTCAAGAGGGGTTGGAGGAGGTTACTCAGCTGATGTTCAGCTCTTATCTGTCTGTGAACCAGACTTGTCGAGGATAGAAACATGTTTGATTCTGCCAGCTTGTCAGATTGTTCTCTTCTGGACCATATTTTCTCTGATGATGTTTTCATCATTTTCTGCTGATTAGACTGCTTATGGAAACATTTTCATACTTTCTGGCTGCTTTTTTGACAACAATCTTAATAAAGCATCTAGGTTGCAAGAGTAATAATGAGCGTTTCTTCCTTTCCCCTGACAATCTCTCTCTCTCTTTCTCCCCCTCCCTCCCTCTCACCTTCTCTCTTTTGTTACCAAAAAGGATTATTTCTAACAGTAAAATGACCCTTTAACACCCTTCCCAACTCCACTTAATTGCCATGACTGTAATCTTTATCTGCTGAAGATAGTTCATAAAAAGATGATGACTCGTATGAAGTAATGACTTGTCTGTACGAATGGATCCCCACATATACAATACTGTAGACAGACAATAAAATGTCATATAGTCGTATAGGCTATGACCTATAAAATTCTATGTATATCTGATGAAAACATGATAGTGGACATTGTTGGTGCCTGCTTCCAGGCTCTAGAACTTCCTCTTTAGAGAAAATAAACTGACATCTCTCCATGATATCATTCTGGAGGCAGCAAATATCTTTTTTTGTTTTTTTGTTTTTCTCTCAACAGATTTTTGAAAACTGACTGTTGATGGAGAAAAAGGTTTTAATAATTGCTGTATTCTGTTTTTCTTGGTTATGTCTTCACACTAATTTTAATTCTATTTATAGTTTAATTATATTTTAACATTTGTATGAGATGGATTTTTATTTTTACTTTTTTCAACTTTGTAAGCCATCTTGAATTCCAGCACTCAAAAAAAAAAAAAAACATAGGAAACAAATAAACATTTCCAACATTCATTGCCAATTACAGAAATCAGCATCAGACCATTACTCAATCATGCCTGTTATTGTTTACTCAGATTGACAGTGGTTTCTTCAAGTTATCAGGCAGGGGTTATATTGGTCACTTGCTATCATATTCAATTGTAAATTTTGGACATTGACATTGATTACTTCTCCAAGCATCACATTTGCTTTGCTAGTGAGCTATGAATTCTTCTCCTCTTGCTATCTAGTTAACTTTCATCTAGTTTACAAGCTAATGACATAAATGCTCAATGCTAGAAAAGAGACCTCTCATGTTTGCTACTGGAAGTCAATTTGAAATACTGATTGGTTCCCTGATATCTCTCAACTTTTCCCAGTCAATAAGTTGCCACACACAGACAACAACAACACTTAAAAAAAAAGATGAACAAAAATGATACAAAAAGAGGATAAGGGAAGTCACTGGGAATTGATATGTACCTCCTCTAAGGACCTAAAGTGTAGTGTGGCCTATCTCCATATCATGAAAATTGAAATCAGAATACTAAGTCCATAGGAGAAAAGCCAATACTATAGATTACAATTCAAACACCATGTCATCAGAAGATCTTTATTGAATATATGGGATGGAATTAAAAAGAATATATACAGAAGGTTACCACTTTGGATATCTCCACATGAAGCTTTCTTTGGGAAATGGACGGCTGTGAAAACATGGATGCAATACAAAGATATACTAGAAAAATCGGATGAGCAAGGATATGTTCTTAAATCAATAGAGGAAATTAGATCCTAGAATGCATTGGCTTTTATATACTAAACTAAGAGAGAGATTCAAGATGGACTTAAAATTACAAGAATTTGAAGAAGAATTAATGGACTTGGATAAGTTGTTAATGCAACCTTAGTTAAAAAGAGTAAGTAAAATTTATAAATTTTTAATGGAAAGAGAAAATGAAACAGAAAAAATATCTGAAAATATGACAAAGTGGGCAACAGATTTTGGGAGAACAATAGAACTGGAAAAATGGGAGAATGCTAGGACAAGAACAAGGAAATTTACTTGCTCACAAGATTTGAAGGAAAACTATTGAAAAATGGAGCAAAGGTAGCACCTAACTCCATTACAGATAGCAAGAATATATAAAGACTAGCAACTGCTGGAAATGCAACCAAAATGTTGGTTCCTGGATACATATTTGGTGGAAGTGCTTTTGGTGGAAGTGCTCCAAGATGAAAGCATATTGGAAGAAGATCCATATCCTAATACAGGAAATCTTGAAAATCAAATTTGAATTATGTCCAGAGCTATATCTATTAAATATGATAAATAAGTTGGGACAGACACTTGAGAAAAAATATTGGAGAATGATACTTTATATGGTAACAGCAGCAAGATTATTAGTTGCCCAAAAATGGAAGAAAGAGCAAATATTTACTGCAGAGGAATAGTTAACAAAACTAATGGAAATGAAGGAAATGGACAGGTTGATGGCTTTAATTAATCAAAAAGACATTACTGAAGTGGAAAGAGAATGGGCTCCAATCAATGAATATATTCAAGTAATGTGGGGATGAAACAGCAAAGCTAACAAGTGAATAAGTAAACAATGCATAATAAATGAAGGACAAAATTAGGTTTTATTAAAATGAATAAAATGATTAAAAGGAGAATTAGAATAAATGAGAGCTAAAGGAAAGGGGGGAAATAAACAAAGTAGGAGATGTGATAAGCTGAAATAAATCTGTACATACTGTCAAAGAACTATGGAAGTTTATGTTATGTTATATTAAGTTTTGGTATGTCATGTTATGTTATGTTTGTTATGTTATTTTAAGATGTATGTATGTTCATTGTTCATATATGCTTTTAATATATATATATATATAAATACTACAGATTTTACTTCATTGCTTCCATTACTGGGAAGATCAACACTGGCAAAAGAAGAAACCTCTATTGAAGGTGATCTGAACTGATACGGGCTTCTAATATTCACTTGGATGTGAATATTAGAAGCAATATAGAACAGAATCACACCAAAATACCATGAAGATAATCATAAGAACTGACCAAGAACAAAGGAATGGAACATTTCTTCCTCTTGGATGGTTTCAAGTAATTTCTTAGCTATGGGAACCCTAAAGTAAACCTACCATGGGATTTTCTTGGCAATATTTTTTCAGAGGGGGTTTGTCTCTGCTTCCCTCAGGTGCTGAAAAAGTGTGACTTGCCCCAAGTCACCCAGTAAGTTTCCATGTCTGAGCAGGAATTTGATCCCTGGTCTCCAAAGTTGTAGTCCAGCTCTGAAACTACAACACCATGCTGAGTTAATGGAGCACTAAGTAGAGTACAAAGGAAAAGCCAATACTATGTGTATTACGGCAGTGCTTCAGTTACCAGAAAGGCCAACACTGGCAAAAATAAATCCCAAACGAACCACTATTTAAGGTTGTTTTAACTTTGGCTCAATGTCATGAGGAGTAACCTACAAAGATTTCAGAGAAAGGGAAAGAAGTCATACCAGATAGATAGCCATGCATAACCATGCACAAAATCCCCTCTTATTTGTGGATCGTTTATTTTGTCAGTCTCTTTAGCTGTAGGTTACATTTTACAAAAATATGATTCTTGCTTTAATTCTCACCATAAACCAATGCACACCTTACAATTATTATTTTATTTATTATCATTTTAAAGAGGTCTTCTAAAAGAAGAAGTTTTAAGTCATTATGTTATGTATTTAAGGAAGGCCACCTGGGATCATGCAAGGAATACAAATCTAGGGAAACAAAAATAGCATGCTGAGTTTTTAAATTAACCTTGCATAATGTTTTAGCTTGGGTTCAATAGCCTAAAGCTTGCTATAGCTGAAAATAAAGTTTATACAGATATGTGTGAACAACAAACATATGAAGCAATTATTTGAGAAAGATAAAAGCTGGAACCTTAAAATACTTACGGTAACTTGGGATTAGTTATTTGTCTAATTTTATAACTGAAGTACATAAACACCGCAGGACAAACATGCCTTTTAAATTACAGTAACCATTGCAAGAATAATTGAAACAGAAAGAATGCTTGTTTGAAAAATTTATATATAGAATGGGAGAATCCTAAATCATGTTCCCAAATGATCCACCTAATTAATGAGTAGGGATGTAAATATTAATATATTTTATTCTATCATGAAAGGATTAATAATTTCTACAGGTTTTTCTACACTGCAGGACAAAACAAATGTTTTCCTGCAGTTCTTTACCAGTATTCACATATTGCAAAGTGTTTTTGGGCAAATTATTCTGCACAGAAATACCTATGTGTTCTTTTCCCTAGATTTTTTTTGTAACGTTTTGGTGTAAAAACATCAAATTTGCACAAATTTGTGATTTTTGGGTGGAATTTTATTTTTAAATAATCCACATCCATGTGGTGTTTCTGTCTGTCTGGTGTCTCTCTGTTTCTCTCTCTGTGTGTGCATATGTACACAAATATAGCCATACATGTGCATGCAAAAATTATTAGTTTAAAAAACAACAACACTGGATTACACATCAAAAAGTACCATGTAGGTTTCTAGAAAGTGTTGGGGGTTTTTGTCTGAAAAAATGTGTTTCTTACACAACACAATTTTCATGCACTTCATTCAATGTGTCATGCACCAAATAGTTTCCCAAAACAAAATATTGGGTAAAAACTATGGAAAATTCTCATCTCTGTGTTAATCTGCCAGATAGTGTTAGCCAAAGTGCATTTTCCTGAATTTTGGTGTGTGTATGAATTCCACATAACTCCAGATGTACACTGCAATGGACTCCAAGTGCCACATAGGCAATGACAGGCAGGTCATATCAAGGTCACTTGGAAGACTGAAGAAAAAAAACATTCCCAAAGCCAGGCAGATAGTGTGGGAGTTGCAAATGGACCATCATCATCTCCATAATCAAAAGAATGGATAATAATTGCTTAGATGCCTCACCTGATGGGCCAGCAAATGACTTAATTCATCTTGAATATTGCCAGACCAGATTACCCCACCCATAAAATATAACACCTTTGCCTTGCAGCAAGTTTTAACCCTTAAAAACCCCTGGATTTCCCCTCAGTGTCACTAGTTTGGAGTTCATGGGGACACTACATCACTATGCTCTCTAGTCTAGTTACCGGCACCTCCGTTCAAACCAACACTCTCAGAATGGTTGTGTCTCATGCCACATCACCCAATTGCCTCATCTGTAGTAAGTATCAACCCTAGTTTTGCTTCAACATATTTTCCAAGCTAATCCCTGACTTCCTGAGCCTTGAATGAGTGAGTGTGTGTGTGTGTGTGAATTGCTGTGTGATTTCCCCCTTTAATAAATACTTTAATTGGAAAATTCTGTCTCTGCATCAATTCTTAGATCCCTCAGCCTCTTGGTATACACATGGGAGACAGTCTCACAGGGTCCTTGTAGCCTACCCCTGTCAGTGTGTGGATGATGGGTGTTGCAGTGATGCTCTTTGACACCCAGGAGAATCTGCAGGACAAGCTGGCAGCTGTGATCCACAGCCACTTTGTATCTCCTACCATCAACTAGCTCAGCTTCTCTTCTTCAGGCATCCTGTCTTCCTCAGTCAAGAAGACACATTGTAAAGTCCAAAAGTATAGTTTTATTAATGCATATAAAATAAAATAAGTTAACATAGGGGGGATGCAGACCAGGGTGTCAGGGACGCCCTGGTCCGGAGCATCACGGGACCACAGCCTCTGCATCACGGGGCTCCTGCAGTGATTCTAAAAGGAGTGCCAAATTGGTGCTCCTTTTAGAAGACAGGGAAAGTGCGCCCTAAATGCGTAGGGCGCACTTTCCCTGTCTTTTCTGCCGCAGTGTGTGAGGACGCTGCAGCGGGAGGTTGCCCTCAGCGTGCCGGCCATGCAGAGGGCTGGCAGCTCTGAGGGCAACCTCAGGAAGAGGAAGGGGCGCCGTGCGTGCGGCTGCCCCTCCTCTTCCTTGCCTCCAAGACGGCCCAATAAGCTGTCTGCCGAGGCCCTACGTAAAATTCATTGTGATGAACTAATCAATTTCAGTCGTGAAAGATTACTTCTTTAACAAACCCAAAAACATAGGATCCCAACTTGTTGTTGTTGAAAGTTAAGTAGAAATTACAGATCCATGTTTCCAGATCCAGGAGTTACATTATAAAAGCAGTATAAACATATCAAAAGTACAAGCCTAAAGCTCCATGGTTAAAACCACTTCCGGACATGCACACACAACTCACAGTGTTTATAAGCAAGCTTAAACAAAGGATTTTCTTGGCCCTTCCCATACTCCACCTTCTGGGTGTTAACCTTATGTTAATTGGATAATGCCTGTATGATGTGTATTAACCCAGCCCCTTACTGTCCATCATCCCCCATGTGACTGCTTTCTCATGAGCTCACATTGTTTGGATGTTATCTGTTTCCCATGTTATGACTTCTTGGCCATCTGAGCCGAGTTCTCCTTGTTTCTCTAACTGTTGTTCCCACGAGGAAAATTTCACACACACATCTCTACATTTCACCTTTGACTGTATAACCCATCCATATTCCAACAACCCCCTCTCAATTTGAGCTAAATAAAATTCCCCATAATAGACTTTTGGCTACAACTTGATGGAAAAAGCAGGGACATTTAATTGGCTGTCCTCCCAAAAAAAAAAAATATAAATTAGGTGAAATTAATCTTCCCCAAAGTCTGGAAATTCCAAATTGATCACTTGGGAAATCCAAACTCTGGAAGTAGAGAGTACGAGGATTGAGAGAAATTGTTGCAGATGCAGGGATAAATAGGAATGTGTGTGATTGCAGTTCTTGTGTGACTAGCCATAAGGGCAAAGGTCTATCTTGAGTTGGCTGATCCTGTTTCATTCTTTGGTTGGATGGCTTGTTGGCTAGCTCAGTGCACACAATCCAGTGTTGAATGTTCAATCACCCTTGGGTGTGTCATCAAAGCAGATACTGACACTCTATTTTTATTTTCTCTATCATGGGTTGGGAGACAGAGGCAGGTCCCTTCCCATTCAAACCATAAACCAGGTCCATAACCCAAAAACCACAGACATGACCTTGGACACCCCTCTACAACCCCCAATGGAATCACCCACAAGGGAATGAACCCAACAAGGGAAGTATTCCAGGCATCCCACTAGATCCAGTAAAAACCTGGAGCACAGTAGAAACAAAACAGACTGCAGAAGATGGTACCATTACAAAACCCTAGTGGAAACCATATACTGAAAGCTAGCCAAGATTAAACCCATAGCAGATCAATTGGGCAAATTGAACACCCAGATGGGAGTCAGGTAGATGTCCACCATAATTGTCTCACACCCCAAAGCCAAGGGACAGGACTTAATCCCGGTCACCAGGTTGTGCATAGATCCCAGCTATTTGGGCCCCTTTGAGGCAGCAGTATCAAATTACAATTTGGCTAATTTAGCGCTGTACAAATGGATAGCTAGGATGGTGCAGATCCTATGGCGTGGGATCATCTTACGGGCAAAAAACCAGAACAAAATCCAGCACACCAATGAAACACCAGATACATATGTTTCCTGGAAAAAGATTCTAGGCATCTTATCTGGAGCCATAGGGTTAAATAAATACAAACAGCCACTTCTAAATGACATCACAGTTATCAGGGAAGTCTATCAGGGATTACATGAGTCAGCTACAATTCCAAAACATGGATTGGCAGGGATTCATGCAGTATATACAAGAAGCATCCCAAATGCATTGGACTAGAGAAGCACAGAATGAGATGGCCAGAGAAATGTTAGCTGCAACTGCCAGGAAAAGTTCCAAGGTGGGAGCCAAGAAAGGAGAGAAAGATGATGACCCAATTCACATGGTTACATATTATAACATGGGCTCACACTCCAAACCTGTACCCAAAGAATCTGGGAGATTCAGGATCAATAACCCCTTTCAGAGGGGATCTAAGACAAATCCTGAGAACCCCCCTCAAAAACCCAGATCCCCCTAGGCAATCACTCCAGGAAATTCAGAGCAACATCTGGAGACAGCTCAAAAAGCTAGAATTCAGCAAGGAGCAATTAGATGGGAAGCCCAATGCAGAGTTGATGGACCTCCTAGACCAAGCCATAAGCACAGGGGAGCACCCAGTCAGGGAGAAGCTTTCTCCAACACCCCCAATCCAGACCATTCCAGACCATTCCAGCTAGGGATGTCTGGGATTCCCTCACTCGCAGAGAGCATGAACAGACCCTAGGATCCCATGGGCTAAAACACCCACTGCCCGACAGAAAACCAGTCCGCGTAGAACAGGACCCATCAAAGTTCCTGTAAACCTGGTTAAAACAACAGTCTCACAACAGAAGGCTGCAAATACCATTCCCAGCACATCCCCTAGGGCAGAGCCTCCATGTCAGCAGATAGTAGCCACATTGAAACAAGATTTGTGGGGATGCCCCATCGTACAGGCAACGTTGGATCAAAGCCCAAACAAAAAACAACACAGCTTCTAGTAGACTCTGGTGCAGTGATCAACACCCTTCACCCAAATTGGCCATGTTAGAAAACAAAACAACACAGCACATGGAGCTAGTGGGGTACGGGAAAGGTAAACACCTGGTGGCTAAATGGAAGATGTCAGGGAAATCAGCCAGTGGAACAGCTGATAAGAATAAGAAACACAAATGCAAGGCTTTGCAGCAGCACGTAGGTAATTCTGAAGCTCAGCACCAGTCTAATATCCAATAGAGCAAAACTAGGGGCAAGCAAAGGGTCCAGGAGTCCAGAGAGCAACATCAGTGAGTCCAGTCTAGGGTCAAGACTTCCAGAGAACAGGTCAGCAAGTCCAGTCCAATGTCAAGAGTTCCAGGTCAATCCAAGTTCTAGAAGGCAAGGTTTCAGGCAACAAGGGAGTCAGAGTAAGATGCTTTCACCAGGGAATGCAGATAGACTCTGACGAAGAAGCTTGGCATCTCACAGCTGTTTATATTGGCCTAGTTTCCTAAACACAGCTGTTTGGTGATTGCTGAGCATTTCTCATATAACCTTCAGGATCGACGGAGGCATGCCTTTTCTGTCCCTCTCTGGCTGAAGGCAGGTACCTCCTCGTCCTACTCCTCCATGTCTTCCAGGCCTGGAACTTTTGCTGGACGGAGGCTAGACTGCTGAATCATAGACTCTGCTAGAGCTGGCATAGCAGAGCTAGGTCCTGGCTCAGCCAACTCTGCTGGAGCGGGAAGAGCAAAGCTAGGGCCAGGCTCAGCCTCCTTATCCTCTGAGTACTCCAAGTCCTCAGCATGACAGAAGATTCCATTACAACTTGGCCCTATCCCAGACCTCATACAGGTATGTGAAAATCAGAGAAAAGATGATGGAATCCTAGGAGTGGGATACCTAAGAAAACACAGGCTGACCTTGGATTTGGCTAACGGCCTCCTTTGGCAACTAGAAGAAGCCTCCCTACAAATTTCAGCTATCTACAGATGTGCTGCCTTAAAGGCCTCAGCACATCTCTTCACCATAATCACAGACCCCTGGGTGGCAGATTTTCCTGAAGTATGGATAAATGACAAAATAGAGTGCAGAACCATAAAAGGAGCTTGTGAACTCATGGAAGAAAAAGATCCCCCCACCACAGAAACAATACAGATAACCCCGAGAGGCAGAAGAAGGGATTGCAAAAACAATTGAGGGATTGTTAAAATGGGACTTTATTTTGCCAAAACAGTCCATCTGCAATTCACCACTATGGCCCATACTAAACATAGATGGGGTCATGTGGAGGATGATGGTAGACTTCAGGACACTTAATGCGGCAACACCCCCAGTAGTTCCCATGTTAGCAAAGTATAATGAAATCCTGGAAGCTATAGCAGCTGGAGCCAAGTTCTACAGTGTTATTGACATAGCCAATGCTTTTCATTCTATTCCGCTGCATGGGAGCTGTTACTACACATTTGCATTCAAATTTCATGGGATTCAACATGTGTTCCAATGAGTCACACAAGGTTTTCACTCCAGTCTGACCATATGTCACACACATTTGATTAAAATGTGGACAAAATTGTAGTCCTCATTATGCCTCCACATTTTGTCTTATGTGGATGACATATTGGTCCACTCGGACTCACAGGAGAAGACTGCTGACAGCACCCAGGAAGTATTAGATCTAATCAGGGACACTGGATTCAAGGCCAACAGAGAAAAGGCACAATTGGTCCAAACCCAAGTCAAATATCTGGGACTAAATCTACCGACGAACTGCAGGACCCCTGATTTACAGCAAGTGGAGATGATTGGCAAACTCTCAGCTCCTACAGATGTAGCCTCCTTAAGAGCATTCCTGGGCACCTTCAACTTTTCTAGAGATTTTATAGAAGCATTTGCCATCAAAGCAAAGCCTCTGTACTGTCTATTAAAGAAAGGAGTTGTGTGGAAATTGGGACCTGAACAGCAAAATGCCTTTGCTACATTGAAAACTGATTTTGCAAAAGCTCCTGCCTTAGTTAACCCAGATGTTATTCAGTCATTTTACATACAGATTGTGTAAGACAATCATGTTGGAACCATTCTTTCTCAGCTCCGAAATGGAGTACAAAGAAGAGTGGCCTATGCCCCAAGAAACCTCTCACCTACAGAGATAAAGTTCAGTCCATGTGAAAAGAACTGCTTAGCTTTAGTCTGGGTACTGACCCCTTGGGAGTTTATCATCAGAGGAGCCAGGATAATAGTGCAACCCCCCCTCCACACACACACACACACACACACACACACTAAAATTCATCCTATCAAGCAAGGTACAGGACAGTCAGGTACATAGCACACGGATAGCCAAATGGACCTTGGAATTGCTCAAGTGAGGAATAGATTACCACCAGTAAGCCAATGAGCCTTCAGCCCCCTATGGACTGGAAGTTATTGGAATGGCTCATGAGTGTCCCTTGCCCCCTGTCACTAAAAACAATTGGCCTGTGTAAGCAGCAAAGTTCCTTTAGGAAGCACTGCAAGCAGGTTTCAAGTGTTGGTTCTGTGGTGGTTTATCATCCTGCACAGAGGGAACCCACTTAATGGGATTCGGTGTGGTGCATCTGAATGATGAACACACATTACAGGGATCAGTTTGCCCTCATTCTAATCAGGCCACCAAAGTAAGGGCACTTCTTACAGTGCTGGACTTCAAACACCTCTTTGGCTATTTTTATGGACTCCCAGTGGACCATGAACACAGCCATAGATTGGCTTCCCATATAGTTGTCAAGAGAGTGGAAAACAAATAAAGATAAACCAGTGTCCAATACAGACAAGAAGCTGGTAGTGTTTTGACTTATTCAAGAGAGGATGGCCCCTACTTGGGTCTTGTTTGTAAAGGGGCACCAAAAGGGAACAGGAGAAGAAGGGAAATGGAATAATAAAGCAGCTGCCTTGGCCATGGAAGCCTCCACAATCCCAGTGACACCTATAAATTTGAGGCTGAAGGAACTGATGCTGCCTAATACCTTGGATTTGGCCCAGCTTCAGCAGGAAGATAGCGAAATCAAAAAGGTAATCAAGTCAGGGAAAGACCCGACTGGAAAATACACCATAGTCCAGAGGGAAGGACTTTGGTGGGCAGTAGATGGAAATGAAATACACAGCTGGATAGTGCCCATGGAGGTCTGGGGTAACCTCATCCAATTTGTGCATAATATAGGACATAGAGGAAAAACCACCACCTTTGAAAGAGTAATACAGGGACTTCCGGGGGGCATAGAAGGCAAAAGCAGCATTTCGAAGGAGCGTCAGAGGAATGCAGCTCTGTGTTGTAGAGTACTTACAACAAATAACACATTAGAAAATCAAGAGTGTTTCTAAATCCTCTTGGTATAGAGGATTCAGAGGAGCCCCACAGGAAAACTTCATGGTGGAAGTGAGGAAAGAAGGAGAATCACTTGGAGAAAGCTTAGAAGTTTGTGAGGGGAGAATCCCAACAGCACAGCAGTAGATGTTTCAGCTGTGCCGCTTAATGCCAAATGCACTTTTTTTCCTTCAATGTACTAAGCTGTTAAATAATTAAAGAATAAAGTCCACCAAGACTGGAGACATAATTTATCAGCGAATTAAAGAGAACTCCACAAAAAGTAATAACAAGAAAACAAAAAGAATAATTTTAACTTAAGGAAGAGGAGGAAATAGAAGTGGAAGATGGAGAGAGAGCAGCATCAGAGAAGCAAAGAGGGAGAAACAGCTGAGAGGCTGGGAAAGAGAAGCAGCAGTGGAGAAGCAGAGAGAGAGAGAAATAGCTGAGAGGCTGGGAAAGAGAAGCAGAGAGGGAGGAACAGCTGAGAGGCTGGGAAAGAGAAGCAGCAGTGAAAAAGTAAAGAGGGAGAAACAGCTGAGAAGCTGTGAAAGGGAAGCTGTGGAGAAGCAGAGAGGGAGAAATAGCAGAAAGACGGAGTAGCAGAAAGGGAGAAGTGGTGGAGAGACGGAGAATGAGTAGAAGTGGAGAAGTGGCGAGAGAGTAAAAGCAAAGAGAGAGAAGTGGTGAGATATCAGAAATAAATATAAATCTGAAATTAAGTAGTATAATAGAAACAAAATAAAGAATGTAAAGAATGGGAAGTAAATCAAGGACTAGAACCTATATGAAGGGAAACTAATAATACTTAAGAGAATAAACTTATTAATGGACATCAACTAAAGATTGAATTAGTTAATGAATGATTTGAAATTTGAATTAAAATATTGGATTTAATTTAAAGGAAGTGACTATAAGTTGGCTGAATATAAAGGATAAGAAAGTCTAGAACAATAAATTAGAACAAACTCATTAATAAACCAAATTGAAAGGAAAGGAATTGATTTATAGAATTGGAAGTAATTAAAGAATTAAATAAAGAGGTGGAATTAAATAAAAAATGAAAATCAATTGAAAGGATTAGGAAGTGGATAAATTGGACTATACATTGATTTAAAATTAATATAAAGCAAGCTTGGAGATTTAACTCTCTAATAAACAAAGAGAAAACAAACAAAATATGTCAACAACAAGAATAATCACTTGATCTACACAGATGCAGTCACAGAGACAAACACAGAGGAGGCAATCAACTGAACAAATATTTATTTTGGAAGAAATGAAAAAAATGCAAACTGAAATGCAAATGGAAATGGAGAAGAATATGAGAAAGGAGATTCAATCATTACACAAAAATATAAAACGGGACATGAGAAGTGAGCTTATGGATATTAAAAAATCATTGGAAGAAGTAACGAAAGAAGTGAATAACATCAAAAGATGATTAGATAAAGTAGAAGAGAAAACTGAAAGTATAGAAGAAATAATGAAAACAAAAAATAGAGAAAAACAAGAATTAGATAAAAGATACTCAATCTTACTGCAGTTAATGTAGTGAAAACCATTCCAGCATGCAGTCCTTATTTAAAAGCAGCCTGATCTCAGTGGAAACGAAAATGATAACTGTCTTCCTGCCTGGATGCTGTGCTGCACTCCCCCTTCTTTAACATCTGAAGCTGAGAGACTAACAGTTGACCGGCAGCCAGAGGAGCGTCGCTGGAGCCTTTGGCTTTGAAAGGGCTCTTCCTCACCCCTCCCTCTCCCTTGGAAGAACAGGAGGCAAGCTAGCTATCTGAGGGCTAGCTGGCTAGGGGACTTGTGGATTCAGCAACAGTGTTATTTAGGCTTTGTCATCGAGTACTATTTGTTGTTATCCTTGTGTTTTTATTTTGTTACCTTCTCATCCATTGATTGTTGGGCACTGAACCCTTATTTTCCATGGCTTCACGTATTTCTCCTAATCTAATTCCTATTCGACCCCTTCCCAGCTCTCAGCTCCCATTTTTCTGTTCACTTTGGAACTGTCGCTCTGCAGTCTCAAAAGCAACTGCAATTCATGATCTTTTTCTTTCCAGTTCATTTCACCTCCTCGCTCTTACTGAAACCTGGCTCCCGGCCCATGATACTGCTACCCCTGCTGCCCTTTCTTTTGGCGGTCTCTCTTTTACCCATACTAGCCGCCATGAGGGTCGAGGAGGTGGGTTCGGTATCTTACTGTCCAACTCTTGTCAGTTTCAAGTTCTTTCCTTTTCTCCTGGCTATTCTTTCTCTTCTTTTGAATTTCATTCCATCAGACTCTTTTTCCCTTTACAACTTCGGGTTGCAGTCATCTATTGTCTTCCTGATTCTGCTACCCAATTCCTGTCAGACTTTGAGTCCTGGCTGACAGTTTT
>CM034708.1:89985254-89999219 GCA_020142125.1 Phrynosoma platyrhinos | reverse complement strand
GGACCCCCTGGACAGGAATAACTATAGACCAGTCTCCTTGCTTCCCTTTCTAAGCAAGGTGATTGAGAGGGTGGTTGCTTCCTAATTCCAAGCTGTCTTGGATGAAAATGATTATCTTGATCCATTTCAAACCAGCTTTAGGACAGGATGTGGAGTTGAATCTGCCATGGTTGCACTGGCTGACAACCTCCTCTTGAGTATCGACAGGGGTAGTGTGACCCTGCTGGTGCTCTTGGACCTCTCAGCAGCCTTTGATACAATAGATCACTCCATCCTCTTGGATCGCCTGAGGGAGTTAGGAATTGGAGGTGTTAGGATATGGATGGGATATACAGTCAAAGGTGAAATGTAAAGATGTGTGTGTGTGTGTAATTTTCCACTTGAGAACAGTTTTTGGACAAAGCACAAACAACATCTAGAGAAACAGAGTGAATCAACACCAGGTGGTTACACAGACATCAATATGTACTTTCCCAAAGATACAACTCACGGACACAGACTTTGTTATTATTAACAAGTGATAACAATTATACGTAACATCGTTAGCTTGGGAAAGATAGTCACGTGGTGGATGATGGACATCAAGAGGCTGGGTTAGTAGACATCATACAGACATTATCCAATTAAAATAAGGTTAACATCTAAAAGGTGGAGTATGGGAAGGGCTTAGAAAATCCTTTGTCTAGAATTGTTTATTGTTCAAGATGTGAACACGTGTGTGGCTAAAACCAGTGGTTTTAACTGTAACAAGTTGGATCCTAATGCTTTTGGGATTGTTCAAGATGTAATCTTATATGGCTGAACTGGACATGTTCATCACAATGGATTTTACTCAGTTATCTTATTTTTACTTTTATATGCATTAATAAAGCTATGCTTTTGGGCTTTACAATGTGTCTTCTTGACTAAGGAAGACAGGATCCTGAAGAAGGGAAGCTGAACTAAAGTTGTTGGTAAGAATTAAAAAGTGGCTGTGGATCACAGCAGCCAGCTTGTCCTGCAGATTCTGCTGGGTGCCAAAGGGCATCACTACAACACTCATCATCCACACACTAACAGGAGGCACTGCATTGCAGTGGTTCCGTTCCTTTCTCTTGCACAGATCCCAGAGGGTGAGGCTCGGGGACAGTTGCTTTTCCAGAATAGAGCTTAATTGTGGTGTCCCTCAGGGCGCCATCCTGTCCCTGATGTTATTTAACATCTACATGAAGCCCCTGGGAGAGATAATTCAGAGGCATGGAGCGCAGTGTTATCAGTATGCTGATGACACTCAGATATACTTCTCCATGACCCGGTCTTAAGCTCAGACTTCAGATGGTGTCTCTCCTCTCAATGATTGCCTTAAGGCAGTAATGGATTGGATGAGGAAAAACAGATTAAGACTGAATCCAGACAAAATGGAGGTACTAACAGTCACAGGCCTGAAACTTTGTTTGGGAATACAACTTCCAGTCCTGGATGGAGTCACACTCTCCTCCAAGGACTGTGTTCACAGTTTGGGGGTACTCCTAGATTTGTCGCTTCACATGATTAATCAGGTGAATGCCATGGTCAGGAGTGCCTGTTATCAGCTTCGGCTGATACGCCATCTGCACCCTTTCATGGAGACTAGGGATCTTGAAACTGTGGTACATGCTCTGGTAACCTCACATCTGAATTTCTGTAACACACTCTACATGGGGCTACCCTTCTGCTTAACCCAGAAACTTCAATTAGTTCAAAAAATGGCAGCCAGGTTAATTACCGGTACATCTAGGAGAGAGCACATTACACCAGTGCTGAAATCTCCTCACTGGCTGCCAATTAGTTTCCAGGCACAGTACAAGGTGTTGGTTTTGACCTTTAAAGCCCTACATGGCTTGGGTCCAACTCATCTCTGGGACCGCCTCTTCCTGTATGATTCCCCCCCCACACACACACTTCTGTCCTCTGGGAGGAATCTGCTACTGCCTATGAAAACTAGGCTGTTGTGGACCTCCCAGAGGACCTTCTCTGCCACCCACCCCCAGATTATGGAATGGCCTGCCGGATGAGATCCATCTTATTACCACCCTTGACTGCTTTAAAAATGCAGTAAAGACGGATCTCTTCTGGCAAGCCTTCATGGAATAATTGTCCCAGCCCAAATAAAGTCTGGACTGTCTATCGCTTCCCTAGCCATCACTGTTTGTCCTAGGGTTTTTAATTTACTGTATGCTCGATTTTATCTTTGTTATTTTAAATATTTTAAGGGGTGGGTGGGTTAGGGATTGGGGGGATAGAATTGTTTTAACTGCTCTATTGTTTTAATTTCTGTATGCCACCCCAATTGCCCAGCAGAGGGACGAGTTAAAAATAAAACCTATTATTATTATTATTATTATTATTATTATTATTATTATTATTATTAATACCAGAAGACAAACAGCTACTGGGCAGCAGTAGTGGTGGCAGGTGTTGCTGACAAGAGTGAATTGTAGTGACACCATAGCTAACATTGATTAGCACTGCACAAAAGGAGGTGTAGGTAGCCCTCCTTGTGTACCCCATCACCTAGTAAACCTTATGATGAGACATCCCAAGTAAGACACAGGCAGGATCAGAGCATTAACAGAAAGGGAAGGAGGGACAAATAAAGGGATATCACTCTTGCAAGATTAGCCAAGGGCATAAGAAAGATGCCAAGACAAATAGCAGACACCCTTAGAAAGGCAAATGGCATCCAAAGCAGCATTACACATAAAATAGGGTCATGGAATATGAGGAGCATGAGCCAGGGGAAGCTAGAAATAGTAAAAGTGGAAATGGAATGCATGAACATAGCAGTACTGGGGATGAGTGAGTTAAATGGACAGGAATGGACCACTTTGAATCAGACAACTACACAGTGCTCTATTCAAGGAATGGAAAGACATAAAGAAATGGGGTAGTTTTCATACTACAAAGATGTCACAAAAGCTGTCGGAAGATACAATGCAAAATCAGACCGAATCATTTCAGTAAGGCTCCAGAGTAAACCTATGAATATCACCATAATTCAAATATATGAACCAACTACAGAGTCAGAACTCTATACTGATGGTGAAGACTAGAGCAGGTGCTGACTGTGGCACAGATTACAAATTACTCATATCAAATATAAGAGTAAGACTCAAGAAGAAAACAAAACCAGTGATTATACCAAAATATGATCTAAATAATATCTCAACAGAATTTATTGATAACATAAGAAACAGATTCACACTACTAAGCTTAATATACCAAGAACCAGAGGAACTATGGTCTGAAGCCAGGGACATAATAAGAAATGAATGCAGACAGACACTTTCAATAAACAAGAAGAGAAAAAAAAACATGGATGACAAAAAACACTACAAGCAATAAAGAAAAGAAACGAAAAACAAAAGGAAGATAGGCACGAACTAAGAATTAAGAATGCAACAGTACAATGGCTTGTGCGTAAAGATAAAGAAAATTACTACAACAACCATTGCAGAGAAATAGAAGAAAACAACAAAAAGGGAAGGAAGAACAAGAGATTGCCCGTGCTCAAAATTCTGCAACATAGACTCATACCATACATGGAGAGAGAAATCCCAGGGGTCCAAGTGGGGTTCAGGAAAGAAAGAGCCACTAGAGACCACATCACAAACATATGATGGCTAGTGGAGTGCACCAGGGAATTCCAAAAGAAAATCAACTGTATTTTATTGTAGGACCAGAGCTCTCTGACAGAGAAGGCTCAATGTCTCAGGGAAAAAAAACAACAATTCCAATGACTCCCTAGCACTAACCCTAACCCTTAAAGTGGACTTAATTTCCACTATTTCTGGCAGTCTGCAAAGGCCCAAAGTCACCAAAACTATAATTTGGTGATAATATAATTATAATTATAATAATTTGGTGAGCTCAGAGATGGTGGCAAGTCAGAACTAGTGGAATTCAGAGTGGTGTGGAGTCAGCCTGAAAACCAACTGGCCCAGAGAACAAAGGATTTTAGAGATTTTTTTTTATAAGGGAAAACCAAGCCTGGGGCAAAATGTAGGTGTCCACATCAAAAGGGTCTCAATATGCATGGGAGTAGTCAATTGAGATGGAGGTGTTCGAAGTGGGAATTGTGACTGTAAATGGGCATTCTCTGGCTTGGGTGCCAAACATCCTGTTGATCAATTGCCTGGCCTTCCTGATCTGGAAGTGTTAATTGCTCCCTTATTACAACTGCCAAACTGCCTATGTGATCTGATCTCTGAGGCTCAGGCTATGTGACCTGATGCTTTGAGGCTTATGCCTTCTATATATGGTACAGTTTGTATCATAAAAGGGTACACACTGACCACAAAATTGGAAGAAACCCAGTATTCATAACATCCCTCCCACCGGAAACCTCTATGGTGAGTCACCACAAGACTAAGATGAATTCCAAATCATTTTTGTGAAAGAAATATTTGGGGTGTAAATTGGGGAGTCTAAACTGAAACTCTGGGAACTATCACAATCAGTGAAACCTGCTTCATTGGAAAGGATGGCATTTTGGGACCCCATTCATTTTCATTCATACCACAAGTTTAATTAATCAAAGTCAAAAGCAAGAATTCAATCAATAAATGCAAAGGAAAAGCAGCTTCAAAATCCAAATCTGATGTAGTTGAAGCAAGTCTCTAGGGTTTCTAAACCAGTGAGTCTATAGAATCCTATTTACCCAGCTACAACAGACCAGTGGGAAATTTGGGCCAAAATAGAGTTGAAGCATTGTCTTAGATTGATGTGTAGCTTGTGTATTGGTTGTCAAAATCTATAGGAAGAGGTCTTGCAATTTTGAGCAAAAATGGCAAAAGTGTTGGAAAAAGTTTGGACTAATTGCTGGAGCAGATGGAGCACAATTGTAGGAGTGGCGACTTGGTACACCATGGTGGGGATGGTAGCTTCTATAAGGGCACAGTCTAAACACAAATGAAGCAAATAAGGAACTTGGAGTGCCCTGGAAGACCACCAGAACAAAGAACTGGCATATCTGGGTGTGGCTGCGCTGCTGTAGTCTGATGGTGCTGCATAGGCATGGCTTTTAGGGAGACAGCTGTCATTACTGTGGGGTTGTGTTGCTTCGCAGATGTGCCAGGCATCTGGAGGATGTCTCACCCCCTCCTTGGAATCGAAGGCACTCCGGGGCATCAGGATTTACATAAATGACATCCAGATGGTCTATGCATGCATATGTGTGATGAAGAGAGCAGAAGAGAAAATATAGGCCCTTTAACTCTATATACAAGCCTGGGAATTTTAGAAGGAAAAATAATGAAAAGTATCCCCCCTCCAGCATCCTGTGGTGCTAGGTCAGCATGAACATAAATGCAGAGAGGTTTTCCACATATCAGGGGCTGTCATGTACCAAATAGCTCTGTTCCAAGAACTCAGACAATTGTCTTAGTGAAAGAACAAAAGTACTTTATTGCACACCAAGGACAATAATGATCAGTTAGCATTTAGGTTTTCTTCCTTCTTGTCCCTATATGCAGACTGCAGTTACATAGCCTCACCTGTCTCCAGTGTAACAATTTGACTTCTGCCTGGTAACTGCAACATATCTTTTCATTTCTACCCAATAACTTCTATGTAACCACTTGATTTCTGCCTGGTGACAGTACTATAAACTTTTATTTTTCTGCCTAGCAGCTGTGATGTAACCTTTTGATTTCTGCTTGGCAAGTGCAGAAAAACCCCTCCCAACTCTTCTTTGAAATCAGCACCAACATTTAAACTCTCCTAATATAGATAACACATTCTATATGTATATATACATGCAACACAAAGCAATACAGGATTTATATATACATTTCCCAACTTCATACATAATGGCAGAACCAAAACCCTTTTGAGTTCTGACATCCCACCACACTAGGCTTAGCCTTCTCCATTGTCCCCAGATTTGTCCAGGTGGGCCTGATGAAAATGGCAAATTAATTTGTAGGCATTAACATGGTGGGTGTATTCCCATTCATTCTCAGACTCATGGAAGTGTTTTCAGTGAATTAAATATTCTAGCTTGTTTCTGTGGATTCAGGAATCCAACATTTTAGCCATCTTGAAATGTTGTTTGCCTTCAATCACCAAGAGTGGGGATGGCTCCAGTTCAGCCCACCATGGGTCCATTGACATGACTGGTTTTAGTAGGCTAAAATGAAATACTGGGTGTAAATGTCTGCAGGACTTGAGCAAGTCCAATTCAGCAGTAACATCATTAATCAGTCTCTTTATAGTAAACTGTCCAACACATCTGGGTCCCAGCTTTTTGGCTTGCTGTTGAATCTTTAAATGTTTGGTAGACAGGTAGACTTTGGGACTTGACAGACAGCTTATTGAGTTGTCTTGGAGGCAAGGAAGAGGAGGGGCAGCCACACATGCGGCACCCCTTCCTCTTCCCGAGGTTGCCCTCAGAGCTGCCAGCCCTCCGAACGGCCGGTGCTCCCAGGGCAACCTCCCGCCGCAGCGCACTTTCCCTGTCTTCTAAAAGGGAGCACTTTCCCTGTCTTCTAAAAGGAGCGCCCTGTAAAGGGCGTTTAAGGTGCACTTTCCCTGTCTTCTAAAAGGAGCACCAATTTGGAGCTCCTTTTAGGGTTGCCACAGGAGCGCCACGGTGCAGAGGCTGCAGTCCCATGGCGCTCTGGACCAGGGCATCCCCGATGCCCTGGTCTGCATCCCCCTTTTGCTCCCAGGAGTTAAATCCATTCCTTGCTATGCTTGTGGTCAACAAATGTTTTGTACTTCTGCTTAGGCTCATTCAAAGCAGTCACTATCTGAAGCCAAGCCTCCACTGTGTCAGTGGCACAGGGTCTGTAGGTTTTTTAAATTAATGAGGGCAAAGTCTTTGGTTCATATCCATAGACTATTTCAAAAGAGGAATGTCCTGTATTGTGATTAATTGTCCCATTAAAAGCAACCTCTGTATGTGGCAATAAATCAAACCAGTCAACTTGTAAGTAACTGCTGTAACACCTTAAGTATTGTTCCAGAGTTGAATTTGTTCTCTCTGTCTGTACATCCATTTGGGGATGATGAGAGGTATTCAGTGCAAGTTTGACCCCCAGCTTTTTCTGCAATTTCAATATTTGGAGGTGAACTGGCTACCTCTATCACTCACAATTCTAGAAGGTAAACCATGGAGCTGGTATATATGAGAGATGAATAGATCAGCTAATTTGGCCACCGTTGGCAAGCCTTTGCAGCCTATGAAATGTACCTGTTTGGAGAACAGATCTGTTACCACCTAAATAGTGTTTTATCTCTATTGGGTAAATCAGATTATGTGTCTCCAGGGGCTATCAGGGGTGGAGTTGTAATAATCCTTGGGGGTCTTGTCCAACTCACTTGGCTCTGGCACTCACTGGACACCCCTTTATATATTTTTCAACATCTTGTCTGATACCATCCCACCAGTATTGCCTACTTTCTCAGGAAACCTCAGTAACCTGTTGCTTTGGTGTCATGACACAATTGAACAACTTTCAGTCTCAGTTCCTCAGGAACATAGATTTTGTCCCCTTTATATCATAGCCCCTGTTTGGATACCAGTATATCTGTATGTTCTTTAAGCCACTGGTCCTTCACAGCTGTGTCAATAAACTTTTTGTGGATTGGGTCTAGGGTTGGGATCTCACCCATTTCCTCCCTATGGGACTGGCTTTGGGTGATTACAGCTAGACCCAATTGTTGTGGGGTGAACACCATCTTTATAGGGGCTTTTCTCTTACTGTCATGCTGCAGGAGCCTTGATAAGGCATTAGCTAAAACATTCTGTTTTCCTGGAAAGAATTTCAGCTTGAATTTGAACTAGTAGAAGAACTTGGCCCACCTGTTTTGTTTAGGTCTTAACTTTTTAGGGATCTGCATAGCCTCTAGATTATGATGGTCTTTCCAGACCTTGAAAGGGTGGGGCACACCATCCAAAAACTGGCACCAAGTTTGCAGAGTCCAGTTCTGCCCCTTGAAATTTTTTAGACAGATGGGCACAGGGCCCCAATGTTTCCTCTGTGTCTTTTTGCAGTAAAAAGTAAAATTGCTCTCAAAGTAAAATTGCTGGCATCAATTTGCACAACAAAGGCAAATCTGGATCTGGGTGTTTAAAAATTGGTTCATTGCTGAACAGATGTTTTAGGTTTTGGAATGTTTCCTGACAGTCAGGAGTCTGTTGTATTTTAGCAGAAGGCTTGGGCTTGAATCCCTGCTTGTGGGTTTGTTGTTGTTGTTTGTTTTGGGTGTTGTTTTTTTTTAACAAGTCTGTTATTGGAAGGGCTATCATCTTATATTTGTTTTAGGACTGAGCTATTTTACTATTTGTTTGTATTTTGATATGCTATATTTTGTATTTGTATTTTGTATTTGAAATACTTTATTTTATTGTTGATACAGTCAGAGAACTAATCAATAAAACATGTTCTGTTCTGTTCTGTTCTGGAAGGGCTATCTTGCTGAAATCAGGGGTAATTATTTTGTAAAAATTTGCAAACCCCAAAAACCTTTGTACTTGTTTTTGAATCTTAGGTAGGTTCCAGTCTAAAACTGTTTGAATTTTGGCAAGGTTCATATCTATTCCCTTTGTGGATATTCTATACCCTAAATAGCCCAGTTTGTCTGTGTGGAAACTGCATTTAGACAATTTGACATATAATTGATTGTCCAGGAGATGTTTCAACACTTCCCATACCAATAGAACACATAAGTCTGAGTCTTGGAGGTAAATTCTGGGCCTCAGCAGATGGCTAATTGAGCCGTCTTGGAGGCCCGGAAGAGGAGGGGCAGCCGCATGAGCGGCACCCCTTCCTCTTCCTGAGGTCGCCCTCGGAGTCACTGGCCCTCTGCAAGGCCGGCGCTCCGGGGATGACCTCATGCCATGGCGACCGGACGCGCCGCGGCGGAAGAGTCAGGGAAAGTGCACCCGCCGCTTTTAGGGCGCACTTTCCCTGACATCTAAAAGGAGCTCCAATTTGGTGCTCCTTTTAGAGTTGCTGGAGGAGCGCCGCGGTGCAGAGGCTGAGCTCCGCCGGCACTCTGACCCGCAGCGACCCGGAAGCAGTCATCTGCTTCCCCCCTCAAAAATCATCTAAATATATCAATACCCTGTCAAACAACAAATTGTGCATTATTTTGTTGATGTCTCATGAACACCCCTGGTGATCCAGCTAGTCCAAAAGACATTACCAAAAATTCAGTTGCCTCCAGGGGGCAGTTGCAAGCTGTCTTGTGTTCATCCCCCTCCTTAATTTTTACCCAGAAGTAAGTGTCTCTTAAGTCCAGTTTGGTGAACACTTTCCTGATAGCTAATGATCCCTACATGTCCTTTATAAGTGGAAGGGGTTATTTGTTAGCAATACAGATCCCATTGAGATTATGATAATTCGTGACTAGTCTCAATGAGCCATCTTTTTTCTACCTGAAAGACAGCGGTGCCATGAACATGGAGGTTGATGGGTGAATGAAACCTCTGGCCATTTTCCCCCCTATAAACTCCTTGGGGGACCCTGTTGGAGCTAAGAATATAATTTGGGCTTAGGGGTTGGGCTCCAGGTTTTAATTCAATTGTACAGTCAGTCTCGGGGGGGGGGGTGATTGCTCTCCTTTTCAGCAAATCCCTCAGCCAAGTCTCTATAAATGGAGGGGTAGCCCAATTTGTCCTCCTGAATAGTTTTTTCCACCCACGCATGCAAAGGGACTGACTAGATG
Organism: Phrynosoma platyrhinos; assembly: GCA_020142125.1. NCBI lineage: Eukaryota > Metazoa > Chordata > Lepidosauria > Squamata > Phrynosomatidae > Phrynosoma > Phrynosoma platyrhinos. Next base: position 89,989,526 of record CM034708.1, on the reverse strand, counting down.
GCAATGGCCACTATCTCACCCCTTTTGGGTTAATTGGTTTGACTTGCGGGATGTATAAAGGAGTTCCTCCACTCACCATAGGTGTGTAGCTGTTCAGAGCTACTGCCTGTCTTCTGCTGTTGTCTAAGGCAGGCTTTGAAGTTTTCCATTGGTTCTATGTTGTCCTCTGAATTGGTGTTCTCTGATGTTTCTGCTAGCACAGCTGTCTTGTGGCTTGCTGCCTTGAGGGCCTGACTGATTGTGGCTCCCTTGTTTGGTTTTCACTTATCTTTTGATGGCATGGTGTTAGATGGCTCTTTGAAGGTTGCCCTGCTTATGTTCTCTTCTTGATCAGGGCAAATATGTTATATGGTGGCCCTTTTTGTCACACACCAGACAGAGACCCAGCTTCATGCATTGTTCCTTCTCTGAATCATGGATGGGTATCCCTTTGTTTTGTTTTATTTTGTTTTTTTTCCCACTGGTAATACTGGGTTTTTGGCTTGCTCTTTTGCTAGCTCCACTCCTGCATTGTCTGGTCAATCAGATCTCTTCTTTGACAAATTCACCTTCCCCAGCCAAACAAATCCACTCCCTCACGGTGTGCAGATTGTCACTCGAGAGGACCCACTCCAAAAGGTCCAGCCACAAGCCTTCTTTAAAGTATTGCACTTTCACCTGTTTGAGTGACTAATAGCCTTTGCAGACTGCCAGAAATAGTGCACATTAAATTGAGGCTCTGCCATGGCTCAGTGCTAGGGAATCATGGGAATTGTATTTTTTTCTGAGACATTGAGCCTTCTCTGTCAGAGAGCTCTGGTGCCACAATTAATTACAGTTCCCATGATTCCCTACCACTGAGCCAGGCAAGTGCCTCAATTTAATGTGCACTATTTCTGGCAGTCTGCAAAGGCCCTAAGAATCTTACACTACCAGACTGTGAAATTCCACAGCATATTCTGAAACACTGTGATTGCCCTGTTCTAAATGTCATCAGTTTAGTGCAGGCTTTCTGCACCCAAAACAAGTATTCAAATTGGGTTTGCAGGGCCACTCTAAAGGCCTGCAGGTCTCGCAGCTCTGTGGGTCTGCTGTCATACAGTTGCTCCAACCAGTCTGCTGCTTCACCTTCCAGGTGGGTCACCACACACCTCACTTTGGTTTCTTTATTTGAGAAGATTTGGCCCCACTCATTCATATTATTGGCCACTTGGGCCAAAAAGCAGAGTAACTGACTTGCCCTTCAGTCAAATTTTATTCCTAGGTGCTGTACTGCCAAGTCTTGATTCTTTGGAGTTGGGACCACTGGATTCCCTGGTCCAGGTGGAGTCATCACTGTCATTGTCTCGGCAGTTCCTATCTCATGGTAGGTGGGTGGTTTAGTGGTCAGTCTGGCTAGGGCATTTACCATCTCCATTAAGGTGACATGCATTGATTTCAGCGCTTTTTGCATTTGCTGCATCTGCATCCTGTAGTCCTCCCCCTCCTGGGGTTCTGGTCCAATAGTCCTGCTATGGCCATGTCCCAAGCAGACACTCTTCCAGCTTGGTGTTGCTTCTGGATTCTGCTGGGCCACAGTTTGAAACCATCCATCATCTTCTTCATGAGCCAATATCTTCTCCTGGCTTCTTTTTTTTTTTTTTTTTTTTGTAGCTTGTGTGTGTTTTGTAGCATGTGTGGCCCCCAGGTCATGGACCATCTCTACCTCCAGGACATCATCTCCCTGGTTGTCTTCTTGCCTCTCTTCTAGAAGAATTTCAGTGAAGGCTTCATCTCAGTCCAAATGCTGTTGCATCACACAAGATGATATTTAGGAGTATCAACCTACTGTCATATACTAATCCACTCTGTTCCAAGTACTCAGACAATAGTCTTGGTGAAAGAACAAAAATACTTTATTGCAAACTAAGGAAAATAATGATCAGTCAGCATTTAGGTTGATACTACCCTCCTCTGCCTTCTTGTCCCTATATATAGACTGGAAATACCTAGCTCCACCTGTCTCCAATGTAACAATTCAACTTCTGCCTGGTAACTGCAATGTAACCTTTTTGTTTCTGCCAGTGATTTCTATGTAACCACTTGCTTTCTGCCTGGTGACAGTACTATAAACTTTTGCCTTTTGATTTCTGCTTTGCAAGTGCAGAAAAACTCCTCCCAACTGTTCTTTGAAATCAGCACCAAAATTTAAACTCTAATACAGATAACACATTCTATATAACTCAAACCAATAGAGGATTTATATATACATTTCCCAACTTCATACATAATGGCAGAACCAAAACCCTTTTGAGTTCTGACGGGGGCCTTCATAAGGCGCCCAACATATCATATCTAAGAAGAAATATAGATAGAAATCCTGGCAAGAAAGGCTAAAGGATTTAGCGGGTGTAGCTGGCAATAATTGCAATAGCTGGAGCATTGATGTATGCACTGGAAGGGCCAATGTGCTGTATGGACGTGTGAGTTGGGGAGAGTTCCAACCTGCATGTGTAACCATATCTTGAAATAAAATTGGCCAGTGAAGGTTTACAAGAGAAAAGGGAATGTGTGCCTTTAAGAGACAATTGCGATCCATTTTGGCTTGGTCAGTTTCTTCCTGGTTTGGCTGCGAATGCTGGGAGATTATATAAATTATCCATATTTTGAGTAAAAATGCTCTAAAGCAGCTGAATTAGAGGTTTTTAACAGGAGGAATACTGATATTTGTGAAATACTAGTGAAGGGGATCCCACTCTGGGGGTTATCTCAGATGGGTCATGTCACTATAATCTGAAGAGTCATTGAAAAGTATGGGGTAGCTGAGAAAAATCTCTGGAAAATTGCCCTGCGGTTGCCTCTGTGAAGAGGTCCACCTTTTGATTAAAATGGTCAGCCTTAGAGGTATTACCTTAGTGCTGATCCTGGCCAGATGGCTAAATGATTGGCACTTGATGGGGAGCCGATCTTGTAAAATTTGAAAATACTTTTTTGGCTTCAGCACAGAGAGCTATTTCCATGGCTGATAATTTTCTCCCATGGGTGGGGGAATGAAAATCCAAACCTCCCCCACTTCCCCATAACAGTTTAAAGAAAAGAATTATCTCTGGAAGGAGTGGGTCTCTCCTTCTCCTCTTGGCCACATGAGAAGCTTGCAAAAAGGGGCTGAATTTTCTGAGGACGGTATGTATCTCATGTACCAAGTATGGCCACACAGAGCTCAGCCACCTGCTTTCTGACCCATCATATGAGACTTATAGACCCCATGACTATGGCAACTTGAACACACAAAATTATAGTTAATTGGGTGGGAAACCAGATGCAGTAATGCTTGGCATATAGCAGACCAATCAAGGTCTCCTAACCAAGAGTGTGAAGCTGCTTGTTTTATATCTTAGTCAATTTTTATAATCTGTTTGGCTCTGAGGTCAGTGAGCTTAAGCAGTGAGCTTAATCTGTGACTCCATTTTCTTTATTTTCTTTACCACCTCACTCAGATTATTGAGTAGATGTAACCATTTTGTCACATCCAATTCTTCTTCATTATGAAACCCCTGTATTGCACTGGAATCTTTTTGATAGAGAGAATCTACAGAATAGTTTTAAACCATATCATGTAAATAAAATTCTTTGCCAAAGGAATCAATTAAATGTACTGTAGTCTACAGAAGGAGGGGTTGCCCATACTTCGATCCATGACTAAAGTGTATTCCAAAGGCAAAATTGTCAGGGACTTGCAAAGAATTCTGAGACAAAAACAATCATGAGTCATTTGTACAAAGACAGTTATGTGAACCAGGATTGATATGTGTTTATGCACATCCTGGATAGGGACACCTTTTAGAGTATTAAAACAATGTATCCACTGCTGTGCTTTAACGCACCCAGATAAGTCAAATAGATGAGACCCATTGGTCCAATGAAACAGTTTACCTGGTAAAATATTAGCATTTGTCCCAGCCAATGCCAGTCCTAGATGGGAAAGGGGTTGTACCACTTGGTGACTCCACATCCACTCATGATATATTCCTATCTGCAGGGTCATGTCAGCCCAATGGGCCCCAGCTATTTTCATTAGATCTGTAGGATATTCTAGCAAGTCTGGGTACCTATCTCTAAATAAACCCAGAACTGCAGGGTGTATCAATTTCATCAAGGTAGCTTGAATTAGATGGGAGGCAAATGCAATGAGGCTGCTTTGAATTTGGCTGCACTGTATGGCTATGGACAAATTATGAATGCTGTTTTACAGAGAATGTCCCAAATCTAAGATGATCTCTCTCTCTAAAATTAAAGGTAAAGATATTCCATGTT
>CM034708.1:89932424-89947586 GCA_020142125.1 Phrynosoma platyrhinos | reverse complement strand
TAAGTAGTGGCGTCCAAATTTTTTCATTCTTTTCCCAGTCCTGATCTCACATTAATATTGTTAATTTATTCATTTGCATCATCTCGAGTAGTTTACTCAGCCATTCCTCTTGGTTTGGAATCACCTCACTCTTCCATAGATTTCCAGCATAAAGAATCCTTGCACAAACTGTTATATAGAAAAGGAGTTTCCCATATTTTTGTTCCAACATTTTATCCGTACATATGTTCAGCAAATATATTTTAGGGTCCATATTAAATTAAGTTGTAAGTATTTCCTCCATTGCTTTATGAATAGTGGTCCAATACTTTTTTGCTTTATTACAATTCCACTATATATGGTACAGCAATTCACTTGCTTGTTTACAATTCCAACACTTATCCGAGAGCCCTTTATAAATCCTTGCTAATGTAGCTGGGGTTATGTACCATCTGTGGTGCATTTTATAAAGGTTTTCTTTTAAATCAAAGCTGATTGTATAGTTTATTGTCTTTTTCCAAGTTTTCTCCCACAAATCTAAGTCAATTGTTTGTTTCAAATCTTTGGACCACTTTATCATAGATTCCTTTACCACCTCTTCTTCCTGATCTATCTCCAGCAAGCATTTATAAAACTGGGCTGTTTTATGTAGATTATTGGAGGTCATACTCTCTTCAAATCTAGTTTTTTCAGTTCTTATTCCCAATGTTTTGCAGTCGAAGATAAACCTTTCTTTCAACTGTCACTATACAAACCAGTCCATTGTGAATCCTTCTCTTACTAGTTGTTCTATGTTTTTGAATTCTAATTTGGCTTTCTCTACATTGATGTTTATTAAATCCTGATAGGTTATCCATTTATTTTGATATATTACTTCCCTGTTGTGAAAGGCTTTACGGGTAGAAGCCCACATTGGAATTTTGGGGCTTATACTTTCTTTATATTTAAACCATGTTTGTAGTATGGATGTTCTAACAAAATGGTTTAGAAAATCTTTATGAATCTTATGCTTCTGGTAAAATAGGTAAGCATGTATTCCAAATCTTTGATCTACCCCTTCTAGGGCAAGAAGTTTATCATCTTTAAGTTGTAGCCATTTCAAAAGCCATTCCAGGCAACAGGCCTCATAATAAATTTGCAAATTTGGAAGAGCAAGTCCTCCTTGTTCTTTCCTGTCCTGTAGTGTTTTAAATCTCACCCTTGGTTTCCTCTCATTACAGATAAATCTAGAGATTTCTCTGTGCCAATTTCTAAAGGGTTTAGTATTGGTTATGATTGGTATGTTTTGGAAGAAAAACATAAATTTGTGCAAAATATTCATCTTGATCACTGAGATCCTTCCTAGCCAAGATAAATTAAGCGTCTTCCATGTTGTTAAATCTTTTTTGACTTCCTTTACTAATTTTTCATAATTGTGTTTAAAGAAGTCTACATTTTGGCATGTGATCTCAATGCCTAGATATCTTACTTTTTTCTTTATTTGGTATACAGTTAATCTCTGTATTTCTTCCTTGTCCTCTTTAGTAACATTTTTAATTAAGACTATAGTCTTTTCTTTATTAATTTTTAATCCCGATGCTAAACTAAATTCTTCTAATTGCTCCACTAACCTATTCACACTCTCTCCAGGATCTGATACTGTTACTAAAAGATAATTGGCATAAGCCTTCAACTTGAATTCATGGCCTTTATATTTAATGCCTTTTATTATGCCATCTTCCCATATGTTATTATTTAAAACTTCCATAAAAATCAGAAAGAGCAAAGGGGATAAAGGACAGCCCTGCCTTGTCCCATTTTGGATTTCAAATCTTAATGGAAAGCAATTTGAACTGCTGCTTTTGCATTTTGTTCTCATAAATGTGGAGACAATGAGGCTTGCAGATTTGCCCATCTAGACAGATTGTTTTAAGTGCTTTGAAACTGATGGATTAATTCATCCCAATCCATGCTACATTATAGCACATGGTGGACTGTTAAGAACATTTACTTTTTTCAGCATACATAAGAACAGGGATTTTTGACACTTGGACAGGACCTAAACAATTTTATCACTTCAAGATATTGTATCACCATTAAAAGTTACCTTGCTGATTTTTCAGACAACAGGTTCTTTGTAAAGCTACTTTTGTCTGTTATCACTTTATCTATAATCACCTACCTACCTATCATCTAGTTCTGTTTATGAACAGGTCTTGCATATATATCCATTACAAATGTCTAAAATATTCCCAACATGCAAAGATATGACAGACATATTACAATTTAACTCCATGAACAATATGCTTCTTAAAGAGATATCAGTCTTACTATTTGCAGGGATTAAAATGTCCTTAATAAAAGTAGTTTGTGTTCAAGTGGTTTATATGGAATCCCCTCCCTAATTAAGTCATTTCCATTCCCTCATGACACAATCTTCATAGCTAATTGAACACAGAGTCTGAATAAGCATAATCTTTTCTAATAATTTCAGTTTGTTCTGTTAAGTGTCAAAGACAGAGTTAGCAATGATTAAGTCAAGCTAACTCTGACTCATCTTGTAATGGAATATTGTAGCTGGTGTTGCATAGGAATTAATTACTAGGAGATGTTTAGCATTATGCACTGATATATTAAATGATGCATTTGGTCTCTATTAAGTGCCAGGGGTATCATGTTAATTTCCTTAACTAAAGGTCATGGAGGGTCAATGGAAGGTTGAAGAAATATGGCAATACAAATTTGGGCACTCTGAATTGTCATACTTATGTCAGTAAGTTCTGCCCAGAGAGCAATGACAGTAGATTAACTGATTCTTGAACAAAATGATGTTATATTACCATCTTGGGTATAAAATTGTTCAATTACTTCATGTTGGCCATAATGATCTCATTCTGCATACTGGCTGCTTTTTACCAGCACTTTGTCAGGAGTCTTGAGGGTGTCCATTGTAATTTATCCAGACATATTTAAAATTTTATCCCCTCACCAGGGGACTAGCTAAACTCCTTGAATAGTTCCCAAGACCCTCACAATTCCCCAGCAAATTGTCATGAGTGTTACCATGAGCAAAGGAATCCTGCATGGCCTTAAGGCAGTCATGTGTAGGCTGTGTTCATGAATAAACTGTGGCATATTTTCACCCATGCTGGAAATCTCTCCACAGCATTAATTATCCCTTGTAAGGACTCTTTAACAAAAGGCAAATATACACACATTAGTATCTATTGACATGCTTTGGCTCACCAAGTAGCTACATTAATCTCCAACTCTTAAAATACAGAGGCTACCTAGGGAGGAGTGCTCCTTTCTAAAGAAAAAAAAAAAAGGTAACCTGTTAACCACACACATCCCATAGAAGTAAATGTGAGATTTCAAGAGAAACATTTGTATTCTTAAATGGCAAACCAAATATTATTGCTTTTGAAAACTGCTGTTCTTGTTTCCAATAAACCCAGGGCCTTTGACAGTGGTGCCTGATTAGCTTAAGTTAAATGTCTGCAGATGCAGACTCTTCCTCCATGCTATCTCAGAAGAAAAAAATCTATGGCTGCATCTACACTGCATTAATAATCCAGTTTGACACCACTTTAACTGTCATAGCTCAGTGCTATGGAATTCTGGAAATTGTAGTTTTGTGAGACTTTTAGCCTTCTCTATCAGAGAGCTCCAGTGCCACAACAAACTACAATTTCCAGAATGCCATAGCATTGAGCCATGGGCAGTTAAAGTGGTGTCAAACTGGATTATTTCTGTAGTGCAGATGTTCTACAATAAGCTTATCACCATGACCATCACCATGTATGTTTTCAAACTTTGTTTTCCAAAGCTAGTATGTCTGCTTGATCTAATGATATTATGACAACAATATGGGCTTGTATATCACCCTAATCTAAGATAGTTTAGTACAGATGCCAATCCAGTATAGAAATAAATGTGTGGAAATGAAGAGCAGAAAATCATTACCTTCACTACACAATATACATATATTCAAGGTACTCTTGGACATGTGTCGCAAGTCATGCATATGCAAGGACACATGGCCTATGTACAATCTGTATACGTTATATATAGTGAGCATGTAGGCAAGTGTATATGGATAGCAATGGTGGTTTGTGGTTTCTATGTCAATCATAGTGAATCCATTCCAAGCATTACAATGGGTCTTTGGTGACCACTGGGGTTTGGTTCTAGGATTTCCATGGATAACAAAATGTGTGAATGCTCAAGTCCCATTAAATACAATGAAATAGTATCCCTTATATAAAATAGCAAAATCAAGGTTTGCTTTTTGGTATTTATATGTTTTTGGAATATTTTCAAACCATGGACAGTTCAATCTGTGGTATAATAATAATAATAATAATAATTTGTATCCCGCCTCTCTGTAAAATACAACTGTGGCGGCTTACACAATAAAACAAACAATGCCGTCTGTGGATATGGAGAACTGACTGTAGTTTGATCCAAGGTGCTGAATCCCACAATCACTTCAGCATATTGGATCATTCCCTTAAAATCTGAATCAATGCCCAATGAGGATGTATCACCACTGTTATTTGGGAACACCAACCACCACAGGTGCATAGGAATGTTGAACATTTGACAGAAAGCTAGAGTGGATTACCATGATCCCAAACCCTCCCTATGCATGTTCATTGCTTCTTTGAATTTTTTTATTTATTATTTTATTCATTATATTTATTTATATGCTGCCTTTCTCCTAAATTGGATCCAAGGCAACTCACAAAAGATGTTTTTTAAAAAGTACATTTTTATTTTTGTTTTTAAAAAACACAACTAAAAACATCATAATATCCATACAAGTGGCTCGTATATGATGGAGGGATTAGAGACATTTTTTCTCAAGAGACTGGATGGTGCAGTGTATATCCAAGTTTTAAAAGTTTAGTAATAATAGCAGTCCTAGTAAAAACAACAACACAATAGTAATAATGATAACAACAGCTACAGCACAATAATGTGTGAACTGGTAGTGTTCAAAGTACTTCACATTTTTTTTATCAGACCATCTTCTTCAAAACTTAGGAAGTTCTACTGCATTTTGTGGAATGCAGCCCATTTCATCAAATGGACTACAGTTTATGAAAGATTATTCAGAATATGCCTGTTAGTCTGTACTTTGCCAGAAGGCTCTTTCTTGGCTTTGCTGCAACAGATAATACCCTTACTCCACTGGAAAATGTATTGAAATACAATCCTTCTGAATGGAACCTTGTGAGGATCCCTTTCTCAATTGTCACTCCCTATGAATGTGTTGGACTGAAATTCATCTTTCTCAGCCAGCATGGTGGGAGTTGTAGTCCACGAAATCAAGAGAAATCAGAAGGCTGGGTTAATGTATTAAATCTATCTTGTTAATATTTTTTAAAAAAGGATGAAAAACATTTTTCAGCAATCTGTTCTTCCCTTAGGCTGCAAATATTATACTCCATATGTTGCAGGTAAAGTGGAGGGGAAAGAATAAACTCATTGCCAAAGCCTCCTGTCACTCCTTTTCCTTAAGAAAGCCCCAACAGATTGGATGAATTCACTATTATTACAACACAATTTTATTTACAGGTTACAGGAAGGAAAAGGGAAATTACTTTTAGAGAGAAAAGATCTCCTGAGCCTTTGCTGCTACATAATCACATGGCTTCAGTGAAGCACTTTACAAAATTTTAAATTCTTTGAAATGCCCAGAATTAAATTGTAAGCCATTGTTGTCCTTCAATGGGGCTTCTAAGTTAGAAACAGCCTAACAGAAGGAGGAGTGTTCTGACTTACATTGTGTGCCTCTCTGCCTGCTGTTCACTATGTATTTTCTCCCTTCTACATACAGCTTAACTACACATTACATGCAAATATAGACTTTCTTTTTTAAAAATAAAAACTTGATTAATGCCTTTTGTATAGATAAAAAAGAAAATAAAACTCCAGAGCAGAGGAACTGTAGAAATGGGCTACTTACACATTTCCCTGCCTACTGCTTCTCCACTCCAAGTGATTGCCACCATTCAGTTTTCCAAAATACAGTGTTCAACAGGGTATGTTTTAACTGAAGAACCAATTCTAGTCTATTCCAAAACCCAAAGTTGCCTTTTGATATATTAGAACTACCTATGATTCTTAACAGAATGGACATAACCCCAGAGTTTCTGGTGGGTTTTTCAGGCTGTTTGGCCATGTTCTAGAAGATTTTCTTTCTGACATTTCACCAGCATCTGTGACTAGCATCTTCAGAGAATAGATGTGCTTTCCTGGTTCAGAGTTTTTCAAGTCTCCGGGTGTCTTGGAACAGAGTTCCAGAACAAGGGGTCATTTGAATGATATGAAAGCAGGGAGCATGCTACCCAAGTTTCTGGTCTGGGCTTTTTGAGGGCTTTATAGTTCAGAGCAACTGCCATAGCTATCATGCTGAGCCAAGATTTATGCACTGATTGAGGCTCTTTATCTGATCTCTTTTTGAAACAGAATTTTGAAGTAACTAGTTACAAATAATTAACATATTTTAATTAGCTCTCCTCATAGTAAAGACATCACTACATTCTATTATGAATATAACATAAGAATAAACATCATTTTTTTATGGTAACTAAGTTTTAAGCTGCCTTGATAGTTATTGGGTGCTTCCTCCTCGCCTGGCAATTATAGAAATAACATGGATCAAGTGCTAACATGGTATTTTATGAGTTCTGAGATAAATATAAGATGAAGATGTACTGTTTACTGCAGGTCAGTAGTTGCATTCAGATACTGTTGTATCAGTTTCAGTTGATGTACAGTGTGAATTGGGTACAGACTGGACATTTGGATTTCACCATAATGTATTATATAATATTATATATTAATAATACTGATGTATTTATTGATTTTTTTAAAAAAAAATCCAGGTGTTCCTAAACTTAGTACATGCATTCCAAGATTTCTTTGCTTAATATGGTTGTTTTGTATACTATTCATTAACAACATTTGTCCTCTTGTTGCATGTCCTTTTGAACACTCAAATTTTGTTTGATCATATGTGTCCCAGTATTTATTTGTGAAATGTTGGAGGTTATGGTTATTATACTTTTACCAAAAGAGCATTTTTTTCTGAATTTAGGTCTGTGTATGAGTCCCACATACCCCAGATGTGCTCTGCAATGAACCCCAAGTGCCACCAAGGCAAGGCAGGCAGGTCATGCCTAGGTCACTTGGAAGACTGGAAAAACCCCAATCCCCAAAGCCAGGCAGATAGTGTGGAAGTTGCAAATGGACCATCATCACCTCCATAATCAGAAAAAATGGGTGATAATTGCCTAGATGTCTCACCTGATGGGCCAGCGAATGACAATCCTTTTCCCATTCACCTTGAATATTGCCAGACTGGATTACCTCATCCATGCAATCTCACACCTTTGCCCTGCAGTTAGTTTTAGCCCTTAATAACCCCTGGATTTATCCCCTCAGGATCACTAGTTGGAGTTAATGGGGACCCTGCGTCACTATGTTCTCTGATCTAGTTACTGGCACCTCCTTTCAAACCTGAGCTCTCAGAATGGTTGTGTCTCATGCCACTTCACCCAATTGGATCCTGGAGAAAGCCTCATCTGTAGTAAGTATCACCCGTTGCTCTGCCTCAACATATTTTCCAAACTAACCCCTGATTTTCTGAGCTTTGAATAAGTGTGTGCATGTATGTGAATTGCTGTATGATTTCCCCCTTTAATAAATAATACTTTTAATTGGAGAATTCTGTCTCTGCATCAATTCTTAGATCCCCCAACTCTTGGTATACACGTGGGAGATGGTCTCGCAGGGTCCTTGTAGCCGACCCCCTCTCAATTTGAGCTAAATAAAATTCCCCTTAATAGACTTTTGGCTACAATAGATCAACATTCAAATCCTTTTGTATTCCCAATGTTGTTAGCATGAGTGCAGATGGATCAGAATTGGCACCGGGCACATGATAAATATATTTGCTATATTTAGTTATTTAAGGAAAATAGTTTGATTGCTAATTTTTATTTGTTTAAATTTGCAATCCAAATTCTGAATTAAACAAGATGAGCTTTCTGTTCACTGTCAAACTGCAGATCTATTTACAATGCAAGGGCTTGTAGTATTTATGCCATGTATGGTTAATTGGGAAGCTACATGCGCTCATAGCGGCTTTGAGTCCTAGTTTTGTGGAAGTGGAAGGCAGGATATGAATTATGATGATAAGGAATGTTGTTTTCTCATCTACAACAGGATTCTGGCACTGGGTTATGTTCAATCTTCAGTTAATCACTCATTGCCTCTCATGCTTGAATGAAAGATAAATTCTTGCTTCATGCTCTAGAATAGAATCTATGGACATTATATAAGTAAAACATCAAATTATGCTGGTGATTGCACTTTTTACATGCTGAATAAAGAGGTACCTATTATCTTCTTACACAAACAGTTCTTCCATTTAATCACCATGATAAATGGTAGTCCAGCATTCAGGCATGATCCAGAATGTCTACCATGACCTAGAATACCTACAGAAACAACCCAAAATGGTAATCAGAATGTCATCTCAGAACATCCCCATAGGCTTTTTGAAACAAATGTTCTCAAGGCTGTTTTCCACTGGATCTGCAGTGGTTCACCAGTTATGAAACCCAAAACAATGTGTCATTTTCACTGTGATATAGACATCAGACTATCCAGAATGAGCCAAAATCCCTATTTTCATATGAGAAGCTTACTGTAGAAAAACATACATTGCTAATATATCTGGAATGAGTTTAATTGCTATCATTTGCCAGTAAATTGGGCTATAGTTCCTAAATTTAGAATTTGTTCATTATAATAAGCATGACTATCAAATACTCTTTGACTATTCTTTGAAAACTATTTGACATTTGCATACGGTTTCCTGTCCTCCATTTCATGAAGGTATTATATTTTAATCTGGATATTTGATTGTACTTTATAATTGACAAGATCTTTTTTTCTTCTTTTTTTTAGAAATTGACAATATATGACACCGGGGGTGCAGCAGTATTTCATTTTTGACAATATGTAAAGGCTGACATGTAACAGCATTTCACATTTCACATCTGACACCTTATAAATTATACCTGATACCTCCCAAAATCATCCAGGGATTACCAAAATAGTACAAAGCATTAAATTTAATACAGTTAAGATCAACAGTTGCATTTCAAATATAACTTTGAATTTAAGGTTTGATCAGGCATCATTAAGTTTGTATTAATCCTTTGTATTAATTAATTATTTGTATTAATTATTTGAACCCATGAAATATTACCTTAATGAAACATGAGTAAATATTATAGGTTTTCATATGTTCCTCAGTCCTGTTTTAAATGGTACCCAAAGACAGCCATGTGAGAGTCAACTTACTCATTACAAGCTTCTAAAACTCCTGTTATTGGTTCATTTATGCTTATTAATTAACTCTTTCTTTTTGATATCATATACTCTTAGCTAATGGCTCTTTCATTGTGACAATTATTTATTTGCCTTCTTATTTACTTACTTATTATTTTATTTATATCAGACTTTTCTACCACATGTGTTTATGATGATGGTGTTAGTTTTTGTTTCTGTTTTTAAATTGAGGGTTATAATTTCACCAAATTTCTCCAAGGGGTGAAGAAATTCCACAACAGTTTCCCAGAGGTAAGACACACATCTAATTGATTTTCCTGTATTTGCTTTTGCCTTTGAATTGCTTTGTATGTGGCAACATCATCTGTATTGGAAGTCTGGCCACCATTTTCCAGCTTCTGTATGGTGTCTTTTTACAATACTGAAAATTTGGTAGGGAAAATTTGGATAAAATTCTATAAAATGGCTTTCAAATTCTAGGGGAATACCAAAAAGAAAAATATCAGAATGTTCGGGGGGGGGAGTCTCTTGAGAAATTCTAGTTCTGTACTATCACCAAGGGTGTAAATATTCTAAAGACATCAGATCCTGTTGATCTTGGAAGCTAAGCAGGTTTAGCCCTGCTTAGGTACTTGAATGAGAGATTACCAATGACTACTAGGTGCTATAGTACAGGCTATATCTCCAAGGAAGGGACAAAAGGCAAAAACACCTCTAAGTATTCCTTGCCTAAGAAAATTCGATGTCACCATAAGTCAACAGGTGACGTCAAGGCATACACAGACTAATTATCATTTTATAGGTTTCAGCCCCCTTCCCTAGGTCTTTAAATGTTTCACTTTGGAGAATTCATTGTAGATTTTATTTGGGGGGGGGTCTGGATTGCAGAAGCTTATAACAATTCATTTTCATCAAACCCTTGTAGCAAGTATGAGACAGGGCAATTTCTAACTCCAGGAAACAAGTGAAGTTATTGGCATGCAGAAATTTGTTCTCCAGTTCCCTAAAAGTTTATTTGTCATAAAAAAAAAGTTTTAATATTTTTGCCTCATATTCAAGGATTTTTAGAATACTTTTTGATTTGCATTTCATGCAATATTGTCAAGAGTGCTGTGTCATGCTTTATGTACCTAGTGGCTAGAGACTGGTGCCAACTGGTGGAAGCCACATGCTCATACACAACCACATGCTCATGACTGAAAGGAAATGGTCACAATTTTTATTGTTTACAGCTTTATAGGTTGCTCTGGCATGAGACACACACCCAGGGTCCAAACCAAATGACACAAAGAACATTCACTATATATTGGGTTCCTGATCTGAAAGAGGAATCAGTGAAGAAGATGGTGGCCAAGAAGCCACTTGGGCGCCCAGCCACTGTGCAGTTCTCTACCATCTGAAGGTAAGACATACCATGATGTGGATATTACATGAGACATTACTATATAGTGAAAGACAGGATGACTTTCCTACATGCTCCTTAACCAAGTAATAAGTAAAATAAACAAACAAATCCTGAATGTAATAAATGAGAATTTCTGTTAAATTTTCATCTTTTAAAAAAATTGGAATAGAGTCACTTTTCTATCAAACTTAATTATTAAAAAAGGTGAAACAATTTTTTTTTCCTCACAGCACTATTTTTTCATTTAATAATTTAACTTGGATTACACTGGGAGGGTGAAAAAGTGGACCTGCTCTGAAGTCTACAAATACTCAAGTACTGAAAATGTGACTACCAGTAATGGTGCAGTGTAAAGGTAGATTAGAAACTCCTTTCACAAGTTAATCTTGTTGCCTTTTTCAAGCCTCTTTGCTATAAACGATGGCCTGCATAATATTGTATTTATTGAAGCACACATCTAACTTGTGCTGAGCAGGCAAGGCCAACATAATTGTGGACAACTAATAAAAATGAAATAAAATATTGAGAATTTACCATAAAACAGGGCTAGGGAACCTGTGGCTTTCCAAATATCATTGCAACTCTAGTTCCAATCAGTCCAAGCCAGCCTGGTCAATGATGAAAAATAATGGAAGAAGCAGCCCAACAGATGGAGCATGGCATATTATACAGTTTTCCTATAAATAAACTTTTATTTAACTATGTAAGGACAAACATAGTTGACAAATTTCAGGGACATGAATGTCACCATGTGAATGACCCATACTAATATTGAATTTTACTGGTGTGATGTGCTTGAAAATCCAACCGAGCCGGGGGGGGGGGGAATTCAAACTTCTAAAAGTAGAGCTTTATTGTTTCAAAAGGTAAAAATAATCAAATAAAAATACAGTCCACCATAGGATCACATCATGCTGATGTGGTTGAATAAAAAAAGGTTACAGATCCATGTTTCCAGATCCTGAAGTTACATTGTAAAAGCAATATATTATAGTCCAAGAATTAACTTCTTAGTTAGATCCATTGCTAACACACACTCAAACAGGAAGAAAGCAAGAAATATAAACAATTCTAGACAAAGGAATTTCTCAGCCCTGCCCTTTCTCCACCTTCTAGGTGTTAACCTTATGTTGATTGGATGTTATGTGTATGATGTTTGTTAACCCAGCCCCTTGCTGTCCATCATCCATCACGTGGTTTTCTTTCCCAGCCTAATGATGTTCTGGTTACTGTTATCTTTAACTTCCTTGCCTTTTCCAGCTAGGAATTCTGATATTATGACTCTCTGGCCACCTGGACTAGGTTGTTTTTGTTTGCCTAGATGTTGTTCCCATGAGGAAAATTTCAGACACACATCTCTACATTTCACCTTTGACTGTATAACCCATCTATATTCCAAAAACTAAGAAGTTAAGAGCACAAGTTAAAATCCCTTTAAATGAGATATCAGACCACATGGAACCCTGCAGTGATATATATATATTTCTAGCATTTCATATAAATCATCACTATATTTAGTGGAAGAAGGCAAAAACAAAGCACTCATAGTTTAACTGTTGAATTCCAGGTTAACATGACTCATGCATTGTACATGACCAGAAGCCTACTTTTGTATTATTATTATTATTGTTAATGTTTTTGGAAATCTAATTCAACATTCAAAGACAAAACAAAACATGTTGCTTGGGTATATTGCTTCCTGACAACAAACCAAAATATAACCTCACTCATCCAGACCGTGGGCTGAAAAGGCTATTGTTCTTGTTTTCTGACATTTCCAAAGTTCACATAGTCCTGAACAATGATGAAAGGTTATCGCTATTGATACTACCAATGACAATTGCACAATGTATCTCAGCTACTCTATTTTCTACTTATTTCTTCATTTCTGCCCTCTGTCTTTAGTTTTAATTTTTCATGGATTTTGCTTTTATTAAATTAAGTAATTTCCTAAAACACTGTAAACAGAATATGTGGGCCTCAATTCAAGGAAAAATACATGTATAGATAGAAGGCAAAATGAATGAGGTCAGACCTTTGCTTGATGTCATATCAGATGCTCTGTGTGTGTGAGAGAGAGAGAGATGTAGAGTTCAATCAGTGGAGCTGATTTTCCAAAAGTCAAGAGTTCACCATCATTTAGGAATGATTCTGTTGTTTTTAGACTTTGAAGTTACCATTTTAAATTACTTAATTATTTTCTTTGCTATCTGTAGTGACATATATGGTAAGATTTGTTTTGCTCTGTGTGTGTGTGTGTGTGTGTGTGTGTGTGTGTACTTTAGTATCCTGAATGTATGTTATTGTTCCTGTTTTTACTTTGGCTGCTGTTGTTAAATTTGTTTATATACCACCTTTTCCCCATAAATTATTATTATTATTATTATTATTATTTCTCACCCTTCTCCCAGGACTGGGATTCAAGGTGGCTTACAAGATTAAAAAAACAATACAATTAAAAACATATGAAATAATACATTGAAACAATATAGTAACCCAGACTGTTCTTTAAAAGCTTTCTGTTTTGAATGTTTTTTTAATCAACATTAAAAACTACAATACAATTGAAAGCAATAAAAATCAGACTAAGAAACAGTATGAGAACAGTACAGCACTCTCTTCAAATACTTTCCTTTAAAAACTTTCTCTTCTCAAAAGCCTACCAGATTCCCACCCACCAAAGTTTAGAGTCTGCTGATAGAAGGGCAGGAAGGAGGTCTAGCTCCTTAAGAAGGCTTTGCAACCCAACCAGCTATGCCTGCGAAAGGCCTCTTCTGAGAACCTCGGGGCCTAGGAAGAGTCATATAATTACCTCACTTTCATCAGTGTAGCTTTAATATCCATATGTAGACCTATGCTACACTGAGCCATGTTTGCTTTTCCCAACTTATTGTAAATTCCAGGAGGCCACCATGCATGGCCATTCCATGATTTGTAGTGAGCATGCAGGATCACAGAAGCATCTTGTTCCCTCCCCATAGTAAAGGGGGTTGCAGACTGTCAGAAATAGTACAAATTGAGTCCACTTTTAGGGTTAGGATTAGGGTTAGGGAATCATGGGAACTGTAGTTTATTGTGGCACCAGAGCTCTCTGACAGAGAAGGCTCAATGTCTCAGAAAAACAACAACAATTCCCATGATTCCCTAGCACTAACCCTAACCCTAAAAGTGGAATCAATTTGCACTATTTCTGGCAGTCTGCAACCCCCCTAAGACACACAATGATGAAAGCAGCACTGAGACTCCTGGAAAACCCTGGTGGATCACAGTATTGATGTCACCATTGTGTGTCCAGCAATGAGAAGGGAGCCAGATACTTACCTGCAAAGCATGAAATGGCCATTAGAGGTTGCTTCAGTGACTGTACAGCAAGTGGGGGCAGGCTTTGGAAGCTGCAGAGGGAGGAAATGCCAACCCCCACAGTGCCCCCAAAAGGACATCCATACATGTAAGAGATACTTACACATGCATATGTCCCTAGTAGAATTCGGGTCAATGCATGGAGTTCTATTAGTGAGATACAGAGCCATAAGCTGCATTGTGCATGAGGAATGTTTTTATTTGATATTGTGCAACAGCCATTTCCAGTTGACAGGGACAGAAGTGTAAGTTTGCATGTAGGATCCATATTGATGCATATTGTGCAGGGTGTACATGATTCTCAACAGGCTTCTGCTTATTCCATAATTGATCATGAGCACACACTGCAGAGCATGCAAAGGCCAAGGCAGAACAGGTACCGATGAATATCCCATTGCAATTATACAACAGGTTGTCAGCTATGTATATTTAGCAGTGATCCACAAATGTTGCACTACAGTTGTACCCAATAAAAAGATTACACACAGGAAGAACATATCTCTGCTGGTGGTTATTTACAATGTGCCACCATGATTGTATGATCTTGGCCATGGTCTGTCAGATACTCTGGAGTTTTGTTCAGTTTTAGAGTACTGATAGGCATGTTTTATTAAATATGCATGGGTCACCTATCGCCAACACTTATGACTCCTCGAACGTTTTCATCAGTGCTGTATACGCACAATCCTAAATATACACTGGACTGACTATGTGATGAATGTTGCTGCCCTTGAGCAAGTAGGGATCACCACCATTGAGGCCATCCTATTGAGAATGCAGCTGCGCTGGGCAGGGCACGTTTCTAGGATGGAAGACCATCGCCTTCCAAAAATAGTACTCTATGGTGAACTCGCTGAGGATCAGCTTAAGAGGGGCACTCCAAAAAAGCGATACAAAGACTCCCTGAAACAACATCTCAGGCTCAGCCAAATTGCTCACCAACAATTGTCCACCCTGGCCTCACATCGGGACACATGGAGACACACTATCCACAATGTTGCAGCCTTATTTGAGAACTTACGCTGAACAAGTCTCAAAGAGAAATGACAACGCAGAAAGAATCACAA
>CM034708.1:89826834-89841793 GCA_020142125.1 Phrynosoma platyrhinos | reverse complement strand
CCCTTCCCGAAGGCATTGTCAGAGCGCCGGCCCCTCCGCATGGCCAGCACTCCAACAATGCCTTCCCACTGCAGCATCCTTAGATGCTGCGGCGGAAGAGTCACCGAAGGTGCGCCGCCAGCCTTTTGTGGTGCACCTTCGGTGACTTGTGGAAGGAGTGCTATTTTAGTGCTCCTTCCAGGGGTGGCGAAGCTGCACTGCAGGGCCGAGGTGTGGGGATACCTCGGCCCCGTGGCACAGCTTCCCAAGGCGGCCTAGAGCCGCACGGCTGCTTCCCCCCTCAAATTACTTAAAAGGTGCGGCCACCAGAAAATTGGAGGTTCATCTTCCAGATGGAACCCATGAATGAGTTTATTGTCTATTTGATACAATTTGTTGCTTATGTAATCCTTCACCATTTCTTGCAAATACATTTCCTTCCCATAACAATCAATCAAATGAATCCTACAAAAGCACAGGTTCCCTCTAGATCTGTTTCTGGTTAATCTGTACTCTAGAGGCATTATTGTGATATGGTCACATGGTTTCCTGAGACAAAAACAGTTGTGTGTTAATTACACTAAAATGGTCTTTTTAACCAGGATTATTATGTGCTCTTGGATACTTTTCTGGGGGTTCCTTCTAGACCACCATAACAGTGCATCCATTGGTTTGTTTTAACACAGCCAGTGAAATCAAAAAGGTGTGTCGTATTGGCCCAATGTAAGAGTTTTTTTGGGATAATAGTAGTGTTGCTCTCCGCAAGGGGGAGCCCAAGATGAGATATGGGATGCATGATTTGAGGGTCCCAGGTTTTCTCATGGTATATTCTTATTTTTAAAATCATGTTGGCCCATTGGGCCCTGGCTACCTTCATTAAATCTGTCGGGTATTGGAGGGAGTCAGAGTATCTGCTTTAAGTAATCCCATGACTTCAGGGTGTATCAGCCTCATTAAGGAGGCTTGGATTAATTGAGAAGCAAATGATATCAAACTACTTTGCACCTGGGAACACTGTATCACAATGGATAGATTATAAATGCTGTTTTGTACTGAGCATCTGAGGTCTATTATTATTTCTTTTTCCACTCCAACCCACTGAGGTAGAATGTGGCCAATTGAATCCACCCCATGAGTGACTTTAGTAAAACCTGTTGCTATCAAAACTCCTAGGTCTTGCCTTTTGGATCCTATCAGTTGCAACTTGTTAGCTAGAACCTTGACACCTATGGCGTTTAAGACACCTTCGCCTACACCTAAACCTGCTAATATGGTTCCTGTGAGATCTCTTTTGTTTCTGAAAAGTGAATGAGCCACTGGGTGTCATCATTTTTCTATCTGTTCCCACTGGGATCAGGCTGCTTTTAAATAAGGACTACATGCTGGAATGGTTTTGGCTACATTAACTGCAGTCAGATTGAGTATCATTGTGGTGATGACGGGCTGCACCTCTGAGTACATGAATGAAGATACATCTCTCCTGATTACTATGTTGCCCAAGTATGTAGAAGGCTCACGGAGGACTTCTGGGGGGTATATGGGAATATATGGGCAATTCATGTTATGGCAATCTATGTGGCACCCATTAGACATTCTGGTGACATTATTACAAATGAATAGCCTTGTTTTCCAAGCCCAAGAGGGGTGACATTTGGGGGTCTAAGGTTAGGGTAGTATAGAAAGAAGTGGGGATCTTACCCATCAATGGATCAAATCGGTTCCAGTTCCAAAATCCTGTTGTTAGAGGGAGGCTGCCAGTATCTGCCTCTACCCATATGTGTTGTGGGCCAAATATTATCACTTGGGAGGTGATGGTGTCGCTTTCTGTGATGTATATCCTGGTCTTTACTTTTATGGGGAATCCTTTGCCAAACCACATGTGTGCTTTGTCCATGGTGTCTATAACTTCCTTCATTCCTGGTTATGGGGGCACCCAATGGCAATGTGCTCCTATATTGAACTCCTAGCTGGTGACAAACTGGGCTGTGTATATATCTGTATTGGACCCTACTACCTTCCAGTAGTGCCCATGTGATCCAGGCATTTAAAACCAACTCTCGTCCCTGTAGGGAAATAGAGAGGCATTGTGCAGTGCCACATAAGAAAGTTTGTGACAGGTCTATCATCGGCACATGGGGTCCTTCTGTGCTTGCTGTTCTTATTGGTGCTGGTCCATCCTTCCATTTTTTCAACTGGGAGGGGTGGAAGTATTTAAGCCTATTGTCATGCCTACTGGAAATACACACTTGGTAAACTGTGGGTGATACCCTTTCTGTTATTTTCACAGGTCCAAGCCATTTGGCAGCCAGGTTATGTTTTTGTTTAAAGAAGTTCCGATATATGACCAGCAGGCCAACATCCCATTGCTGCAGGTTCTGTACCCATTCTAACTTCCTATCCATGGCTTGCATATTCTGTCCTAGCTTTTTGGCCACTAACCTATGAATCTGGCTGATACTCTGAGTGTTTTAACCCATTTTTGATTTAGGATCACTGGTTTCAAATCAGAGGGTAGAGTGGTGTTGAGCCAAAAGGCCTTGGACATGATCATTTTGCATCTGGTCATTACTTGGTGCGGCGTGAAGCCATGGGAAGCTGCAGTTCCTCTAAGGGCCATCAGAATTATAGGGAGTTTGGCATCCCAATCCTTTCTGGATGCCTTCGCTACCTTCCTCATCTCTTCCTTAAGGGTCCTGTTTGCTCAATCGATATGGGCTGAGCTCTGCGGGTGACATGTGATGTGAAATTGCTGCTTTATGCCTAATGCATTACACATCTCTTTCATGACTTCTCTGGAGAAGTGACTTCCAGAATCATGGTCTATTGTGAAAGATTGGGGCATGCCCCAGCAGCTAAAACTGTGGTTAAAGAACACCCTTGCAGTAATGACCTCTGTGTTGTCCCTTGTCAGGAAGGCCTTGATCCATTTGCTGAATGGGTCTAGAATGTGAGGCAGTACTTATTATGTCTGGGGGTGATTGGAAGTGGATCTATGAAATCAATGTGTAGACAAGACTGGGGCCTTCTATGCACTGGTGTCCGATCTGAGCCTTAGGGCCACTGGAATCCACGTTAACCATAGTGCAGGAAAAGCAGTTGTCCACCCATTGGTCAATTTCCTCTCTCATTTTAGGCCACCATCCTGTCTCTCTTACTCTCTCAAGAGGCAGTTTCCCCTCTATGTCCTATATTATGTACAAATTGGATGAGGTCACCCAGCACTTCCGTGGGCACTATCCATCTGTGTACCTCATTTCCATCTACTACCCACCAAACTCCTTCCCTCTGAACTATGGTGTATTTTCTGGTTGGGTCTTTTCCTGCCTCTAACTTCTTGATTTCACTGTCTCCCTTCTGGAACTGGGCCAGGTCTAGGGTATCAGGTAACATTGGTTCCTTCAGCCTTACATTAATAGGCGCCATTGGGACTGCGGCAGTTTCCTTGGCCAAGACATCTGCTTTATTATTCCATTTTGCCTCTTCTCCTGTTCCCTTTTGGTGTTCCTTTACAAACGAGACCCAAATAGAGTCCATCCTTCCTTGGATCAGCCAAACCACTACCTGCCACTTTGTCTGTATGGGATACTGGCTTATCCTCATTTGTTTTCCATTCTCTTGACATCC
Organism: Phrynosoma platyrhinos; assembly: GCA_020142125.1. Classification (NCBI taxonomy): domain Eukaryota; kingdom Metazoa; phylum Chordata; class Lepidosauria; order Squamata; family Phrynosomatidae; genus Phrynosoma; species Phrynosoma platyrhinos. The sequence continues at coordinate 89,838,190 of CM034708.1, read as the reverse complement.
ATACAGGGAGCCAATCTATAGCTACGTTCACAGTCCATTGTGAGTCTGTAAAAATGGCCAAAGGGGTGTTTGTGTCTTTGAAGTTCAGCACTGCGAGAAGTGCCTCTACTTCAGCTGCCTCACTTGAATGGGGATGAACTGATCCCTGAAATGTGTGCTTATCAGTCATGTGCCTCACACCGAATCCCATTAAGTAGGTTGTCCTCCAGGCAGGATACTGAACCATTGCAGAACCAACACTTGAACCCTGTCTGTAATGCTTCCTGAAGAGATTTTCCTGCTTGCACTGGCCAGTTGCTCTTGGTGATGGGTGGGGGGGAGGTATACTCATGAGCAGCTCCCATGACTACCAATCAATAGGGGGCTGAAGGCTCACTAGCTCACAGGTGGTAATCTATCCCTCACTTGAGCAGTTCCAGGGTCCATTTGGCTATCTGTGCACTATGTATCTGATCATCCTGCACCTTGCCTGATAGGATGAATTTTAGTGGAGTGTGAGGGTTTGCACTATGACCCTGGCTCCTCTGATGATGAACTTTACCTCCATGGGTGAGAGGTTTCTCGAGGCATAGGCTACTACTCTTTGTACTCCATTTTGAAGCTGAGTAAGAACAGCTCCAACATGATTGTCTGACAGAACTAGCTGTATATAAAATGGTTGGCTAACATCCGGGTGAACTGAGGCAAATTGGTTTTTAATGTAGCTAAGACATTTTGCTGTTCCAGTCCTCATGTCCACACAACTCCTTTCTTTAATAGACAGTAAAGAGACTTTGCTTTGATGGCAAATGCTTCTATAAATTCTCTAGAAAAGCTGAAGGTGCCCAGTAATGCTCTTAAGGAGGCTACATCTGTAGGAGTATCTATAGCTGTATCGTCTTCACTCGCTGTAAATTGGGAGTCCTGCAATCTGTCTGTAGATTTAGTCCCAGATATCTGACCTCGGTTTTAACCAATTGTGCCTTTTCTCTGTTGGCCTTAACATCACTGATTAGATCTAATACTTCTCAGGTAATGTCTGCAGTTTTCTCCTGCAAGCCCAAGTGGATCAATATGTCATCCACATATGACAAAATGTGGGGATCTGATTATGGTTGCAATTTTGTTCACATTTTGACCATGTGTGAGTGACAAATGCTTGGACAGGAGAGAAAACTTTTCAGGACCCTTTTGAATGCATATTGAATCTCGTGAAATTCAAATGTGAATTTGTAGTAGAAGCTCTCATGCAACGAAATAGAATGAAAAGCATTGGCTAGATTTACAACACTGTAGAACTTGGCTCCAGCTGCTATAGCCACCAAGATTTCATTATGCTTCAGTACCATGGGAGCTACCAGGGTTAAGTGTCCTGAAGTCCACTGTCATCCTCCAAGTGATCCCATATGCTTTTAATATGGACCATAATGGTGAATTGCAGATGGACCGCATTTGCAAAATAATTGCTCTTTTTAACAATCCCTCAATCGTTTTTGCAATTCCTTCATCAGCCTCTTGGGGGTACCTGTATTGTCCACATTAGGCTTACCATCTAACTGCTCCATGCTAAATCCTAAATCTCGGAGCTGTCTCCAGATGTTCTAGATTTCTTGGAATGTTTGCCTAAGGGGCTCTGGTTTTTCTGGGGGATCTTGGGGGCTGCTCTTAGGTCTTCTCTGAAAGGGGTTATTAATTCTGAATCTCCTGGTTTATTTGGGTACAGGTTTGGAGTGTGGCACTGTATTGTGGTATGTAACCATGTGGATTGGGTTTCCATCTGTCTCTCCCTTTTTGCTTCCCACCTTGGAACTTCTCCCGGCAGTTGCAGCTAACATTTCTCTGGCCATCTCCCTTTGTGCTTCCCTCATTCAATACACTTGGGAGACTTCTTGGATGTGCTACATGAATCCCTGCCAATCCATGTTTTGGAATCATAGGGTTACTGATCCTAGATAGTGTTTAGCTGTTTCATGTAATCTCTGATAGACTCGATGTCGTTTAGAAGTGGCTGTCCATCTTTATTTAAACCTATAGCTCCGGATAAGATACCTAGCATCTTTTTCCGGGCAATATATGTATCTGGTGGTTCATCGGGATGCTGGATTTCATTTTGATACCTTGCCCCTAGGATGGTCCCTGGCCATAGGATTTGCACCATCCCAGCTATCCCTTTGTGCAGCTCTAAATTAGCCAAATCATAATTCGATAATGCCACCTCAAAAGGGCCTGAATAGCTGGGATCTATGCGGAGCCTAGTGAACTGAGTTAAGTCCTGTCCCTTAGCTTTGGGGTGGAGAGAATTATGGTAGACATCCATTTAACTCCTGTATAGAGGTTCAGTATGCCTGTTTGATCTGCCATGGCTTTGACCTCAGACAGAGTCCAGTATATGGTCTCTACTAGGGTTTTGGTAATGGTACCATCTTCTGCAGTCTGCTTAGTTTCTACTGTGCTCTGGGTTTTTACAGGATCTAATGGAATGCCTGGAATACTTCCCTCATTGGGTTCATTCCATTTGGGGTAATTTCATTGGGAGTTGTAGGGAGGGGGAGTTTTGGTCTCTTCAGGTGTGGGATTGTCCTGAAGGATATTTGCTTGTGTGGCAAGTTCTAGAATTTTTGGGGTGTACAGTTGCCACTATTGCACATCTTAAATTTAATTTGGCCTCTAATCTGTAATGCAGCCTTCGCAGGCAGTATGATCAGCCAATATTCCCCTTCTGTCTTTTTGTCTAACAGGAAGTTTGTGACTTACCTGACTTAATTTGACTTCTAATTCTTTTACTTGTTCCCTTAATCTTACATTTTATCTCTCTGTTTTTTCCACCTTTTGGTTGCCGTTATTGGTGGGACATACCAACAGGGTGTTTTCAGTCACTTTCTCTCTTACTTGTGTGACCAAGTCACCAATTTGTCTTTTTAGCATGCCCAAATCTAATTTTAACTTTTTGTACTCTTCCATGACTTCATGGGCTAGCATCCAAATGCCCCATGAGGCCCACCTATCCTTTTCTGCCTTGGAAACATTCTTTAACCCATGGCTGCCCATCTGCATCCCCCCTTAGTGACAAAGGTTTCACTAGAAATCTTTCTTCAAAGTGTTACTTCCCTGATGCTGTTCATGCTCGAACCAAGTATTTACAAGCTCTAAAATTTTGCACCTGCTTGATTGAGTTTTGATAATTCGCAGATACTTCATTTGCAAATGAAATAATGGGGTGGAGTTTTTATTGTTCACCCTATTCACCTTACTGTGTTCAGGGAGTTTTTATTGCTTAAATAGCAAAAGTAACATTGCCACAGTCATTTATTTTAATTGTGTGAATCTCATTCAAGACAATTTGAATTATTTCATTCAGCTGCAGGAGGAGAGGGAGGAAGGAGGAATTCTATTCTAAAGAGAAACACAGGCCATCCTCCATTATTAGACACTTTGGAAAGGAAAGACAGCTGAGTGTTTCATGGTCCTGTCCAGTTACCACCAAAAATCCATTATAGCTTCAGATAATAAAAGTATAGGCATACATGTGTATTTCATATGCACCTGACATTGCATATAAGCTATATACATCCCACAGCTGTGTACATCCCACAAATACAATAGGATCACCTATTTCCCCATTTTAATAGTGTTAATCTCAGTCAATTTGAATTACTCCCTTGGGCTGCAGAAGAGAAGAGGGAGAGGGAATTCCATTGTAAAGATAAACACAGGCCGTCCTTCCTTGTTAGACACTGCAAAGTGAGTTTTATGGTTTATGCCACTAATTGCAGGAACAGTTAGGGAGGAGAAGACAGCTGGGCATTTTATAGCTGACTTCTTTGGGAATTTATTGGAAATGGTTCAGGTTCTGTGTGATGAAGAACCAAATTTAAATATCTCACTCACCACAAAAGAAAAAGAACATTAATTTAAAAAAAAAACTTCTTTCAGGAATAACAAAGGGAGAAATTTGTAACACTATCAAGAAGCCTTATTTCTGATTTAAAAATAACAATGCATTATTATGGTATTTTGACCAACCTTCTTGAAAATGAACACAAATTTGAGCTTATATTTGAAATTTAACTGTTCTGATCTTGAAGAGGCAGCATTGGCCCTTTGGAACTATAGCCCTGTATGGAAGGAAACTGGATTTGTTTGAGAAATGGATCCAAGCATACTTGTTAGACACTTTATTCTCTTTAAGTTACAGTACTAGAAATCATTACATTTGTTCATGTTACTTGGGCCATCCCAAAGGACTAAGCTGTTTGTAGTAAAACCAACTGATATTTAGAGTAACATTCTACCAAACATGTAGGGAAGATCAGAAGTATTAGATCTTAAATTGTGCAGTGTTTAGCCAACAGGCTGAATGTATGCAATAAAGAATTCTTGTTATTGTTTGAACATGCATATCTTACCCACATACCCTGTCAGCAAAATTCAGCTGTTCTAAAATGACCCTTTTTGTTATTTCTTCATCATCTTCCTGCACCCCCAGCCCATATGACTTTCTTTGGCTTTGCTTTTTGCTTGTGATTTCCTCACCATATGTATTTGCTCTGAAATGCAATTTTCTTTTCCTATCCATCCATGTCATTTGGAAGATCCTTTCCTTCATTCCCCCTCAGGGTTTCCCCCCTCTTTTTTGTTTTTCCTTTTTTCAGAATCTTGAAAAACAAAATATTAAAGCAACCAGATTAAGGGAAGGAAAAGAGAAAGAGAGGGACCATTTGCTGAGCAACTTTACACATTCTGTTCAGGAAGGAAAAAGTAAATAGAGCATGCTATACAATAGAAAATACTGAAGTATGTCATGTTCAGCAGAAATGTTTAACAGAAATATTATCTGGTGTATGGATATGCAGAGTCATCCCCAAATCCCTTTCACTTCCATCAAAATTCCTCAGCTCTTTGCCCATCCAACCTGAAAAAAGGGCCAGGCAAAAATATTGAATTAATAGGAACACTTTATTTAACTGGAATTTCCAAACTTCAATTGGGGGAGCAACCTAGAGTGGGTCAAGCTGAGAGGTATCTTACCATAGACCTCCTTCTCATCCACCCTAAGCCAAAGCACTAGAGGCCCCAGGAGCAACCTAACTGCTTAGGTTGCTACCCAGTCAGTCTTTCTGTTTGGAAAGCCATCCCCAGGATATCATTCCCTCAAGTCACAGAGAAAGAATGCACCCGGGGGTGCCCTAAGGGGTTCCTCTCTCACCACCTCTGGAGCTTAGGAGACCTCCCCACTTCACCTAAATGGTGCTAGTGGTGCTTACTGAACAAATGTTGTCTTCTCCTCCCACTACCAACCATAGACAGGGGGCAAGTGTCCACTTAGCCCCTTTCCCCCACCAGGCCAGTCAATATGGACTACACACCCCATTGCAGTTCAGCAAGAAAGATTTCATTGCTCACCACAGATAATTACATCCACTGGGTACAGTTCCAGTGGATGTAATCTTGACATCTGCTTGTCCTGTAGTATTGGATAAGTTTCAGTTTGTGCAGCCTGAGGATGTGGACATGATCCTTGGAGAAGTGAGGGCCACCACATGCATTCTAGATCCTTGCCCTTCCTGGACCCTGACCAAGTGAGTAAGAGGAGTGGTGAATGCTTCACTGCAACAAGGGAAATTTATATCCTGCCTAAAGAACCCCTCCCTAGATCATAACTATCAGCCAGTCTCTAACATACCATTCTTGGCCAAGGTTCTGGAGCAAGTGGCCTCCCAGCTCCAGGAGTTTCTGGATAAAATGAATTATCTAGATCCCTGGTGGCAAACCTATGGCATGTGTGCCACAGGCAGCATGCAGAGCCATCTCTGTGGGCACATGTGCCATCACCCAACCCTCCTTCCCTCCCTACATCCTCTGCTCACTGGGTGCCTGGTCTGAGGGTATATTTTGCTCAGGTTGTGAATCATCTTTTAGCCAAATTTAGCAGCAGCATATCATTAACATTCACATACATATTCACAACGACTAACTGGGAGTCGTAGTCCCTCCTTGGAGCTCTCCACTTCTGCTTGCCTGCTCAATCTTCCCCCAAATAAACTACTAATACCATCAGGGAGCATGGAGCCTCTTTAGCCTCTTGTCTCTTTTCTCCCAACTGCTTCTCCCATGGAGGGCATCACTGGTGATCAATCAGCAGCAGCCTCTCATTAAATGCCACTCTGCATTAATGCCAATCATTTTGCCACAGACAAATAGGCTTATGGCTCTGTAGTGAGAGGGGAAGGGGGAGGGAGCAGCAATGTGGGAACCCAACATCATTCCAAGCCTCCCTCCAATCCCAACAAGGCATTTGAAAGCCCCCTCCAAGAACTCTCCTTCCTTCTCTCTGCCCAAGATGAGCTTTGAGATTGCTGACATTTGATTGTACTGGGGTTGGAATACGGGAAACTTTTGTCCAGCTGTCAAAATAACACAGTGTGCTGCTGCTGCTGGGTGATAGCTCTGTCAGCATTAATGCATCCAGAGGAAAATGTCTTAGATGAAGCAATATGGGACAAAGGCAAAAGGTTACTATAGGTCATGTGGCAACCATGATGAGCAAGCACTTGGAATGGTGCTGTGTCACAGGAAGATGATGATACACAGGCAGGACATGGCATCACCAGGCTTCAATGCTGCAAAGTCAAGCCACATGGGGAAGAAAAAACTGTGTTTCACACCAGTAAGGGGTTGGACTAGAAGCTCAGCAATGAATGTGTATATAAGTAGGAGATCCAATACCCTGTATGGTTGTGTTGATGTATATAGTGAGAGGAGCATTTTGTCAGTTGGTGTGAGATATTGTAAGTATTGGAACAAAGATTAAAAGCCTCCTTGAGAATATTCAGTGTGTTGTTATGTCTGCAGCTTCTGTGTGAGAGAGAAGGAGTTCTCCAGCCTGTACTGAACTGTACAACAGAGCTTTCTGTGGTGTACATTCTTAATGCACAAGCTTCAACGTATAGACTTCAGGTCAAAAATGCACCAACAATGGAGGCACATGGCTGGAGTGGGAGGGGCAAAGGTGCATGATGCAGGCTATTGGACTCGCTGCTTCCCTCCGCTCAACTGCCACTCATCAGATGGCAACTAATCAGGGGCCAATTTCTCCTTAAAGAGACAGATGCCTTGTGTAATGCACTAAGAGAGGAGAGATCATGCTTCATTCAGTTCACATCAATTTTACACACCACTGGCCCTGGCATAATTCCCCTCAGAAGGGGCAGAAAGTAAAAGAGAGGGAGAAAGTCCACCTTCCTTTTTTTTCCCCTCACTGAGCAGGGCAAAGGCAGCAGAACCCCTCAAAAGGAACTGGCCAAGAAAACCTGAAGATACGGTTGACTTGTGTGACTAGTGGGGCAATGCTGTTATGGGATTATCTTGGCCAGTTCCTGCAGAGGCTGAGAGAGTTTGAATCATGCAAGGTCACCCAGTAGATTTCCATGGTTGAGCAGGGATTCAAATCTGGTTTCACACTCAAATCACTACACGACACTGGCTCTTAGGTTGCCAAAATGACATGGAGGTACACAACAACAACAACAACAAAGGGTTTTGTTTGTTCGCTGTCAAAGATAGTTAACTGGACACTGAAACACCTGGCATAGAAAGGGAGAGAAGGGGAAAACGAAGGCTGTTCGAACAAATAATTTATCTGGATTCCAAACATTCTCATTTGGAGCAGGACTAAGCAGCATGGATTTATGTCTATATGAATGATTTTAGCTCAGGGTGACCAGACTCTAGTCCGCTTCCTTTTCAGGACCTGTACTCCATTTCAACTACCTATCCAGGAGGGATTCCAAAAGGTCCTCCTATTTTGATCAGGGCTGAGAAGGATGGATTTAATATTTATATGAGTGGGGTTTTTTTTGTTTTCTTTTTGTTTTGAGCTTTTATTTGATCAAGTCATCCAGTTTTTCCTTCCATGTTTTTCACCCTGAAAGTCCAACCCCTGGAAGTCCCACCCCCCAGAAGTCCTGTCCCTGGCACCCAGGGACACCTGGTGTGGAAACTACTCTGAGATTGGGCACTTGGTCTCTAAAAGGTTCACCATCAGTGATCTAGATCTATTCCAATCTGGCTTCAGACCTGGCTATAGGCAGAAATAGCTTTGGTTGCCTTGGAGGATGACCTCCACAGAGAACTAGACAGGGGAAGTGTGTCCCTGTTGGTCCTGCTAGACCTCTCAGTGGCTTTTGATACCATCAACTGTGGTATTCTTTTGAGCCACCTTTCTGGGATGAGACTTGGGGCACTGTTATACAGTGGTTCTGGTCTTTCTTGGAGGGGCAGATTCAGAAGGTGGTGTTGGGGGGGACTCCTGTTTGACCTCCTGGTTATTGGCTTGTGGGGTCCCTCAGGGTTCTATTCTGTCCCCCATGTTATTTAGCATCTATATGAAACCTCTGCCCTTCCATAAGAAGCAAGGCTGCCTCCCTCCCTGCTTGCCTTCTGTCAGCAAGCAAAAACAGTTTGGCTTTTTAATGGGGTGTTTATTATATGGGGTGGGTATCATGCTTTTTGTGGTTTTAACATTTGTAATAATTTTTAATGTGTTTTTATTTGTGAGCTGCCTTGGGTCCTTTCTGGGAGAAAGGCAGCATAGAAAATAAATAAACCCCATATTCTCTATATAGTTTAGGCCTCTCATAAACAACATCAAGGTGAGTTAGAAAGTGACCCAAGCCCCTCCCCAGAGCATTCGTTCTATTTTTACTTTGTACTTAGATCTATCAAGGCACCTAGGTTCACACTCACCTTGTTCTCACTTGGAGATGCAAGATAACTGACTATGCAATCATAACCCCAGATCACTATATGTCTATGAAATCCATGTCTGTAAGGGCTTGAAGTATCAATGCCATTCCCTTCATCAAGCTTAAGTTGTTCTCCCATCATGCAAAATTAACAGGATTGGTATGAGGATTCCATACTCTTCAAATAACAAGGGCAATAGGTCAATTCACTTAAGGCCCTTCTTACCCAACCATTCGACCATTGCACTTCAGTCTCAACTGGAAACCAATGGAATTGTTTCCTGCTGGCTAGTGTTAGCATATGTGCATTTTCATAAAATTTTGGACACATGTGGAGTTCCCTCTATGACCCCAGACTGACCTCTGAGGGATGTTAGCCATAATCCCCTAGATGGTAGGTCATGTAGGCACTGAGAGACCTGCTCAAGACTACTGGAAAATTCCCTAACAGACAGGTTTGGGAGTTGCCAAAAGGAAAAGACCATTATACTAGAAAATACGCATAATAGTATTTATTTGTCTTGAGTCTTACACTTAATGGGACAGTGATCAGATTTGACTGCACCCTTTTCTCTAGCGTCCCTTCCTTGATAGTTTCGAAACCAAATGCACTGTTTAGACTATGCTCACACCTAGGTTGACAAAGCTAAACCCATCAATGCCTTTGTCCAACAGTCATTAGGCTTATAGCTTGAAGGCAGGAATTCCCTATAAGAACCCTTGGATTTCTAGGCTCCATGTGCTATCTTGAGAGTGCATGCAGACTCCACAGGTCTGTACTCTGATTTAGCTCCCATGGCCATCTCCTTCCCCTCATTTCGGCAGCTGTGATTCATCACCATCATCATCAACCTTTGCAGCTAAGTCCGGAGAAGCCTTCAGAAGTAAGTATTTCCCCTCAGCCTAGATCCTCTCAAGCTATCCCTGTTGGGGTGTGTTATCGAGGCAAAAGAACAATAGCAGAGATTTTGGAGGTGTTTTTAGCAAAAATAGCTTTACTTAGCAGAAGTCATTGAAAACAAAAACAGTACAAAATGCCACAGTACATATCAATATAACATTACCATTGCAACAGCATAAAGAGCAGTGTTACCTGCAAGGTCAGAACCAGCATGTAGAGCACACTCAGAGTGCGACCAAACACTATGAAGAGCATATTCAAAGAATGCTCCCAAGAGCCTAGCAAACATTGCACTGCAGTTATACCTTCCTAATTGATCAATACATTCACCTGGCCTAATTTGCTAATTACATGAGTTTGTTACACTCTCATCCTATCACAACTTACAACTAGCATACCCTGACACCCCTCCTTGTGTAATGGATGAAGTGTGTAACCAATTGGCAGACTCATACATACCTTTGAATTAAGCCAAGTCTGGACATAATTTCTTTGTGTTTTACAGCAACTAATGGCTTGGTAAACATGTAAGCAACATTATCTTGTTATGTACAATATAACAGTTGTATTACATTGGTTTGTACAGCATCTCTAACATTGTGGTATTTTATATCAATGTGCTTTGTGCTGTTTTTTACCCTTTCTGTTGTTGCCATCTTGATGCATGCTTGAGAATGTTCGTACACAGATACAGGCTTCTCTACTTCAATTTGTAGAGCCTTCAAGAGTTGTACAAACCATACTAACTCACAACAAATCAGATAAAATCAGCTTCTGCTGAAGACACTGACACAAAACTCTACTTTTTAGATTTCCATATTATAGGAACTTTGCAAAAATAATAATAACAATGCCTGTTGTAGACTTTCTGCCTTGTACATCATTGGCAAAATCACTGTCTACATAACAGTATAACTCATTTAATACAGAAGATGATATTAGCAAACTATAATTCATTGTTTCCTTTAAATATCCCAGAGCTTGCTTTACAGCTTGCCAGGCTTCACTAGCTGGTTTTGAGCAAAAACGACTTAATATATTTGCAGTTATAGATAAATTTGGCTGACTCCAGTGTGCTAAATATAATAAACTCCCCACTGCTGATTGATACAGTTCTACATCATCAAACACTGTATCACTCATTTTTTTTTACAAAGTATTACCATGGGAGTAATTTGACCTTTGCAGTCCTTCATATGGAGTCTCTGCAAAAACTGCTTAATTTTTTCCTTTTGACTGATCAGAAAACTTCCATCGGCTGTTGTCTCTCTTTCCACACCTAAGTATTTGTGAATACTTCCCAAATGCTTTATTTGGAATTTCTCTTTCACGTCTGCTGCAAACTTATTTACAAGGTTTATAGATTGAGCAACAAAGCAAATATCATCAACAAAAGCACTATTTCTAAATCTTTACCTGATCCTTTAGTAAAGACACAGGGATCAGCAATACCATTTGAAACCATGCCTCAGTAACCCAGCTTCGAAGCACCTATACCAGCATCTAGCTGACTGCTTTAACTCATAGATAGCCTTATTCAGTTTCCAAACCATATCTGAGTTATTTCTTTGAAAACCAGGGAGTTATGCCAGTTCTGCATTTAGAAAAGCTGTAGTGACATCAAAATGATGAACTAATGCACCTGTTTGTGCAGCTATAGTGAGAATTAATCTCAGACTTTTAACCTTTGAGGTAGGTGAAAAAACTTCATCATAGCTCTCAAACTTTCTTT
>CM034708.1:89811039-89826734 GCA_020142125.1 Phrynosoma platyrhinos | reverse complement strand
ACATTATACACTCTAATAATATTTGAAACTGAGAATCTTTCAGGAAGAATCCCTTTGTTTTCTCTCAGACCTCCTTGGCTGATTAGTAGTATCTGGATTGACAGAAAACTGGACTTTCCTGCAACTCCATTTTAACATTCCCAGGGCTTTTCTCAGGACTTTTTAACTGTTGACCATTAGATGGAATAGTTTCACTAATAGGAGATTGAGGTGGTGAGAGTGTAACACCAGTATTATTATGTTGGGGTGTAGAAAGATGTGCTGTGTCCACCACGACCACTTGCAGAGTTGTTCCACATTGATAGGACGCCAAGAAGAAGGTTTCTGGAGAGACTTCTACAAAAGACTTCAAGCTGAGAAGGAAAAATTCCTTCACCCCTGCACACTGCCTTGAGCTCTGGCTTGCCAAATAAAGACAGCAACAAGGCCAACCTTCACTCAACTTGAGAGCTTTAATCTTTGTTTGCAGTATATTTACAATATATACACAATCTTTAATCTTTGTTTGCAGTATATTTACAATATATATCTAATACTCATAAATCTCTCTCAAACCAACAAACTGCTCTGCCCACTACCATCCACAACAAACCCAATCTGGAGATAATTCTCATCTCCTTTTTATAGGCAGTTAACAATGCCTGTTACATCAGGCATCTCAGGTGTGTATATTTTCAATTACTACCCACACACACCTGCTCATGGAGCTGAGCTGCTTGCATTTCTTATAGTACAGCTCCACCTTGTGGTCACATCCATGTCATTACCTGACATATTAGTCTCACCACTTCCATTCATGGGCAAACGAATTTCTGAATTGGCATGGACATGCTTCCAATTGATTTCAATAAAGGTTGCATTCTGGGATATTAGCACTTACCATATCCAGCATCAAATCTATAACCTTTACATCCTATAGCATATCCCAAGAATCTTAGCTTTGCAGCTTTAGCATGCCCCTTTCTCCTTTGTGTTTTTGGAATGTGCACCCAGACATAACTCCCAAAAATCCTTAAATGTGTAAGGTTGAGTTGCTTACCAAACATCTCCATGTCCTGTTTACAAGATAGTTTGCAGTAAGTAAAACTTCAGCCCAATACTTAGCACTCATCCCAGAGTCAGAGAGTAGTGAGTTCTTTACTACTTGAAGCATTCCCCCATGGCATTCTGCTATGCCATTTTCCCAAGGTGAAAAAGGCTTAATAAATCTATGCAGGATGCCCTTTCTTATTAGCCACTGCTGAAAACAGTTTGATAAGTATTTTCCTCCTCGGTCTGATTGTAATTGTGCCACTTTGTGGTCAAATTGCCTTTCTACATAGACAACCCAATTTGAAAAACCTCCCCTTTGTTTTTTATAACATAAATCCAGGAGTAACGACTGTAGTCATCTACAAAAGTAACAAAAGTAACAAAAAAAGTCATCTAGCTCTGCCTATACTGGCATGTAATGGCCCAGCTACATCAGAATGTATTAACTGAAATGGACTTCCAGTTACCCTGTTACTCTTCCTTCTTATTGGCTTTTATTTTGCTCTTTGACTTTGACATATGGCACAATCAAGAAATATTTTGCATTTTTTCACTTTGTTATCCCCATATAAAGACCTCATTTTCTCTATTACTTTGAAATTGGCATGACCGATACGTCTATGCAACAAATGAATACATTTGTTATGTGGAGGGTTATTATCATATACTGCACACACAGAACTCTGTTCACTGGGTGTCATGTAATAAAGGCCATCTCTTCTAGTCCCTCTAGCACAGAGTTCTCCTTCACTCCTAACTTCACAATCTGCGCCAGCAAAAGATATCTGATAGCCTTCTGCAGTTAGATAGGCTATACTTAAAAAACAAAATTTTAGCTCTGGCACATAAAACACATTTTTTCAGTGTTTTGGATAAACAAGGAACATAACACTCTCCCATTCCCTCAACAGAAACCTTAACACCATTTCCCAACTTAACATGATTCATACTTGCTGGCTCCAAAAACTTAAAAAAGTATCTTTGGTTTGCAATATGGCATGCACAACCAGAATCCATCAACCAATTCCCTTCTTCCTGGCTTGAACAAAATGCTGCAGAAACAAGCTGCAACTTGACTCCCTGCTTCTTTTTCTCTGCACCACCATGTCTCTGCAAAGCTGGACAGAAGCATTGAAGATGCTGCATGGAACCATAGTTGTAGCATTTCCTTACAGCAAATATGCCTTCTCCGCTATTCGTCTCACTAGCTCACTGAGGCTGAGCTGAAACATTCTTGAAATACTGCTTGGAAACTGTTCACTCCATTCAGTGTTCCTTCCTTTTAGCTTCTTCCTCTAGAAGACAATTGGTGAGATAGTGCATTGTTAAATCTTTTTCTGGAAGAACCTCCAGACTTTGAGAAAAAATGTCCCAGGCATCATCAAGGGAACTCAAAACAATAAACACTTTGGCACTTTCCTCAAAGTATGTGCCCCTCTCCAACAAAAAAAAAAAGCTTCTGCATATACTGCAAATGTTGTGAAACATCTCCTCCTGATTCCAAATGCATTCTGTAGAGCTTTCTTGGCAAAGCATTCTTGGAAATGGCAGAAGTGCAGATATGTATTCCTCAAAGAGCATCCCAGCATTCCTTCACAGTCTGCAAGTCTCTTATGTGGTTCAGCTGGCTCTCTTCCACACCCAAAACATTCCAGAAGTGAGCCTTTTGAGCTGTTATTCTTTGTCCTCTGCCAGGTTGTGCAGGGGAATTTTCAACAGCATCCCATAAACCTTCTTTCACTAGAAAACACCACATTCTCACTGACCAAGTCAAATAATTATGGTCATTCATTCTCTCAAGTGGTAGACCACTGGCCATGGCTGCTGATCTTCAACACTTTTACCAAATAATATCAAGTGCTCATCAAGTCCTTATAGTTTCTTGTCTGCCTCAACAACAAAACAACAACAACAACAAACTGCAGACTCTTCAGACTTCGTACATCCTCCAAACAACAACATAGAGCTCTATGGTGGAGCTCTGGGCCCATAACCACTATTGGGGTGTGTTATCGAGACAAAAGAGCAATAGCAGAGATTTTGGAGATGTTTTTAGCAAAAATAGCTTTACTTAGCAGAAGTCATGAAGTTGAGGTCAAAACAAAAACAGTACAAAATGGCACAGTATATATCAATATAACATTACCATTGCAGCAGCATGAAGAACAGTGTTACCTACAAGGTCAGAACCAGCATGTAGAGCACGGTCAGAGTGCCACCAAACAGTATAGAGAGCATATTCAAAGAATACTCCAAAGAGCCTAGCAAACATTGCACTGCAGTTATACTTTCCTAATTGATCAATACATTCACCTGGCCTAATTTGCTAATTACATGAGTTTGTTACACTCTCATCCTGTCACAACTTACAACTAGCATACCCTGACAATCCCCACTTTCATTTATCTTTCCTTCTAGTGTTTGTGTGATATATTTGGATGCGTGCAGGTTTTCCCTGTTTGTTAATTAATAAATATTTAGACTTTAATTGGATAAGCCCATCTCTGTATCTTCCCTTAAGTCCTCTCATATACACAACAGTACACAGTTCTGAGAGGCTTTGTTGGAACCTCACTCTCACATATTTGAGCTAATTATGAATTCCCCTAAGTAGATCTGATCCTAACACTATTTACTACACAATACTGTTCCTGACAACCACACATGGCAACAGCCATATTGCACTCACTTGTTGGAAAGAGAAACAACCAGAAGCATATTAATGTGAAGTCGAAGGCTTTCATGGCTGGCATCCATAGTTTTTTGTGGGTTTTTCAGAGATGCCAGCCACAGATACTGGCAAAACATCAGGAATAAACTCTTTTAGAACACAGCCACATAACCCCAAAAATCCACAAAAACTATAGCATATTAACATGTCAGAGGTCTGTCATAAGACATGAATGCTGCTGAACACCAAATGCCAATCCCCTTACAGTCTCAACACTATAACCCACTGCTGCAGCTGTAGAGGCAATACCAAATCATAAATTAGTCATAATTTTTCTCCCTTTAATTCCCAACTGCATTACTACTTCTGACTTTACCTTCCAGAACTAGTACTAGGTAAAGTGGACTACAATCATTCTGACAAAACAGAAGGCATATTCTCAAACCCCAAAGGGTCACATATTTACTCAAATACCTAACAGGACAGAATGCTGTGTCATAGCATCAGCCTAACTTTAAGGTCATTCCCTTCAGTCTTTGATTTATTTTTGACCTGTAGATACAAATCCATACCTGATCTTTGCTAAATGAAATGTCTCCTATTGCTAGACACATCATCTTTATAGGAAACACCAAGCTCACTGATTCTGAGGGCTCCTCAAACTTCTGTGAGTGCTGCAGCATGAAACAGAACTACCTCATAAGGTGATGAACACAACATATCATAAGGTGATGAACACAACATATGTTTAATTTGCTCCCATCTCTATAGATCAAACCTTCAAAATTTTATGCACCCTAAAATCACCAGCATAGTCTGGATATCCTTGTGTTTTAGAGAAAAAGCTGTACATCACATATTATACAAACATGGAATGTGAAAAGCATGACTAAGGAGAAGGTAAATATTGTAAATAAAAAAAGAAAAAAGAAAAAGAAATAGAGCATATGAACATTGCAGGACCTGGGGTGAGTGAGCCAAAATGGAAAGGAAGGGGACATTTTCAACTAGACAATTGTGTTTTACTCAGGAAATGAAAAAAGATTTACAAAAATGGTTAAAGCTGAGTCTGTCACTCCTTGGCGAAATTACAGTGATAAAAATGAATGTGTCACCAAATATGTTCTTTATGTTTCAAACCATACCAATTTTAATTAATGATCTCCCTTTCAAACAGTGACAGAAATTTTCTGGCAAGGCAAGAAATTGAGAATAAGATTTAAGTTTTTGCAGGATGATAGACAGAGAGGTGGATTGGACCTGCCAGATCTGAAGTTATATTATGCTGCTTGCTTTGGATGAAAGATTGGATTACTTTGAAAAATCCAAGATTGCTACAATTAGAAAGTTTTTATTTGACATTTGGTTGGCATGGATATTTCTATTATGATAAGGTCAAAACTAATAAGAATTGTAACAATCATTATGTGAGAAGATCTGTGTTAAGAATTTGAAATAAGTATAAAATGAGATTGTATTCTCAGTTGCCTTTATGGATTTCACCACATGAAGCTTTCTTCAGAGGACAAACATATTTGAAGGATTTATTGTTAACTTATAAAGGAACTACTTTTATTAGGAACAAAGGAATAGTGACTTATACTGAAGCATGAGGGGAACTGTCACCTGACAAGAATGGGTGGGGGAACTGTAGCAAAAAGTTTTGGGATTCTATTTATACCTTAAAAGTCAGCCCCAATCCATAGAGGTTCTGTGGGAAACCAAAGGCTTTATTGCCTCTCAACAGAACCTGAGAAGGTTTCCAATGTGGAGAGTATGTTTTGATATTCAGGAGATGAGAGGAACCGATTTTGATTGATGATGTTTCATGGACTTTACAATGCCCCAAGAAGATATGGAATCCTCAGGAATGAGAGAGCAGGAAGAGGTGTGTAGGAATACATAAGAGATGAAAGGAGGTTTTTGGTCTTGTTTGATCCGGTAGAACTCATCTTTTTTTCCCCCATCAGAAATGCAGAGTAGGATGGGTATATGTGGTAGCACTCTTCCAGCAAACTCCTCCATCCCCATGTCTTTCCATATGCCTGGGTCTACATATCATTCACACTACCTATTCCGATGCTATGCATACCATTCTCAGCCATGTCGCTCATGCTGATGCCTAATATTACATCAAACTATAGATGAATTAATAAATATATTAGGAGATGTTTGGATGCTTACAATGGGCTTAAAACAAGGAAAATCTTAGACAAAGATGACAGCACAGATGGAGGATATTTGCAGGCAGATGCTTTGCAGACTGCTTGTCTTTTGTTTCTTCATGAGCTAGTTTGCTGTGTAATTCACACAACTTAACTCAGGAGATCAACAAATTGGGATGAGGGACTCCTTATCTAGGTTGCTTGAAGGAAGCTGAAATCCCAGACCAAGGAACAAAATCATATATCCTCCATTAAAGACCAACATGGTACAATTAAACGGTGACAACGAAAAACAGAAATCTCACTCCTGAGGAAGACCAGATCCTGACTACTATGCCTCAGAGCACTGCAGTCTCACCTGGGATATACCATTGATTGCATGAAATAAAGATAACTGCCTTGGGTATGAAAATCTGAATGGTTTGATAGCCCAAAACACAAAGGTAGGTCTTACATCGGCCTACTCTACAACAGCACTAATGGACATGAAATCAATAAGCCTACCTTGAACAGCCTAAGATGTGGTATTGCCCACTGGAACTTACTGCTTGGACCTACTAAACTCACATCTACCACATGCCATCATTGGCCTCATGGCCACCACACAATCAAACAGAAAAACCTGGGGCCCTTTCATGCTACATAGTTATAGCACTCTACTTTAGCAGTCACGGCTGCATCCTATGGAATCCTTGGGGTTTGTAATGTAGGAAGATATCTAAGCTCTCTGGTTTTGAATTCTAAGTAGCCCTCCCTAAACTACGAATTCCACACTTCTGTTGGATAGAAATGTGGCATGTAAAGTGGAATAACTATGAAGTGCTGAAGTGACACCACTCTTTGCCTGTCCCTGTGGGCTTCTTGACAAGATCATAGCCACTTGATCTTCACTCATTTCTTAGGCTTCTGCTCCCCATTTGGTATCTTTCCCTGAGGGTAATGGTAAGTTAAGTTGTGTCTTTATACTCCTAATAGGCCCAACTTCAAGAACCATCTATATCATGAAAGCATGACATTTTGTTACTCCTTGCTGCCTCAAGTAGTTAGGCCTTGTTCTCATCCTTCCATAGTGTAACAATGGGGAACGGAGACAGAATTATGAGGATGCTAAAGAATAAGAAAGAGAGTTTTGAAACTCAGGTGAACTGTTTGTGTAGTATGATGTTTTTTTGAAATAAATATAGACATTCAAAAATATGTAACAATTCAAATGTTTTTAAAATAATAGAAATTATTTAACAATAATGATTATATTAATAATATAAACAATGATTATTTCTTCCTAACCAAATATAATAATTTAAGATATTTTTCTCCTTCTATCCATTCCTTCCACCTTTCCCTTTCAAGTCACCAATTTCCATTGGATAATGGGGATTGACAAGATTAAATCCTTTAACAAATGGCTTACATGACGTAAATAACATGGGCACACAATTTGTGGACTGTAGGTAAAAAACCTACCATGAGCATGAGGGCAGCAGCTAAACATATTGCAGAATTTCACAAATTATACAGTTTCAGTACAGCATCTCATAGGATCAAGTTATAAAGTAGTTACACAGAACAAAACAAACAAACAAAAATAGGCAAGACAAACAAATACCAGAGTGTGTCATAAAATAAATCTTTCCATAGACTAAAACATAACATTACTGCAACTGACTGTACAAAGGATATAACACTTATGTTTGTGCTATTTCAGGTGCATGAAAGGGGGAAAATATAAGCTGTGAGTTAGCACAAAGAACTTAAAAAACAATATGAATTTCCTTCCTCCTTCCTTTGCAAATCCATATTGTGAATATAAATATAAATTAGCTGAACCCAAACTAATATGTACCCTGTACAAAATGATACAATGGTCATCCTCCCCTCCACAATGGCAGAGTTGAAATGGGATGGGCTGTTTTCTGTCCTCTTGTGAACTGATGCAAATACATTTAAATCACACCATGGCAGTTCTGGGGTATGGCCAGAGTTGGTTTTATGCCTACCACCTCACAAAAGCTTCGGTTTATCGAGAGCAATCAAAGAGGACAGATGTCTCACTCATCCCTAAGGACTGGCTAAGTTTAGGAGCTGTGGTTTGCTGGGCTCCTGTGTCTCTTCCTTGCCCCCCCCCCAGTTGATAATTACTTACTTGAGATGGTTTGGTTGCTGTGGTGGGGGAAAGTTTTTCTTTCCTCTCAGTGTGGCATTTGCTGTGCTTGACCCCAGCAAGTAGTATTTGGGCTCAACTGCCCTAGCTGTGTCCTGGATTTTTTCTGCCATCCTGCCCCTTCTCAGGTGCTTTTAAGCTCACAGCATGACACACCTAGCATTGTTTGGGTCCAATTTTCTGGCTGGGCTGCTGTTTTTTCTCCCACTCATCCTATTCTGGGCACTTTTAAGTATGTTCAGTGGGCTTGAAAAAATTTCTTTATTGTCTGGCACAACACACAGAGCTTGGCCCAAAGGAGCTGCTTTGGGCCTGATGCCTTCAGTTGTGCCACCAGGTTTTTTCCTTCTGTCCCTTC
The DNA here is from genome assembly GCA_020142125.1 of Phrynosoma platyrhinos. Classification (NCBI taxonomy): domain Eukaryota; kingdom Metazoa; phylum Chordata; class Lepidosauria; order Squamata; family Phrynosomatidae; genus Phrynosoma; species Phrynosoma platyrhinos. The sequence continues at coordinate 89,818,347 of CM034708.1, read as the reverse complement.
CCAGGTATTTTAAAGCCAGTCCAGTGTGTTGGAAAAGTTTTTTTTTTATTTGTTCTCTTGGTGCAGTGTGCCACACTTGGCCTGGAGGAGTGCATTTGGGTCCAACCTCCCAGGCTACACCACTGATTTTCTTTGGCCCACCTCTGCCGGGTGTTTCCTTTCTCCCAGCACAGCACACGCTGTGTTCAGCCTTCAGGCTTCCTTTCCTGTGCTGCAGTTTTTCTTGCCCTGCTCTTTTGAGCTTGTTGCACATGCTGTGTTGTTGCCTACCTCAGTGGCCTGGTCCCTCCTGTGGTGGCTTGTTGGCTCAGGGGTTGTCCTGGGGTGGTGCTTTGGTCCCTGTTTTGGTTATTATTGGTGAGTTTTCAGGGTGATGGGTCATTTGTGGTTTGATTGCCTCCCCTTCTGATTCAATTTCTGTTTTGGCCTGTGCAGATTGTACATTTGTCTTCAGTTAGCTCTCCATACAAGTGCCTTGCTTTGGCAGTTGGGCTGATCCTTAGTTGGGTGGAGGCTGGTGCCAGCCTGGATATTTCACAAAAGGGCTCCTTTGTTTTGATGCCCGGCCAAAGGATTTTATTTAGCTACTTTCAGTATCAATAGCAGCTTGTTTTCCTGCCTCCTCCCAGTCCAATGCACATTCTCTTGATTAGGCTAGATTGGCTAGGTTACTATTGTACCTATTGTAATTCCCTTCAAAGATTGTAGTGTTTTATAACTTTATAGGCTGTATTTCAGAGGAACAGCCTTATCAGAAGCAATTCTTTATTTATCATCATCATCATCATCATCATCATCACTGTTGTTGTGGTTATTATCATTGTATACTGGATCAAGTTATAAACATATACATTTACATTTGATAAGACTAAAAATTCCTAATTGATCAGGATTGTCACTTTGTGCAGGCCTGCATTTGTTTAAATGTGGCCACCAAAAAGGTAAAAGGAGGTCCCAAGGGGAAGGGACCCTCAAAGTCCCCTAAATGCCCAGTAGTGGAACTTTCTTCCTCTAGTGAGAATTCTAACAATTTTCCAGTGGAGAAGATGTTTTATAGAATTAGGGCACTGGAAGAGACCTGTGGTGGGGTTTTGTGGTCACTTTCCCCTCCTTCTTAATCCTCTAAGCCCGAGGAAGACTTCCAAGCATTTCAGGCATGCTAAGCTCTATGAGGAAATGAAAGCTCATATTTCTGCCTTAGAACATGAGTGGTCAGGCCTCAGGACATCATCAGGTCAGGTGGTTCTACCACATGCAATCCAAGAGGACACTTCACAGTCAGAACCTGAGGAAGTGGTTCAGCCAGTGACAGTGTTACCACTGCCAGGTGAGTCACATCAGGGCTATTACTGAACCTCATTAGGGCTATTATTGGACTTGGGAATCCCCAGGCCAACCTCAACTATGGGTGGTGGTAAGGAAGAATTAGTTAAGGCAGGACCTACAGTGCAATCTGGATGGCCCATACCTCAGTGCTCATGGGGCCAATGGCCAGGATCCCCATTTACCTATATCCCCTCCCTTTGTGACTGCCTTTTGATGTATTTTTGGGAATGCCCCAATGTCTTTCTGGTTATGAGGGGGTGTCCCACTTAGTTATTCTATATGAAGAGCTCTGGGTGATCATTTGCTGCAGTCAACCATAGATAAGATCTTGAGGGGATGATGATGATGATGATGATGATAATGATAATAATAATAAATATCCTGCCTCTCTGTAAAATACAACCAGGGTGGTTTACATAATAAAATGAGCAATCCCCTCTCCCAATAACCTAACCCCCCCTTAAATACAATTAAACCATGGAAGTTTAAAAACAAACTAAAAAAAACTGTAATCAAATACAATAAATAACAGCTAAATTAAAATAACTGTAGTGGGTAAATCAGGGTCAGGCATAACTATTTTCAGTGGCCGGTTATCTACTCAGGAAAGGCCTGCCAGAAGAGATCCATCTTAAAAGCTTTTTTAAAGCTGTTTAAGGTGGTCAAGTGATGGATCTCATCTGACAGGGCATTCCACAGTCTAGAAGAGACAGCAGGAAAGGTCCTCTGGGCAATTGCTGATAATCTAGTGTTTATAGTAGTAATAAATTATTACCAGAGGACTTTAGAGTGTGGGGTGGATTATATGGAAGGAGGCAGTCCCAAAGATATGTTAGACCCAAGCCATTTAGGTCTTTAAAGGTGATAACCAGCACTTTGTACTGTGCCCGGAAACTGATAGGCAGCCAGTGAAGTGATTTTAGAATAAATTTTATATGGTCTCTTCTGGTTTTTCCTCAGACCAATCTGGCTGCCGTATTCTGTACCAATTGAAGTTTCCAAACTAGGCACAAGGGTAACCCCATGTAGAGTGCATTTCAGAAATCGAGACAAGAAGTTACCAGTGCATGTACCACAGTTTCAAAGTCCCTAACCTCCAGGAGAGGGCACAGTAGGCATATCAGCCAAAGCAGATAACAGGCACTCCTGACCACCACATTCACCTGATTTGTCATCTGAAGTGATGGATCTAGGAGCACCTCCAGACTATGAACATAGTCCTTTGAAGAGAGTGTGACCCCATCTAGGACTGGAGATTGTGTCCCAATACCTGGGTTCTCCAAGTCCCATCAGATTACTGCTGCACAGCAAAGCCTCCAGCAGCCTAGAAGGGCCTTAGAAGCCAGTTATTAACATTAGCCCAGAGTTCTTGAGCTGCTTCCATGTCCTCTAGCTGGCTGGCTGGCTGGCTGATAGGTGTTCCTGGAGTGGGGGTGGGGGAGTAACATTTAAGGCCAGCCATTCTTGGCCATGCCCCTCTCCCTGCTGCCTGGCTCAGATGCCTTTTGTCCCAGTGGAATAGGGGAAAGTAAGGCTTCTTCAAAGTCCTCTAGTGTCCTCCGTCTGGCTGGCTAGCTGGTAGGTTTTGATGTCTTTATCTTATTATACTGGGAGCTTGATAAAAAAGACAAAGATATATTGGATGAAAAGGAAAAGGCAAAATTACACCAAAGAAAGGTAGACTGTAACTTTTCCAACTGGTTCAATGGTTTCCAGATTGTGCAGCTACTTGTGCAGCTGCCCTGTTCTAGTATATGATATTATTCATAGGGCTTATGTTGATTTTGCTGATCATGCTTGACTGTTATATGAGGAGGCCTTTCGTATGTGGATGACATTGTATCTCACTCTGCACTGGGATATGTTGCATTCACAATTGTGGATGGAACTTATGACAACAGCCCACCTGATTAAAGGGGAGCACATCCATAGTGGGTGTCTAGTGCAAAAATCTGCCAGCCCTTCTTCTTCTAGGCCCCCAAACCTATCCAGTTAGCTACAAAAGGTCCTTTTTGGAAGTTTAGTTTTTAAGGTGTCTGTAACCATAAGGCCTGCAAATACAGCTATAAGTGCTTGGTCTGTAAAGGCCTCATTCATTTCAGAGCTGCACCAAGGGTCGAACACAATCAGATACCTACAGGGATGGGCAAAAGTCAGGTGGAGCCCCCCTGCCTCCAAAAACGCACCAGCCCAATCAAGCTTGAGATACTTCAGCAGCTTCTGGCATCTTATATGGATTCAAGAGCTGCACAATACTTGCAGAGTGGCTTTCATGATGGTTCTCACATTACTTTCCAGGGCACCTGATGTCCATTGTTAGCTGACAACTTGAAATCCATTGTGGGAATGGAACATATAGATAGACAAAAGATTAACAAAGCCCCTTTTCTTCCCCTCCTACCCCTAATTTGAGAGTTTCCTCATTGGGTGTTGTTCCAAAGTAATTGACAGGAGTGTTCTGCATTATTCATCACTTATCTTATCCCCCCAATGATGTCATCCACCATGAGTTGTGTAGAGTGCATTATACTTCCATCAACATTCCAATTCAATGAGTTCAGAGTTTTGATTTGGGGGCTGAGCTGGCAAAATGCGACATTAATTCTGTACTTTGTTTGTTTCTTTGATTCATCCTCTTGATTTCAAATTGTTGGGCTTTAATGGCCAGTTTTACATGGACCGTACCCTCCCAATGGGTTGCTTGGTTTCCTATGTGGCCTTTAAAACATTTAGCACTTTTGGGTCCTTAAGGCAAGGACCAGATTGAAGAGAGTTATCCATTATTTAGAAATTTCTTGTTTATTGGGTCATCAGGTTCTGGTGTTTGTCTTTTCTTGCTCAATGAGTTTCAGACCTTGACAGGTGAGCTGGGTGTTCTGTTGGCACCTGAAAAAGACAACTGAGAGTCCTACTACATGTTTAGAATTTTTAGTGATATCAATTGATACAATTATTCAGTTATCAAGGCTCCCAGATGATAAGGGGGCCAATTTACATGGCAGGGTGCAACAATTCCTTTTGCAGACTAATGCTGCATTCCATTAATTTCAAGAACTCATTGGCCATTTAAACTTTGCCTGTAAGGTACAGGCCCCTGGTCAAACATTTTTTAGGTGTCTTTGCAATACAATTTGTGGAGTCAATAAGCCTCACCATAGGATCAGAGTTACAGTGGCTGTAAAGGAAGACTTATTGGTCTGGTCTCAATTTTTGACTGAATTCAATGGGATTTCATTTTGGCATGATAAGCTAAAGCTCCAATATGTGTTGCAGGTATCATCAGATGCAGCAGGGTCAGTGGGCTTTGGAATTTATTTTCATGGTAGGCAGTGTGCCCATTCTTGGTCACAGGATTGGATCCACTCTGGATTGACTTCTGATCTGACTTTCCTGGAATTCTTTCCTATTATAGTAGTGATCACCATATGGGCTAGAGTGTTTGCCAATTCATCAGTACAATTCTGGTGTGATAACTTGGTGGCAGTCCATGTTATCAACTCATTTACATCTAAATCCCCAAGAGTCATGTGCTTGGTCCATGCATTCACATTACAGCATTTATGTTTTAACATCTTATTTACTGCTTTACATGTGGCTGTGATTGATAATGCTATTCCAGATGCTCTTTCCCATAAACAGATGGATTGCTTCTGGACCTTGCCCCCCAAGGTGGCCCAGCTGGCAGAACTGATGCCCGTACATATTCGGAGACTTGGTAGCATGAGGTAACATGGGCCCTGGGTTTCTCCATTGAGGCTAGTATGAAGAGGAGTTACCTTAGATCGGTTAAACAATTCATCATCTTCCAGGTTGCACACCAATTAGGAGAGTTCTTGCCTATTCCAGTCCATCAACTTCTGTGCTATTGTGTTTTTCTGCATGATAAGGGATTAGCACCATAGTCTATTCATAGCCACCAGTCTGCCATTGCATTCTGGCAGAAGTTACAGGTTGTTGATGATACCACTTGCAATTTCAATGTTAAAAGGGTGATAGAAGGCTGGTCTAGAGAGAGAGGTCAGATCATGGTTACTAGGGCACTCTTATCCCTAGACACATTGAAAGGCTTGAGATAAGTATAGGCTGATATTTGCATATCACCATATGAGGCTTTATTATTTCATTCAACAGAGTTGACAGCCTTTTTCGGTGCACTATGAATTAACAAACTAGTTTTGCCTTTCAAGTGGGACACATCGGACAAAGCTTTACGCTTTGGTGATCTTAGGTTTTCTAAGCAGTCTATTATGCTGTACATTAGATCATCTAAAACTGATCAACATAGAAAGGGTGCTCAGCTCTCGCTACAGCCTTGCTCAGATACATCTATTTGTCCAGTTCAGGCCTTGTGTGATTATACACAAGCCAGGGGATCCAGTCCTGGGCCTCTGTTCATCAAGATCTTTCTCCTTTAACCAAATACCAGTGTTTGGATGTTTACTTCCAGGGCCTTGTCCACTATGGGCTTAGCTAATGTCCACTTTGCAACTCATTCCTTTTGGATTGGAGATGCTTATGGCTGCTTCCATGAGTTTTCAACCACGTACTATCAAGAAGATTGGACAATGGAGGTCTTCTGCATATCATAAATATATCAGAAGACTACTTTGTTAATTTGTCTTCTTTGTTTTTCAGATCTGTGCTCTTGGCTTTCAAGATTTCAAGTACTACTAATTGGCCACAGCATGATCTACTGGGCAGCCCAACAAGCCAGGACAAACCACTTCGGTACCCATTGGGGCTTATGTGATGTGGCTTCTTTCCATTGGACAGGAAGGCAAAGTTTACATTGGCATGGCCTGTTGCTGTTATTGTTTAAGGAGTGCCAAGGACCTCCTCCTCAATGTTGGTGGTACACTTTTGGGACATCGACCTTGGACTGTAGAAAGAAAAGGCACTTGTTTTGCAGGTGCTACCTGATTTTGGTCTCACTAAGCAGTCATGGCCCCTTGTTCAAATTGTGTGGTCAGCTTTGCTCCCACAATGTGAATGGAACTGTGATGGTGATACCATAGCCAGTGATACAGTCTGATGCAGGCTAATGAAAATTTGAAAGGCCCTCAACACTGGTTTAGGCCATTATCTATCCCATTCCCAGATTATATTTCAGGCACCAGAGCTCTACAGGGTTGATGGTGTTCACCTTTCTGAAACTGGTAATACTATTTTCTTAAGGGATCTACAACAAGGTGTTAAACGTGTGCTTGATTCCTGGGTGGGAGATAGGGGCTAAGCAAATGCTTGCCCCATATCTGTGGCATTAATAATTGAATTATATTTCAATGAGCACCTTAGACACCATTTGGTTTGAAGGGACTTTTATGCACACTTTTTCTCTTCTTTCATTTGTGGCCAAACCATATACCCTTTTTGTCCCACAGCTGCCATCATCCTATGCAAAGAGCCACTCTTTCACCAACCTTGTCTTCTAAAACTCTTTGGTATAAGGTTTAATAGCATGGTTTAGTAGCATGAATATTCATTCACACTGTAGACAAGTGTTTCATAAAGTAACAGCAAAATTTTATTTATAATACAAGTAACAATGTTTTACTTGGTCTTGCTGTACTTGCTATAATTGGTTACAGTTACCAATAATAGTACTCTAAAGCATTCTTTTCCTTAGAACACTTTCAATTATATATAATTGTACTACATATATATCTCTTTCATTTTACCCATCTTCTGGCTATCTTGACAAACTGTCTGCCACTATATTATCTTTAACTTTACATACTGAATGGAAAATTGAAATATTGGAGTATTAGACTCCACCTTAATAATTTGCCATTATTACCTTTTGTGTGATTTAACAAACATAGGGGTGAGTGGTCTGTTTTTACCATGAATTTTCTTCCCCGTGAATATGGTTTCAGCTTGTTTAAAGCCCATATTATTTCAGCATTATTTTGGAAGTGAAAGAACTCCCTAAATCTGAAACTATTTCTCTTGGGAATCCTAATTTACAAAAAAAAAAAAAAA
>CM034708.1:89762933-89777711 GCA_020142125.1 Phrynosoma platyrhinos | reverse complement strand
TCGTCTTATATGAAGGAAAATACAGTAATTTAAAAAGAAGTGGCAGCTCTGGAAAGTGGCATTGATTCTCCCCTTCCAATAGGACGAATGCACTTTATTTTGCAGATACTATTATTCTACTCAACAATAGTTTGATTAACTGTTGCCAACATCCCTGTGGCCCCCACCCCCCATTATTCACACTCTTTTTATAATATATATTTATTGAAGTGTATAATTAACAAGAGCCAACATGGTGTAGTGGTTTGAACATATGACTATGACTCTGGAGATCAGGGTCCACTGGATGACCTTAGGTGAATCACACACTCTTAGCCCCAGGTTCATTTTAGTGTCGCCATAAGTTGGAAACAACTGGAAGGCACACATCATAATTTAACAGGATTGATCCAAACCCAACATTTGCCAAAGATTGACATTTGCAGACATAAGTATAAGTTAGTTGAAATATAAAATACACAAAAAGGCATCTAAGAAATAAAAAATGAGAGAACTATTTTAATAAACATAAAAATATCCCCATTTTTCTTTATTTTATTATATCTTTGTTCAAAATTATCTTACATCACATGTAAGACAATATCCAAGTAATTTAGTATTTTTAAGGAGGGATGTTAAGAATTCTTTAACAGTGAGTTCTAGTGCAGAACAGCTGTAGTTGTGAAGGTAATAGGGTTCAAGGCTCAACTTGTTTTTGTTCGAGAAAGCAGCCAAGTAACTGATAAGAGCCAGCACACCAATGCAAGTCTGAAACACAAAGGCAGTTCAAAAAGTACAATACCAGTCCAAATGTTCCAAGAAGCAAAATCAGGAGCAAGTCAAGGGTTCAAGAGTCCAGAGAGCAAGTCAGTGAGTCTAGACAAGGGTCAAGGGTCTAGCAAGTAGGTCATTGAGTCCAGTCCAAAGATCAGGGATTTCAAGGCAATCTGAGGTCTATGAAGCCAGGGAGTCAGAGTCAAATTTTTTGTCCAGAGATAAACTCTGACAGAGAAGCTCGGTGTCTCCCAGCTGTTTATATTGGCCCAGCTCCCAATCACAGATGTTTGGTTTTAGCTGAACATTTCTCATATAATCTCAGAGAACGACGGAGGCACGCCCTTTCTGTCCTTCTCTGTCAAAAGGTAGGTACCTCCTCATCCTGCTCCTCTATATCTCCCAGGCCTGGAACCTCTGCTGGGGGGAGCTTTCTGCTGGGGGAGGCTAGGCTGCTGAGGCAGGGGCTGTGCTTCAGTGGGTACAACAGAGCTAGGTCCAGGCTCAGTCAAGTCCACTGGAACTGATAGAGCAAAGCTAGGACCTGGCTCAGCCTCCTCATCCTCTAAGTCCTCCATGTCCTCAGCCTGGCTGGCCATGACAGTTTTCTTCATTCCTTGGACATCCATCTTTGATGCATTTCAGTTCAACATTATCTAAATATGAAAGAAAGGGAATACAAATATTTGTGATGATGATGTTAATAGTTTGGCTTGTTGGGAGGGGGGGTTACACCAACTTTCATTATATTAATTTTATTTTATGGAACATTTGGATATTTGTGTTATAGGTAAATTTACTCATACTAAGATCACATTAAAATCCGTAGGCCAAGTCACACTCATTTCAGTTATGGTGATTTATTTACTGTAGATTTGAATCTGTCAGTTTAAGGTTATTTATTTTATTGAAAAAATGTCTCTATTAGCTAGATAGTACCATCATTTGGAAATATAGGTCAACACATTCCATTCCCTGAAAACAGAATCTATTTAAATCTATATACAGTTTCTGAAATACAAGGATACTATACAAGATCCCTGGCTTTTTAGATGCACCTACTTTTTAAACTCCTTCCATTTTCTAGATGCATTTCTACCACCACAAGTAATATTTCAGAATAATTAACCAAAATGGACTGGTTAGACCAAGTGATGCATTGTTGCTGGCATTATCACATCAAAGCAACGTCACCTCAGTGATGGAATGCCTTGATAAATCATCCAAGTAATAGTGTTGTGATGATGTACGTTGCTACAAAAATACCTCAGCAGCCATACTTATAGTTTATTAGGTCAATATATCACCACAGTACTACAACTTTGATGATATAGTACTGCTCAGTAGTATAATGCCAAGCAGAAAAACCTGCATTACTCATTGTTGTATTTTGCATCATATATTTTTATAAACCTTTGTTTAATCCTACTCTTTCTACTTCTCACCTTATTGCTAAAAACTGAAACTGAAATATATAACCATTTACAGATGCTCTTTCTCTATTCATCAGGGACAAACTTTATTTTGGGGTACTTATCTGTGATAAATAACTGCCCATATTTTGTCGTAGGCTTTCATGGCCGGCAAAATGCATCTGTGAACCCCACTTCTTGGAAGAGGAATTGAAGTACCTAGACTGGGCTCTACAGGCAAATGGTTACTCCAGCTCAGACATCTGAAGGACTGCCAGATCCAGAAAAACCCAGAGGAGTGAAGACGAGCAACCACCCAAAGGGAAGGTATTTTTACCATATATCAAAGGAGTCACAGAAAGAATAGGGAAAGTGGTGAGGAAACACAACCTCCAAATGGTTTACAAACCAACCAAGAAAATCCAACAAATGCTGCAGTCAGCGAAGGACAGGAGAGACTCTCTCACAGCTTCAGGAGCTTACTGCATACCATGCAGCTGTGGACAAGTCTACATAGGGACCACCAAATGCAGTGTCCAAACACGAGTCAAGGAACATGAGAGACACTGCAGACTGTGCCACAAAATAAGAAAATCAGCACTCAGCAAATGCAAATGGGAAACAAAGCAGGGTCAGAGGCTTTCCCAGTAGACAATAGCAGACAATATCCTTGATAGCATATCGTCTCACCCTGAAGCCATGCCATTAACAACAGAACAATACCTATTCAACACAGAACAATACACAGTTTACATGGGAATCACTCCTCCCTACCCAGGGTCTCACAGTATATATAGATCCACTCTCTTCCATTCCAGTATTCTCTGAAGATGCCAGCCACAGATGCTGGTGAAACATCACAAAGAAACTCTTCTAGAACATGGCCACACAGCCCGAAAAACCCACAAAATACTATGCCCGTATTTTGTTGTTTAGAAAGCAACTGGAGACACCTTTTAACAACATTAACAACAGAGTACCCAGAATCCTATTTAATTTGTTGCGGAGTGGTTAAAGTTTCTAGTCTTTAACTCTCTTACCAAAATCTCTAAAAGTTAGATTCTAAGTGGGTATTAGATGTAAAGCATATGTATGTATTCAACATGAATACATAATGCAAATGAACCGTTTCCCTTCTATTCCTCTCATAACCACTTCTACTGATAATTAATATAGCTAAGTATGTTTAACTTGCAGCTTTTCCATGTATGCCCATTTACTCTATGAAATGAAATATTCTGTAAAACATACTTAGGATTTTTACAAATATATGGTCAGTTTACTGACACACCATGTTTATGAAATCAGAGAAGGATAGGCTGTTACAGTGCAGATAAATAAAGCACACTATAAATGGCAAATAGAAATTAGTTTTCAGTAATGTGCATATAGGTGTGAGTGTGTGTGTGTCTGTCTGTGTGTGTACATGTATAGGCAATCAGACAAAACATGCAGTGATTTAGGAGCATTAATACAAACACAACAGAGAGATATTGGTTCAACTGTTTTCATATGTTTGAATATAATAAGCAGTCCTACTGTGAAATTTTACTGTAAAGACAAAGGGGTTATTTATACAGCTAAACCAGAATAAGTTGATATCTTCTATCAATGGCTATTCACCATGACAGCAAAGTACACCTCTTGCATTGGGCATAGAATTAGATTTTGGGGTCAGTCATTACCAGGCTGAAATAATCATGTTTTGGTGCATAAGTTCCTGATTGAATCCATGGTATCTCCAAATAGACTAAAAAGGGCCAGTCTTGAAATTCAGGATTAATAGTAATAATAATAATTTATTTATATTCCAACTCTCTGTCAAACAATCGGGGTGGCTTACAATAGTTATAATTCCATACACTATGTTAAAAACCCCAGACCCTCCTACCCCTTAAAAAAGTATTAAATCAATGATTATCATTAAAACATATAAATAAACATCAAATAATAAAAAAATAAAACAAACAGACATAATAAACAGAGCAGCAGTTGCAGCCAAGGAAAAAAAAAGATAAGAGGACTCCTGTGATTGGGATCTAGTCAGAAAAGGCCTACCAAAAGAGATCTGTCTTAACAGCCTTTTTGAAGCTGCTTAAGGTTGTAATCTGATGGATCTCATCCGGCAGGCCATTCCATAGTCTGGGGGCGGTTACCGAAAAGGCCCTCTGGGAGGTTGCTGACAGCCTAGTTTTCATCGGCTGCAGCAGGTTCTTCCCAGGGGACCTGAGTGTGCGGGGTGGATTGTATGGGAGGAGGCAGACCCAAAGATGGGATGGACCCAAGGCATTTAGGGCTTTAAAGGTCATAACCAACACCTTATACTGGGCCCAAAAACTAATAGGCAGCCAGTGAAGAGACTTCTATACCAGTGTTATGTGGTCTCTCCTAGATGTCCCCAAGACCACTCTGGCTGCCATGTTCTGTACCAACTGAAGTTTCAGGACCAAGCACGAGGGTAGCCCCATGTAGAACACATTGCATGCACCATGGTCTCAAGATCCCTTACTTCCAGGAAAGGGTGCAGATGATGTATCAGCCAAAGCTGATAAAAGTCACTCCTGACTGTTGCATTTACCTGATTAGTCATCAGGAGCAATGAATCCAGGAGCACCCCAGACTGCTAACACAGTCCTTCCTGGGAAGTATGACCCTGTCCAGGACTGGAGGTTGCAACCCAATTCCTGGTTTTGGGGCTGCTACAGTGAACACCTCCATTTTATCTGGATTCAATTTCAATCTGTTTTTCCTCATCCAGTCCATTACTGCCTTAAGACAGTCATTGAGAGGAGAGATGCCATAGGGAGCCGTGGCCGACGATTGAGACATGGAGAAGTAGATCTGGGTGTCATCAGCGTACTGATAACACCCAACCCCATGTCTCCAGATGATCTCACCCAGCGGCTTCATGTATATGTTAAATAACATCGGGGACAGAATGGCACCTTGCGAGATGCCGCATGTAAGCTCCTTTTTTGTGGAGCAGCTGTCCCCAAGCAGCACCCTCTGGGATGTGCCTGAGAGAAAGGAATGGAACAACTGCAGTGCAGTGCCTCCAATTCCTAACCTACTCAGGTGATCTAAGAGGATACTGTGATCTATTGTGTCAAAAGCCGCTGAGAGGTCTAGAAGCACCAACAGGGTCACACTACCCCTGTCAATGCCCAGATGAAGGTCATCGGCTAAGGCAACCATGGCAGTCTCAACTCCAAATCCCATCCTAAAGCCAGTTTGACATGGATTTAGATAATCAGTTTCATCCAAGACAGCCTGGAGTTGAAGAGCAACCACCCTCTCGATTACCTTGCTCAAGAATGGCAGTAAGGAGACTGGCCTATAGTTGTTCATATCCAGGGGATCCAGGGAAGGTTTTTTCAGAAGTGGCCTAACTGCCACTTTCTTTAAGCAAGATAGAATATAACCTTCCCTGAGGGATGCATTGATGATGTCCCTAAGGAACATCTTCAGTGCATCCCCCCCTAGACGGCCAGCCATGATGGATAAGGATCGAGGAGGCAGGTTGTTTCCCTCACTCTACCAAGAAGCTTGTCCACATCATCGGTACTCACAGATTGAAAGTGATCCAAGATAATTTCATTAACAGAGTTGCTGGATACCTCGTCAATTGATTCTGTCAAAACACAGGCAATTGGCTCTTATCTGAGAGATTTTATCTGTAAAAAAGTTGTTAAATGCATCACAGCAGGTCGTTGTTGAGTTAAGTAACAGGTTCTGCACAGGTGGGACCTGTGTCAGCTCCCCCACAACCCTCTGCTGGACGGGACTCTGCAGACACAATACGTACAGAGGAGAAAGATCCCTGCACTGCATGCCTCTCGATAGGAGCAAAGAAAGAAGATAGGAGCGAGCCAAGTTTTTCAGTCTTCACGTTTTGAATTTAAATTCCCTTCACTCCTGCCAATGGTTAGGAATGTTGGGAATTATTGGCCCAAATCTCAGAAATTTACTAGGCTGGGGAAAGCTGAGCTAGATGGATCAAAGTCCCAATTCAGCTTCTTATACTCCTCTGTATTTTCACAGAGATAAGATTGAGTCAAAGTTGAATTATGACTAGAATATGTGCCATGAGCCCCCGGTAAAATGAAAAGTATCCAGTTGAATCAGATTAAAGGCAACAAATATTCAGTGAGAAAATTGTGTGCCAAACTAGGAGACCTAGCTCTTCAGAATGCTGCTTGAGACTGTTGTAACACTGCAGCTGAGTGGCCCCTGCAAATCTCACAATATCTGAAAGATCCAAAGAAACAAATATTCTCAAATATGATGCATAGTTTACGCACAAATTTTCTTACCTGAAATGGGTTTCTGGATTCCTTTGGACCTTTGGTTCCATCTAAATGTCTGATGCCTCTCTAATTACCATGGCTCCAGCATACACAATCTCATGTGTAGTCAGGTACTTTGTATTCTCTACTAGAGAGCTTTAAGGAAGTTCACTATGCCAATGAAAGACACTCTTCCTGGAGAAGACTGACATTAGTTCATCAGTAGTAGTATTCCCAGCATTTGACAGAAATATCTGATAGATCTGAGCAAAAGAAATTAAAAAATAACCAAAAAATTAATAGAAAGGGTAAATGAGAGTTGGCACTTTTTAACTTGCTGTACCTGGACCTTTCCTGCATTATTCTTAAATTGGTTTGAAATCTGTCACAGATGAATGCTATCATTTTTTTTATGTGTAATAGGAGTTTGAGACATATCACAGAAAAAAAACTTTATATGTATGTGTATATGACTTAATTTTGAGTACTCCCATGCCATTTTAATATATAATCAGCAAGCTGGGTACAGCAGAGGTCTAGTTGTTGCTTTCAGTATCAGTAAACTAAAGCCTGGTAACAGTATACATGCATAAACAGTACATCTCACTTAAATAATGATAATAAAAAGAGGATATTGAGCTCTCCTTGCAAAATACTCTTGGGATGTAATTATATTACTGTTCTCCAAGGGGATGGACTGATGGTATTATTTCTCCTCCAGTTTCACATTCTGTGTTCCAGAGTTGTGATTACATGGCTCCAAGGGTTCTTTGAAAAGAGAAACTCCCAAAGCACCTCTAACACTTCTGTTTTTCCTCTTCCCCTTTTGCACAGACAATGCATTCTTTGAAATACATTTTAAAAGCAAATTAATTAGCATGAGAAAGCACCATTTATCCAGAGTTGTTCTGCCTCTGAGTTGAGGCATTGAGCAGTAGGGTATTTGGGAGATATCTAAATCTTGTTTGCTGAAAACAGCAATTTTATCCATATTGTTCATAAAGTACAATTGAGAATCAAGAAGGACCCAGCTGCCTACCAGGGGTGGGGGGGGGAGAAAACCCCCCCCATTTTATTTGGCCCTGGCTTGTTGTGTGCCTTCAAATTGTTTTCCACCTTATCATATGGAGGTCCTAAAGCCAACTTATCCTGAGGTTTTCTTGGCAAGATTTGTTCCCAGGAGGTTTGCCATGGCCTTCCACTGAGGCTGAGAGAGTATGACTGGCCCAAAGTCATACAATAAGCAGGGAATTGAACCCTGGTCTTCACTCTAGAGTCCTAGTCCAACATACAAACCACACAAAGCTGCATCCCAAACTTCTGTCCAGGAAGGTCAAAATGTCTTCCATTCTGAGCATGACTGAGAAGCAAAAATTTATATTAATGTTTATTTATTTTATTAATGTTTTTGGCTTTTAGTTGGTCATGTCCTCAATTTTCCTTGAGTGTCCTACATGTTGTCCTACATTCCCCTACATTTTGTCCCAGTTTTGTGGAAGAGAATTATGGAAACCCTAAATATGATGTGTCAGAATGTGGTGGGTTCATAGGTTTTAAAAATGGTCAATTAACTAGAGTGACTCCAAGTGAGAATCAGGGAGAAGAGTAGAAATCAGATTGAGGATAAGATGATTTTGCAACAAAAACAATTATTTATTTATTTAAAAGACAGAAAAAGATATCAATAGAAACCAACAAAGCAGGCTGCATTCAATGAAAGTTGTTTCTCAAAATAAAAAAGGAGGAAAGCAATATGGGTGCTAAATCCCTAGTCCTGACCAATCTAAGGGGCTAGAGGAGTGTAGCTAAGTATAAGGAACTACATATTAAAACATATGCATGAATTTTCTCACCCTCCAACAGAAAAAGGAGTCTAAGGGCCTAAGCAGATGGGCGGCCATGGGCCGCCCCGGGAAGCTGCGAATTGGGGCCAAGGTAGCCGCACTCCTGGGCCCCAACCCACAGCTTCTCAGGCCCTGGAAGGAGTGCTAAAATAGTGCTCCTTCTGCAAGACGCCAAAGGTGTGCCGCAAGAGGCCTTGGGTGCACCTTTGGCGTCTCTTCTGCCGCAGCATGTGGTGCAACGGGTGCTCCAATGATGTGTTCAGGAAGGGGTTGGGGCACCCAGCGTGAGGCTGCCCCCTGCCTCGAAGACAGCGCAAAGCGCCCTCTGCTACTAGAGCAAATCTGTCTCTCTGTCTCTGTGTGACTGTGGGGTGAAACAGATGGAAAAAAATAAGTAGGTTTCAGGCTGGCTTCAAAGAGGGGCATTTAGATGATGCACGCTTTGAAGCCTGCCAGAAAATGCTCTCTAGCCATCTTATGGGGAGAAAAGGCACTTCACAAAGAAGCTGTTTTTTTCTGCTTCTTCCTAGAAAGTGTGCACCTTCGCATGTGCATATAAATACACCAACACCAGTGCGGCTCTAAAGGATTGCTCTTTCCAACCACAAATGCTAATTGTGCATGTAAACACTCTCTTGCTGGAGGATATTTAAAAGGAACAGAGCTGCGGTACACAAGTGGTGGGGGGTGACAATGCCCAAAAGGGAAACCATGGAACCTCTCATGGAGATGAGTACAACACACACAAAACAGACAGTCAAAGAGGGGGCATAGGGTGAAGGAGGGGATGAGGAGAGGCATGATTTTACCTTGTTGGCATCTGCATGTGCACACCTCTGCTCTGATGCCTTGTCCCAGTGAAATGCTGCACTCCAGAATACATGCAGGTTCACAAGGATGGCTATGCAATGGGATGGCAGTCACCGGATGGCAGTCACTGACAGTGCACTCTTGAAAACATGTGCAGATTGGTGGTGGGGACAGTAGAAAAAAAAAGTACCCAGTGGCATGGCTTGAAGCTGTGCAATGTGGTCATGAAATGCACAGTCCGCCACTTTGGGAGCGAGGGGTACAGTTGGTGGGCTTTCAATGTGGCTTCAGAAAATGCAGCTTCGAGCCAATTTTTCCTGCCCATCTGTTTTGTCTCTATGAGCCTCTACAGATGGGCGGCCATGGGCCTCCTCAAGAAGCCAAGGACTGGGGCCGAGGCTGCCTCACACCTTGGCCCCAATCCACCCTTTTGGTGGCTGGGAAAGGAGTGCTAAAATAGCGCTCCTTTCCCAAGCAGCGGAAAGGGTGCCACAAGAGCCACCATGCAGCTCTTTTGCGCCTCTTCTGGTGCAGCATGTAAAAATGCTGTGCCGGAAGGACGTCATCAGAGTGCTCGCCATGTGCAATGGCAGCGAGCCCTGGTGGCGCAGTGGTTAAATGCCTGTACTGCAGCCACTCACTCATAGACCACTAAGTTTCGAGTTCAATACTAGCCAGGGCTCAGGCTAGACTCAGGCCTTCATCCTTCTGAGGTCACTAAAATGAGTACCCAACTGTTGGGGGGCAATGAGCTTACAGTTGTAAACCACTTAGACATCCCATAGTGCAATATGAAGTGGTATATAAATGAAGCTGCTTTAGCTTATTCGGGTGCCCCGATGATGTCCTTGGGAAGGGGTTGGGTGTCCAGTGTCCAGCTGCCCCTCCCCTTCCCTGGCTCCAAGATGGCGCTTTGTGCAGTTTCCAGAGCTCCTATGTCTTTTTTGCTCTGCCTCTTTTCCTATATTTAACATTTTCCTAACTTGGGGGCTATCAGCTGGAGTGAAGATGATGCTTCTAAGTGGGGCAATACGTGACCCCAGTGTGGTTCTATGGATGGTCCAATAAAGAAAATGTGCTTTAAGTGTGCTTCTGAAGATCATGTGAATGTGCCCTCTGGTCACTGATAATGGTGGTCACCGATAATGGCCCTTTGAGAAAAAAATAGTTTCCATGTTGGATACATTTTGGTGACTTGGTGTGGTGATTTGGCCTCCTGATTATTTTATAACCTCAAAAATGAACTGTATGAATTGGACTTCATTTGTGACTGGATAGCCAAAATCAAAGATTCTGTTTTTTTCTCACTTGGGTTACATGCTGATTGGCACTTAGATGGCCTTCAAATTGTTTTACAAGTTATACAGATTTGGGTTTTTACAGAATAATCTGTCAAACTGCAAAGCATAGTCTATGGGCTGATGCAGACTGGCCATTTGGGGCAGCACAGAGGCACCTTGGGAAGCAGAGGATCAGGGCCACAGCAACCCCACACTGCAGCCCTGATCCTTCCTTTTGCCACCCTGAATAGAGTGGCAAAATGCCGCTTCTTTTAGAATTGGCAAAAGGCTGCCCTAAGAGCCAGTGCCGCAGCTCTACTGTGCCCTTTCAGTGCATCATGTTTAAACGCTAGGCCAGGAGGGTGTCCTGATGCTGTGTGCTGAGCGTACTGCTGTGTGGCATAAGAATGGCATCGGGGTGGGGTTGGGGTGGTTGGTGTGTGGCTGCCCCACCCCAACTCTACCCCCTAGGCCAGCCCTTTGGGCCAGTCTGCAACAGCCCTATCTAAGGGCCTCGGCAGATGACTAATTGAGTTGTCTCCGAGCCCAGGAAGAGGAGGAGCAGCCACACGTGTGGCGCTCCTTCCTCTTCCTGAGGTCGCCCTGGGAGCTGCCGGCCCTCCGCACGGCCGGCGCTCCCAGGGCAACCTCCCACCGCAGCAACTGCATGCGCTGCGGCGGAAAAGACAGCGAAAGTGTGCCCTACGTATTTAGGGTGCACTTTCGCTGTCTTGAGGAAGGAGTGCTGATTTAGCGCTCCTTCCAGGGGCGCCTCCGGTGAGCCGATGTGCGGAGGCTGCGGCCCCACGGCGCGCCGGCCCAGGGTGTCCTGGACGCCCTCGTCTGCTTCCCCCCTAACTCTTATGGATTTCTCTACCTTGATGTATGTGCCTATTTTAGGTATGTGTATGTTTTATTACCTGTATTCTGTCACATTATTTTCTAAAACTGAAAGGTAGTTCTTGTCACTTTTTTTGAGGAAGTAAACCAGGGGTAGGCAACTTTCCCCTTTAAGGGCCGAGGGACTTCAGCTCCCAGAATCCCAGGAGCTATTGGCCAACATGGGACTATTGGCCAACATGGCTGAGGTTTCTGGGAGCTGAAGTCCCTCGGCCCTTAAAGGGGAAAGGTTGCGTACCCCTGAAGTAAAAAGTTTGCTACACTGTGAGAAAGTATCTGAAGTCAGGTATGATCTCTCATGGTTTTAATGGCTATATATATATATATATATATATATAGAGAGAGAGAGAGAGAGAGAGAGAGAGAGAGAGAGAGAGTCTGTCTGTCTGTATTAAGCAGTGGTGGGGGGGGGGGTGTTTGGTTTTCTGCTTCCTGTATATTTTCCCCAATATTTACTGTTTGATTTTGTATTGCAAGCCACACTGAGGCTAAATATGACAGTCAGGGTTTTGACTGTTTTTCTATCACCTTTTATTTTTACTTTTCATCTTTCTTTAACTACTTATAGAGTTTCTTCTGTCATCAGTTGGGGTTCTCTCTCTCTCTCTCTCTCTCTCTTTTTTGGCTAGACAATGACTTTTTGCATTCCTCCCTGATAGTATCCCTGGCTTCAGTCCAAAGTTCATCATGTTCCCAGTTGAAGAGGCGGGAAATATAAATAAATTATTATTATTATTATTATTATTAATAGTATGAATCTGTTTTTTCTTATTATCTTTAAATTATACTGGGATGCTCTTCAGGTTGTGTTTCAGCATGATGTTTGGTTTCGTTTTCTTCTTTAACGTTACTGTAACTTTTGCAATTAGCAGTTTACAGACCATGTCCCAACCTTCTCCTGATCTTGCTTTTGCACAGAGAATAGAGCTTCTCCATTTTATGCTTCCAGTTATATAGTCTATTTGATTTCTATATTGGTCATCAGACAATATCTTTGTATACAGTCATCTCTGTGGTTGCTTGAATTTGTTTGCAGTGAAAAAACTACTGGCTTTGCAAAATTAAATCAATCACTCTCCTGCTTTTTCCCTCTTGATTGTAGGCCAAATTCTCCTGCAGTCTTGCATTGTGCTCTGTTTCCTGCTTTTACATTCCAATCACCTGTGTGATTAACAAGGAATCTTATTGGGGTCTATGGTCAATTTACTCCTGAACTCTAGAATGGAATTTTTCAATTTCTTCTTCTTCTGCCACTGTAGTATGAACTTGGATTAGGGTTATACTGATGTGTTTTTTTTTTCCCCTTGAAGTCTTGATGATCGTATTTGGTCAAACTTTTCATTATATCCTTTGATTGATTTTGCTACCAAACTAGGCAGAATGGTTATAACATTTAATTATATACTGCTTAACTAAATCATACACAAATACTGGGTTTTGCTAAATAATATTTCCAAATATAAAGAAATCCTCAAGAAGATTTTTAAATACAGACAGAATTTGAGAAAAATGTGGATGTACAGCAACATGAGACATATTATAAGCTCAATGGATACTGGTACAGATGGGAATAGATGTTTTGAATCATTTCAGCATGGAAATTTTGGTGTGTGTCCTCACTGTTGCAGGTTTAAAGTATTCAACAACCCATTGGAAAATAAACAATATTATCTTAACCAACTATTTACTTGTAACAAACAAGGTGTAATATGTGTCATATAATGCACCTGTAATCTATTATCATAAGAATGGCAACAAGGAAAGCAAGGATACTTATTTCTGAAGTTTAAAGTTGATCAGAACCAGTAACAGGCAAATAACTGAAGCATTTTCATGAGTTTAAACATGGGGAGAATCATAGTTTTTGGTGCTTAGGGAAAAACATTCATTAAAAATAAAGGATAAAATAAATTGAGAAAAGTGTATATTGGATTCACATATTAAATACTTAAATTCCTAATGGTTTAAATGAAGATGTAGAATAGAGGAGGATATCCTAGCCAGTTTTGTCTTCATTGTTTTCTGTTTTTGGCTATTTATCAATGGTTTATATAATAGTGTATACTTGCAAATACTATTATTGTACTCAAATTTGGATACTTATGTTATATGTATACAAAAATGACCTATAGTGTTAATGTTTGGAATTGTCTGTTTGCATTTTAAATACAGTATTTGTAAAACTGTGATTTAGTATTTATTATGCTACTTAGGTTTTTTTGTGATTTTTTTTATTCTAGTGTCCTACTTATAATGTTTGAAGGTGTATTATTTTTATATGTGATATAATGGATTTTAATTTAATTGTTATCTGTAGTGAACCTATACAGTCATGCTTTTAAAGAAGGTTCTGTTATCTTTGGGCCTCGGCAGACGACTAATTGAGTCATCTTCGAGGCAAGGAAGAGGAGGGGCAGCCGTACGCGCGGCGCTCCTTCCTCTTCCTGAGGTCGTCCTCGGAGCCGCCAGCCCTCCGCACAGCCGGCGCTCCGGGGTCAACCTCCCGCCACAGCGTCCGCACGCGCTGCAGTGGAAAAGGCAGGGAAAGTGCGCCCTACGCTTTTAGGGCGCACTTTCCCTGTCTTGTGGAAGGAGCGCTTATTTAGCGCTCCTTCCAGGAATGCTGTCGGAGCGCAGTGGTGCGGAGGCTGCGCTCCTGCAGCGCTCCGTCCGGCGGCATCTCCGGCGCCTCTGTCTGGTTCCCCCCAAAGATGGCTCATTAACTTGTTCACCTTCGCTGTCGGGAAGCTCTGGTACCACAATAAACTACAGTTCCCATGATTTCTTAGCACTGAGCCAGGACAGTTAAAGTGGCCTCAAGCTGCATTATTTCTGGCAGTCTGTAAAGGCCCTTAAGACACAGTAACTGATGACAGATGAGGCAGGGAAGTTGAAGTAGAGGTCTTATTATATAAACAAAACCTCTGAGTGTTGATATTAGGTTGCAGGGAGGGAAGAAAGAGAGGCATTTTTTTAAAATTTTGTAATAATATATACTTTATTGTTGGTAAGCACTTCATTGATGTTCTTAATCAGGGGTAGGCAACCTTTCCCCTTTAAGGGCCAAGGGACTTCAGCTCCCAGAAGCCTCAGCCATGTTAGCCAATAGTCCCATGTTGGCCAATAGCTCCTGGGATTCTGGGAGCTGAAGTCCCTCAGTTCTAAAAGGAGAAAGGTTGCCTACCCCTGTTCTTAATTAATATAAGTACTTTAAATATCCATAGGATTATGTGGTTGCTTTTTTAATGAACACTTCAGCATTTTATTTGGCGGAAACAGGTTACAAAATAAGTTCATAGACCACTAATGAAGATTGTGAGTTGAGTGAGTTTGCATGAAAACTTTTATGAAACCTTGGGAAATCTATTTGCTTTCAACAAATAATTTATGTCATATGGGCCTTCTGCCATACTGAGATTTATAGTTTGAACTGTGTAATTTCAATTTGAATAATTTATTATTTTAGAGCTACCGTATTTTCCTTCGTATAAGA
>CM034708.1:89752591-89762833 GCA_020142125.1 Phrynosoma platyrhinos | reverse complement strand
CTTATACGCCGGAAAATACGGTATATTATATTTATTACGTAACTACACACACACACACATTTTATATTCATATCCTAACTCTTTTTCTTTTTTTTCAAAATGTCTTTTTCTTGTCCATTGTAGCTCACTCTCCCCAAGCACTTTAATGTTTATAGATTCTATTTCTTGTTTTACTATGTCTAGCTTTTCCAATTCATGCTTCTTATATTCCATGTTCCTGTACTATGTGCTGTAGAGCTTAGGACTTTCCTTTCACATCTGAACATGTCAGCAGTTGAACATCCTTTCAGCATGAGTCTAGCTGTGTCATTCAGCACTACTCATACTTATCCTCTGCTGTTCTCCAGTAGGTCACTGGGTGCCTTCCAACTTGGGAGTTTCATCTTCTGCTACTATCTCTTGTTTCATTTTGGATTGCCTCATCATAAGGTTTTCATGATAAGAGACATTCAAAACAGGCCTACCATGCTTCATTCTGCACAACACTATGGTGGCACTGTTGTCCCTGAGAGATCTTCTGCCACTTTCATACAAACACACACACATGCACTACTGCTACTGCCCAGTAGTTGTTTGGCACATTTAGTCTGGATCCTCAACAAAAGCTAGTCTGAAATGGTACATCCTACCAGGAGCACTGCAGCCACCAGCATAGACTCTTGTATCACAGAAGCATGCATTCCCACCACTGCAGAAAGGTAGTGCTATGGTGGGTGTATAAATATATACTAACTATATTAATCAAAAGTTCATTCCTTGCTCTCATAAAAGTTATATTTTTAAAATGACAAATAATGTGATCCATAATTAAAAATAAAATGTAGAGCTGGACAATGCTGTTGATTACAATTACCGGTACTAAAATATTTCAAAAGTGGTGTGAGCTTACACACACTTTTAGCATTGTCATTTAACACTTAAAGTTAAATGACACTGTTGGACTCAGCTGAATTCAAAATCTAAAACTTTGTTGAAGAGTAAGGGCTAATTAAAGTACATGAACTATTTAGCCACTTCATCCTCTCCTTTACTTTTAAAGGTAAACAGTTGTTGGCAATACAAATAGCTCCCCTGTCAAATAAACATCAAAGGAGAAAATGCTATGTACATAGGATGTTGAAACACAGCTGAGTCTGAAGTGTGACTAACTTTAAGCACAAATATTGTCCTTACAAACTTTTAATTAACAATTTGCTGTTAGGCGGATTATTCCTCTTGGTCTTTCTCTAATTAACTTATTCAGTGCTTAATTTAATGTAAGCAGTGAATTATTTTACCACCTCTGAATTGTTTTATTCTGCTTGCCTATATTCATATGGTTTTATAGGGCTTAATAGCAACATGAAAATATAGGCAGGACCCATCATAGTCTTCAGGCTCATTATGCCGGGAATAAACTGTGAATCATCCTTTAAAATGTTTTTTTTTCAACCTTATTTCATTGTATCAACATATCAGAGTGACCAACAGGTGTCCCTGTTGCTGCTGATTTGGGAAGTGTATTGCTGAAATTATGTAGTGTGGGAACACATTAATGATATAACACCCCCTTTTAATTCTAGAACATGGTATGCATAGGGCACAGGTCTTTTTTGAGATGATAATTTTGCTTATATGTGAATCCAGAAAGCATTACTCTTGTCCCACATACTTTGTTTTATCATTATTTGAAGGGGAGATGCATCATATAGTTCTCATAATGTCTTGTGAGATTTGATAGAAACAATCAGAGTGCATGTTCCAGCAAAACAAGCAATACTGTAAACAATAAGCCTCTAGCCCAGGCACAGGCCCTGTTCTAGAACAGAGGAGGTAGAGGAGGAGGAGGAGAAAGGGAAGATCTAATTCCTATTCAAGCTTTCACAAAAGGGTTCAGAAACAACCTGTGAGGAAGAAAGCATGCCAGCCAAACCCTCTCTATTGTTACTCTGTTATCACTCTGTGTATGCAGGAAATAAAGTCTAGGTGCATCATATCCTCATCATACAACTGGATCCTCTTCATACCTCTCAATTCCTTTCAGTTTTTCTGATTTTATGAAGAGCTTTCAACTGTAGATTGTCACTCTAGATTAAACTTGACATGTCAAGATATTGCCAGGCCAGGCCCTGAGTTTTCAAGGCCAGAAATTGAGACCTGGGAATGGCCCTTGTTGATGGACCTGGTGAAGTCAATGAATCATTAAAAATCACCCACATTTGCTCACATAATTCAAATAATGAAAAAAATAAAACACTAACAATTGACTAAAACAGTTCTGTAGCTGAAAATGTCCTGGAAATTGTACTTTGTACTGAGCAATGTGGGGTGGGATGTTGATCTCTGTTTTTGACAATTTTCCAAGCACTGAGTTTAACGAATTATGGGAGATGCAGTCAAATGAAAAATAAAAAAAGATTTCCAAGTTCTGCTTTGCAAAGGGGGGGGGGAGGACAAAAACACAAAACACCCAATTATTTCTTACTCTCTTTTTATCAGTTTTGTAGGCAGCAGCAGTAGTAACAACAAAAACATTGTTTACTGAGGTCACAGACCAGGAAAATGTACAATAAAAGGTAAAAACAAACAAGCAATTGAAACAATGATATGCACAATAAAACACTGGGACCATTACATTTCCTACCCCTAAATTGCATCGAAATTGAAACAAAAAACATGGTCTCTCTCTCAGAAGTGAAGAGAGTTGAATCTCTATGACAACAGAAAATAATGCCTTGAATACTACTGGTAGTTTTAATTAGAGTAAATTCATTGGGTCAATTGAAATTATATAAATATTTAGTCACTATTTAACAACTGATTTAATACAGGCGTAGGCAACCTTTCCCCTTTAAGGGCCAAGGGACTTCAACTCCCAGAATCCCAGGAGCTATTGGCCAACATGGGATTATTGGCCAACATGGCTGAGGCTTCTGGGAGCTGAAGTCCCTCTGTCCTTAAAGGGGAAAGGTTGCCTACCTCTGATTTAATAGTTCTACTCTAGTTAGGACTAGCCAACAGGATTCAGGCCTATATTTGCTAAAGAATTTCTATAAAAGGCTGTTAAATGAGGAAAGATAAGTGTTCACTGTAATCTTTACACAGGGGGGATGCAGACGTGGGCGTCCAAGACGCCCTGGTCCGCAGCGCCACAGGGCCAAGGCAGCCTCACCGCGGCGCTTCCCTGCCGAATCTAAAAGGAGCGCCAAATTGGCGCTCCTTTTAGATTTAAGGGAAAGTGCACCCCAAAAGCGGCGGGCGCACTTTCCCTGCCTCAAACGCCACGGCGCATCTGGTCACCGCGGCATGAGGCCAACCCAGAAGCGCCGGCCATGCGGATGGCCGGCACTTCCAGGGGCGACCTCAGGAGGAGGAAGGGGCGCCGCTCGTGCGGCTGCCCCTCCTCTTCCAGGCCCGGAAGACGGCTCTATTAGCCGTCTGCCGAGGCCCACAGATTACATTGCAGAAGAGCATGCTCAACTGTTTCCAGTGCTTCCACTGCACACAAACATATCTGCTTGTTAACTGGAATGTTTGGAAAGTACTGCTTTTAACAAATGGGAGTTACAGTGAATAAACAGAGCTGAAGGAGAAAAACCCTCCTCCCTCTCATTCTTTCTCTTTCAGCAAAAGTACAAAAAAATGTGCCTCACTGCATGAAAAGAGATTATATTGTAGGTTTAGTCATTCAGCCATTCAGGGTGGATGAGGTACAATGGAATAGAGGCCTAAATCCAAATGTTATTTCAGACCCCATTGCTGAAACCAATGGATCACTGAATGACAAATCAACACTTAAGTAAATTCTATTGTTTAAAATGGTCTGCTCTAGCTGGGCCTAGTATTTGTATTTATGCCATAGTGAGGAAAGTTAACAATAAGATAAGAAGAAACACACACATACACAAAATAAATCC
Organism: Phrynosoma platyrhinos; assembly: GCA_020142125.1. Classification (NCBI taxonomy): domain Eukaryota; kingdom Metazoa; phylum Chordata; class Lepidosauria; order Squamata; family Phrynosomatidae; genus Phrynosoma; species Phrynosoma platyrhinos. Next base: position 89,758,937 of record CM034708.1, on the reverse strand, counting down.
CATGCAACATACTCAGCAACTTCTATAGGTCAGATTGATATTTCCCTGCATTTATTGCTGAGTCCTGTGTGGGATATAATCTGAGAAACTCTTGAGATGGGAAGGACAGAGTGAAGGAGATGGCCAAGCAGCCTTTTTGAAGACATTGCAATAGACTCTCCAAAGATGCCTGTCCAGCAGTATGAAGTATTTGTTTTGTTTTTCTAAAAAAAAACTCTTTTTGAAGCAGCACTCTTATCCTAAGATTCCTTTTCCCATCCTGCAGACTGAAGAAGGGTCACATCTTGACCTTTGACGGTATGTGATGGTAAAACAAGTGAGGCTAGCATATTCTTCCCCTCGTGTGTTGATTTTTTTTGTGAATTCCTAAAAAGATTCTAAAGGTAACATCTTCAGATTCTAAACAGATTCTAAAGGGAACATCTTCAGTGGAGGAGCGGACCCAGAAAGTGGTGTTGGGGGATGCCTCTTCGACATTCTGACCAGTAGCCTGTGGTTTCCCTTAAGGCTTGGTCATGCTGTTTAATATCTACATGAAACCACTGGGAGAGATCATCTGGAGTTTTAGGGTTCAGTGTCACCAGTATCCTGACAACATTTCTGTTTACTTCTTCCAAGGACAGCACTGCAGAGGAGTAAGCAAAGGAATAGTCAAGAGTCCATTCCAAAAGTCACACAACAAGAGCAAAGGGAAAAGCAGAAGCATAGTCACAAGGCAGTTCCAGAGGTCAAAAAACAGGAGTCCAATAACAGAGAACAAGGTCTACAGCAACTAAGGAGGCTACGAGACTGATTGTCAGCTGCAGAGAATCATACCAGCTGGAGCCTTTTTAAAAGCCTCTGTGTGCCTCAGCTGATCGTGATTAGCTAAACCTCAACATGCCTCAGCTGATTGCAATTAACTCTCCTTTTGGCTTCTAGCTTAGATGAATGCCTGAAGGATTCCTTGGCTTGTTTTCACTTCACAGGTCCTAGTACTGGCAGCATAGAGACTGCCTCTCTCTCTGCACCCTCCTGCATCTCCTGTGAGACTACAGAACCTCCAGGTAACCCCAGATCTGTCTCCTCCTCAGGCTCAGAGTCTGCCTCTGCCTCTCCCGCAAACTCAGACCCAAGGCAGTCCATGACAATGATACCCAAATCTCTCTCTCCTTTCCATCTGATTCTAAGGAAACAGTTTCTGTATTATATCAGTGCCTGCTGTCAGTAATGAACTGGATGAGGGTGAACAAATTGAAACTTAATCCAGACAAGACAGAGGTAGTCCTGGTCAGCTGGAAGAGTGATCAGGGAATAGAGCTTCAACATGTGCTGGACAATAGCATGTACACTCCCCTTAAAATCTCAGATTCACAACTTGGGTGTGCTACTAGATATGGATCTGAGCCTGGATGCCCAGATTTTGGATGTGTCCAGAAACACATTTACACATTTAATAACTAGTGCACCAGCTGTTCCTATTCTTTCAGAAGTCAGATCTAGCGACAATGACACATGTCTTCTTTACATCATGGGGCTGCATTTGGAAACTGTTCAGAAATTTCAACAGGATCAAAAGGCTGCAGCTAGGCTGTTGAGTGGAGCTGGCTACAGGGATCACGTGACTCCCAAGCTGAAAGTCTTAGCAGAGGAAGCAGATAAGAGAGGTCTGATTTTGGCAATATCTTATGGGAGGGGGGGGAACCCAAGTTGAGGAACAGTTTAAATTTTCTGCTAGTTTTCCTCGAGTTAAAAAAAGTTATGCTGTTCATAGTAGGTATCTTAAGATTACAGCTTGATTATACTTGATATCAGTAATCTAAGCCTTGAAAATAAGATCATTAAAATGCCATTTAAAAACATCTTCACTTCATTGGGTTTTGAACATGATTTATTTGAAGTATTTTTTGCAACTCTTTAAAAAAAATATCAGTAATTGTCACATAGCCCCTGTCCTCAGGCTCACAAGGCATAAGACACAAAGAAATGCAGTGTGAAAGAGGAAGGGAAAACCATTATGGTAGTAGTAGTAATAGTAGTGGTAGTAATAATAATAATAATAATAATAACAATAACAATAACAATAATAATAAGTTTTATTTATATTTCTCGCCTCTCCCTATGGATCGAGGCGGGATTACACAATAAAAAGAATACAATGTACAAAATATAAACAATAAAGCAATAAACACCAGAACAATAATAATAGATTAAGAGAATAAAATAAAATAAAATAAAATAAATTAAAATAGAATAGCTGATCATTGTTAGAATCTAAAAATCTGGAAGATCAGATAGATAGGCCCGTCAGAAGAGCTCCGTCTTAAGTGCCTTCTTGAAGGCTTCTAGAGTAGTAATAAGATGGATCTCCTCCAGCAGGCTGTTCCACAACTTGGGTGCTGCGACCGTAAACAATTTTTGGGAAGTCGTGGTAAGTCTAGTTTATGGTGTTCTAATAACTTCTTCCCAGATGTTCTGAGAATGCGGGGCGGATTATGTGGGGAGAGGCGTTCCTTCAAGTAACTCGGGCCCAAGCTATGTAGGGCTTTAAAGGTAATAATCAACACTTTGTACTGCACCTGGAAGCTAATCGGCAGCCAGTGAAGAGATTTTAATACAGGTGTTATATGGTCCGACCTAGATGTTCTGGTGACCGATCTGGCTGCTGCATTTTGAACCAATTGGAGCTTCCAAACTTGGTGCAGAGGTAGTTATGTAATGTGTATTATGGTAGTGCAGAGGTAGACAACATTTGACTTTTGACAACTTCCGGTTCACTTTTGGCCTCTCCTCCACTTTTGGGGGTGATGTTTCCCCTTTCTTCACTCAACTACCCCCTGCCCATTATTCATAAAATCACATTTTAAAAATCACTCCTAACATCTCTCCCAAGAAGACTTTGGAGTACAATTTCTCTTGTAGATAATAATTTTGCACCTGAAGGCATTCTATTGTCCAGAAAAAGCATGTATATATGCATGTATAATTTTATTTTATTTTATTTTATTTTTGAAACAGGAAAAGTGGCTTGGGAATACAATTTACAATTGTTGGTGTTATTTCTCCCCCAGAGTATGGTCATCAAGGGGATTTGAGATGTTCCTGGGTTTTTTACTGGAGGTCAATATCCTGTTTTGTTGGTTGATTTGAGGACAAAGCAGATGGGCATTAAGGAACAGCTAGAAGCTTCTCCAAGCCTGATAGCTCTGGGGCCATGGTGAACACACTGCGGCCCCAGGTGACCTCCTCCCATGGCCCCAAGTAGGAGCAGAAAAGATCAGCTCCTTTTGGGGTCAGTTTTGGACTTCCTTAGACAGCCCCACCACAGCCCCAGGATGGCTTCCGGATGCTGTGAGGGGGGGTGTCATGTAAACAACATGCCCCCAAGTGGCAAGAAGCCACCCCAGCTGCCAATCTGTTTGGGACCTCAGTTATCCAAATGGATGGAAGTTAGGATTGCCTTGAATCTTTGGGTCACCTCTAGGTGATGGGCAAGGATTCAGTTTCTCAATTTTTCGTATGGTGAGCTCTGAATAAGAGTCAAGATTATATACAACCCTTCTAGTTGGCCATGCAGCAAAGGCTTACTAATTTAAATAAAATTGCCATTTGAAAAGATGATTTCCAAGTAGAAAATATATATTATGTCTATATTTGTGCATGTTTGAATGCCAGGCAGTGAGCAACTATGGTTGCTGCTTAATGAATAATACTTTAATGATATCATCAGGTTCTGTTCCCATGAAAACACTGGGGGAGCATGCCTTGATCTCTTAATTTGGATCAGCAATCTCAGAGCCTGGGATGATTGTGATCTGGCAACTTTAAGAAATATATCCATCTTGTCATGTTCTGATGTTCCTCTTCTCCTTCTCCTTTTGACTTTTTGTAAGTGATTTGCTATTTTTAATATGTTCCTTCATGTTTCAAAATTAAGTTCATTTTGTATACCTAATGTGAATTATGATAATTACTCAGGGACATTTCAAATGAAATTTGTAGCAGTGGTGAAGCAATCCTAATAATTTGGAATTTGAAAATAACACAAAATTGAGTGCTTTCAGAGAGATCATTTGTATTGTTACCAGCCAAAAGACACTATGCAGCTGTTTTACTTTTCTATCTCACAGTTTAGCAGATTTTATTTCATGAATTCAAAAAGGTAGAAATAGTCCAGAAAGTCTTACAAATGGAAGATCCTCTTGACTACTGTTTCCCAGACTAATGGGTTCCAAGGGGTTGTGTTAGCTACACTTCCCAGAATTCCCAAACACCAGTTTCTGAGAGCTGAAGAACAGAAATATCTGGGTACACAAACATAGGTGACACTCATTTAGAACCTCTCATAAAATTGTGTTTGATGTAAGGTGGCTGTGCAATAAAAATCTAATTTGGAAACCTAAACAAACCTAATATCAGTGTATTTCCTATTGTGGAACAAGTCTCTGAACATTTATCATAGCCAGAGATTTTCATATTCATGGTATCTAACAGCTAGTTATACCATTTCTTAGTAAGTTTGGCATCTCTCATGAGGTGAAATCTGTACGGATCATTTTGACTGCCTTATATCAGCCTTCTGCCAGAACATTAAAATATAAATGACTATACCCATGGAATCTTGTCTCAGTAGAACTGAGAATTTATTTAACTGAAAGGTTACTTTTTTACTTGTTGGGGCAAAGGTATTACCTCATAGACTTGCAAAGTAAAGGTTATGTTCTTTTTATTATTTTGTTTTTTTGTATTTGATCATCAGTATTGAAAATGAAAAGAGATTAAAGATGACTTGAATTTTATGAATAGATGAGAGAGACAGACAGATTTTTTTCTTTCTTTACTTCAGTACAATAAAGAATGATAACAAAAATACAATTATAAAACAAAAAATAAAAGTTCTTAATTAAAATTAACTTCCATTGTAGTTCTTAAATCACCCAAATTATACAACTCACATTTTGCCCTAGCAGAAGCATTAGAGTAATTTACGAGCATTATTCCTACATTATTTTACAAGGGCATCCACAGTGTGTTTTGATATAATCTGTACATTCCTTTCTTGTTCAACCATTATTGGATTGATATATCAGCAGAGAGAAAGATAATATTTTTCTAAAACTGTTTAACCAATGAACAGCCTTAGAAATGTTGCAGTGATGCAGAACTAAATATACTTGAATGTGGAGCTATATTTACAAAATATCTATTATTCATTTGGACCAGACATGTTCTATCATGTGATAACAAGAGATGAACAAATATGTCAGTTTGACTTTCTAGCCATATTCTGATTTTGAGTTCTTTGGAAAATTTTGATTTTTTTTAAAAATAGCCTAAAACATAATTCTCTTCTTGTCCTTAGTAATAGCTACTACTGAAATCTTAAAAAAAAAAAGACAGCTGCCAGATTTCGACTGCAAATACCCAATTCCTATCAAGTTCCACATCTGTCATAGAATCATTGAGAGCTGAAGACACCTTGAGGGTCACCCAGTCCAGTACCCTGCCATTCAGGAACACCAACTCAAAGCACCCCTGACAGATGGTCATCCAGCCTCTGTTTAAAAACCTCCAAAGAAGGAGAGTCCAACATATTTCACTGTTAAATAGGTCTTATTGTCAGGAAGTTCTTCCTAATGTTGAGGTGGAATCTTGTTTACTGTACTTTTAATCCATAGCCCCGGGTCCTATTCTCTAGAGTTGCAGAAAACAATTTGGCTCCATCTTCAGTATGGCATCCTTTCAAATATTTAAACAGGACTACAATATCACATCTTAACATTCTCTTCTCCATGATAAATGTATACAGCTCCCTAAATCGCTCCTCATAGGAATTTCAGATCTTTCACCATTTTGGTTGCTCTCCTCTGGACATGCTCCAGCTTGTTGACATTCTTTTTGAATTGTGCTGCCCAGAATTGGACTCAGGATTCCAGGTGAGGCATGACCTAAGCAGAATGAAGTGGCACTATTATTTCCCTTGGTCTAGACACTGTCACAACTGTAACTCTCTGGACCTACCTAGCAGTTCAATATTTGACAACCTTAATCATGCACATCTGTGCAGATTCTACTGTCCAAAATGACTGGGGGAGGAAGCAGACAGGCGTCTGTGGGCCACCCCAGGAAGCTGCGCCGCAGGGCCGAGGTATCCCCACACCTTGGCCCTGTGGCGCAGCTTCGCCGCCCCTGGAAGGAGCGCTAAATTGGCGCTCCTTTCACAAGTCGGCGAAGGTACGCCACAAAAGGCTGCCAGCGCACCTTCGGCAACTCTTCCGCTACAGCGTGTATGGACACTGCAGCGGGAGGTCCTCCTCAAAGCGCCGGCCATGCGGAGGGCCGGCTGCTCCGAGGACGACCTGGGGAA
>CM034708.1:89741312-89752491 GCA_020142125.1 Phrynosoma platyrhinos | reverse complement strand
AAAATACGGTATGAACTTTAAAGTTAGCTGTGAAGTGCATGATATGGATATTTTAATAGTAGAATAGTAGAATGGTGACTTGAAAAAGCAATAATTCCAAACAAGTTCCAAAGGGTCAAAAACTACCAAAGACTAAGCAGGTCTACATAAGTGTTACAGCATTATATATCTGGTCAGTGTCAGAGCCACACAATTTCATGGGAGAAAATTGCAAGATATAGGGGAAAGCCCAAAATGCCCTCATAAGAATTAGTCCAGGATTAGTTCAATTTAATTGCCATTTAATTTTGAAAGATTGCAACTTAACTCACATCATGGGGTATGTTGACTAGGATTGATGAGAGCTGTAGTCATGCAACATGTAGACAGCTACAGTTGAATTCTCCAGCTCTAGTTCTAACAACAGTTCCCCTTCATTTCCTGTCCATTACATCTGTCAGTAGTGAACAGCTCTAGATCAACTTATTGGCTTCTTCTTTCTTCATGTTAATAGATCTATTGTCCATAATTCCTTCTGTTTTCAACAAGCTCCTGCTTTTCAGTCTGATATTTACTTTGTTCCTTTACCCACTTTTTAGGTTTGCCATCATTCCTGTCAGAATATAGATGGGCTATGTAGTCAAAGGTGAAATGTAGAGATGTGTGTGTCTGTAATTTTCCACTTGAGAACAGCTTCTTGGCAAGCACAAACAACTCAGTCCAGATGGCCAGAGAGAGACAAAACAATAGAGAAGCCTAGGTGAGAAATAATCTTTGTTTACATAAGAAAACAACAATAAAGGCTGGTATGGGAAAGTAGATCACGTGGTGGAGGATGAACAAGAGGCTGGGTTAGCATACATCACATACAGATCATCCAATCAACTTGAAGGGTAACACCCAAAAAGGTGGAGAGGAGCAACTCTGTGTTCGGCATTGATATTATTATTTGCTTCCTTTGGATCACACTTTTTCTTCTCTTTACTTCTCGCAATGGATCTATAATATGTTTATACTGCTTTACAATGTAGCCTTAAGGTCTGGAAACATGGATCTGTAGTTTTGTTCTTGTTTAGCCACATCAGCAAGATGTGATCCTATAGTGGACTGTATTTTACTTTGCATGTTGTTATTATTTTTTTCAACAATAACAATAAAACTCAACTTTTAGAAGCTTGGATTTTTGCTCCCTGGTTCTGCTGGATTTACAAGCACACTACTCCACTAAAACCGAACAATTCCTAGCATCTCCCTTTTAACTCCTCTACATCCATTTCTACCACCATTAACCAACAGTGAATAGCCTCAGGCCAGGTTTTCTTTTCTTCATGTTCATATTTCTACTGCTCATTGTCTTTTCCCAATACTAATCTTCTGCCCAGTCTGTGGCCATTCTCTGGGATGATTTCGATCCTAGACATAATTATAGTTTCCCTTTCTCATAAGAAAGTTTGATTCTAATCTAATTCATTCTCCAGCTAACCCAGCATTCCAAACTTTGATCATATCAGTTTAACTAATCTGTGCCAGAGGTTTTTTTAAGGGTTAAATCAATTTTGCTTATATATCACATATATTATATCATATCATTCATTTATCTAGTCTAGTAAAATGTTTGTGTTTGGAAATGCTAACACGCAGCCCTTCATTCATTTTGATGAAGGGAATATATCCATTTGCATGCATGGATTATCCCCTTTCACTTTCATGAATGGGGACTGCAGTAGGTGTGATAAAAGGACTGGGAACTGTAGTTATTTACTTTGGTTGATTGGTTGTTTTACTTCCAGGTATGCAGACAAGTGCTTATAGGCTTTTCTGACTCATAATGTGAGTGGTCTGAGGTATTATGCACTTTGGTTGAGGTGAGTAGGGGGCACCATTTGATCATCTGATGCAGGGAGCAAAATGTCCTTAATAAGTACCAGAATACACACACAAAAATAATACAAACTGAAATAGGCATATGAATCTCTGTATATAGATGACATCAAGATTTGGAGGTTTTAGAGTGTGCTCTCTAAAATGCATTTCATTTAAGACAGAAGGGCAGAACTTCTTGGGGACAGATTGTTTTCAAAGGATTTAAATCCAGATCACAGGTTGAAGCCTTTTCTCCTACACCTGACCTTGAACCTTAGACGCAGAACAAAATAATTATCTATATGTCCCAGTGAAGAGTTAATACAATCAGACAAAAGCTGTACTGTCCTACAGGAATTAGAATTCAGCTTATATTAATCACTGCCTCTATCCTCTCAATTCTCTGCCAGAAGGACAAAAAAAGGACAAAAGACCACAAATAAATAAGTGTAAAGAAGGGGGAAAGGTGCATACAAACATGGTTTTTGTTTTAAAGAGCTGGGCAACCTGCTCCAAGGCCAGGGATGTGGGGTAAGGCAAAAATAAGGGCATAAGAATTCTACCCTTTATAAATTATTTTTTTCTTGAGTGCCCAAATTGCTAGCATTACAGCAGCTTAAAACCTCAGTTGAGCAATTGGATATAAAGGTTAGGCATCCAAAGGATAGAGGCAGAAAAAGAATTTATCATCTTCATTTCTGAAATATGTTAGGGAGGTGTTTACAGTAAATATATTTTCTCCTTCCCCTTCCCTTTCTCTCTCTTCTTCCTATGCAACCTTTGGAGAAATGAGGGATTATATGCAGGCTATATGATATCTATCTGGTTGTTCTGGTCATTGAGCACAAGCTCTCACAAAGACATTATGAAAATGATAAATATATAAAGTTTATTTGTACTGACCTTAAATACTCTTTATTTAAAGACTTTGAAGCAGTTGCATTTAGCTGCAAGGCTTTCCCAATTGATGATTGTGCCCAGTTTGTCACCAAAGAAAATAAAGAATAATAATCAAAGATCCTAACACTCCCCTGAAAGAATTATGATTTTGTTTTCCCCATTGATGTGCTTTCATACTCCAGAAGGGATGAGGGGAAAATGTTTAAAGCACCAGTGGGCAAGTGCGAAGAGGAAACAGACAATGCTGGCCCCAACCCCAAGACTTCAGACTTAGGAGACTTCCGAGTTAAGAGTCTGTTGCTGCTGTTGTCCTGTTTGATGTTACAGCAGCAAGGGGGAAATGCAGTTTTCTTTGAAAAATAAAGGATTTTACTGTACTGCTTTTTTGTGGAGTGAACCTTGTTTTAGAGAAAGCATATACTTTTGACAGTGCAGTTGTTTTAAAACAAGATACATGTTCTCCATGCATTTGTTTTTTTAAGAAACATGTGGCGGCAGAGTTACTAGTGTGCCAGCTGCACTCCTTCTTTGATTTGGATATGGATACAATGAGACATGCTTGGATTGCATCCCACTGTACTGTACTGTAACATACTCAACATGGGACTGACTTTGGAAACTGTTCAGAAACTTCATTGGATCCAGAATATGGCAGCCAGAATGGAAACTGTTCAGAAACTTCATTGGATCCAGAATATGGCAGCCAGAATGCTGACCTGAGTCAGTTATAGCTCCCTTGTTAAAACAACTTCATAGGCTACCAGTCCATTTCCAGGTATAATTCAAAGTGCTGTTTATGACCTATTAAGCCTGATATGGCTTAGGTCCAGACTATTTGAAAGACTATTCACCAGATAAATCTGCCAGAATGTTACAATCTCCAGGGGAAGGTTTTCTCTTGGTTCCACCACCATCACAGTTTTGCTTGTTGAAGACATGAGAAAGAGCTTTCGCAATGGCTTCTCCCACCCTTTAGAACTCCCTCCCACTAGAGGCTAGGCTGCACCCTTCCCTGTTATCCTTTTGCAAAACCTTTCTTTTCAATAAGGCTTTTAATATGTAATTGCACCCAATGAGGTTTCTTATTGGGGTGTTTTGTTTTAGTATAGTTTTAACATATGCTGCATCTACACTGCAGAAATAATCCAGGTTGAGATCACTTTAACTGCCATGGCTCAATACTATGGAATTCTGGGAACTGTAGTTTATTTTGGTACCAGAGCTCTCTGACAGAGAAAGCTTTCCTGGAGGCAGGGATGGGAAGGGGCAGCTGCACACCTCAACCCCTCCCCGAAGATGTCCTGAGGCCACGTGCCATTACGCATGGCACATACTGTTAGGATGTCTTTCTGGCACAGCCTTTTGATGTGCAGCACAGGAAGGGTGCCAAAGAGCTGCATGATGGCTCATAGGGTGCCCTTTTGCTGGCTCTGAAAGGAGCAGCATTTTGTTACTCTTTTCTAGGCTGGCAAAAGGGAGAATTGGGGCCGACACGTCTGGCAGCTTTGGCCCCGATCCTCCATTTCCTGGGGCAGCCCAGGGTGGCCTGTCTGCATCCCCCCATATGTCTCACAAAACTACAATTCCCAGAATTCCATACCATTGAGCCATGGCAGTTAAAGGGGTGTCAACTTGATTATTTCTGCAGTACAGATGCAGCCTTAGTATGTTTTAAATGGATTTGCAATTTTGAATTTTACATTGATGTGATTTTTTTCATTCTGCTTTATAAGTATCTTTTTTGAGCTTCCCTTAGTCCAATTTAGGAGAAAGGCAGAATACAAAATAAATAAATAAATAAATAATAAATACTCTTGCCACTGTGTCACTAAGTTTTGGTGGCTTGCTGATAATTTGAGTGTGATGAAAGCTTGGGAATGTGAACTTTATATCATAACCCCTCCAATCTAAAGAATGCAGTCCTTCAAATAACTATTCATATTGTTCTCATTGCTATTCTGTCATCATTGAGTAAGACTAAGTCCTGTGTGCAGAGACATTGTTTCCATGAGCAGCTTCCCACTTCTACAATGTCTACCTCATTTAGACCCTCGCCTAAAGTCTTCACCCTCTGGTAGAAGATCTTTCTAGAGAACACATTTTTGTGCATGTATTTCTTCAATGAACACACTTTGACCATTCTAGAATAAGTGGCTTTAGGGATACAGCCTAGCTGCTTTCTTACAATTGATAAATTGAAACATAGATATTGTCAAATGACTGAAACAGCTAAATCAGAATGGCTTTCCTGCAGTGACAAACTATCACCTCATCTTCTATAAAGCCATTTACAGATACTGTAATTTGAATGGCAGTCAGCTTTATTTATTTTGTATTCAGTCACAAATCTATGCACAGCTTGAAAGTTTATTCTTGGCTTCTCCCAAGAGCTATCTCTGAATTTGGCTTGACATTGTAGCTTATGAGAGTTGACTGCTCCAGGTTCTATTATATATATATATAAATCCAGGTCATATAAGCCATGGAGATCTAAGCACTAATGCAAAATACTATAATAGAGGAAATGGTATCAGGAACAGAATAATGGTGTAAAGAGAGAGAGAAAGATGCTAGATTGAAAGTCCATACAAAATAGCACATTGTAAAGAAAGTAACCTCTTTGTGCTCTCTTCCATTCCTATATAAGGCTCAGACATCTGGGAATTCAGCTGTTGAGTTGAGAAAGCTTTGGGGGGAAATCCAGTATTATTAACATCCCAAGTTTGACCTTGAGGTTCTTATCTACTACTTTATGCTTACATTGCTACAATATTTATACTGCATTTTTGAGATGTTGCTTTCTCAAGCAGAGTGTAAGTGCTGTTATCTCTTTCTCTCTCTCTCTTTTTTTTTTTTTTAAAGAACATTGTCCTACTTTTTAATGAATGAAAACTAGGCACTGGAATATCATAAAAAAAAAACTGGGTAGATTTTCACATTCAGCTTTTTCTGATGCTAGATTCCAGAATGAGTAGCTCTTCAGGGCTCTGTTTTTCACCACTTCTTAAATCATTATTATTGTTCTTTTCCTCTTGAAATGTTAATAATAATAATAATAATAATTTTTATTTATAGCCCACCCCTTTGCCCAATAATGGAAAACAGCTCTGGTTTTAGAGGTATGCACATAATTAGTTTAGTTAATGTTTTCAAGACTTTAGGACTTCCTATGAACTGCAGTGGTATTTCTCTTGGACAGGCAGTTCCTAATCTAGCTGGAAAAAAAAAACAGGTGTAAGTCAACATTTTATTTTTGTTGTACCTTGTTCATTTTACTTTTTTGATTTCTTTTGCTAATAATGCATCATGTGACCCATTCATGCCCATGTGAATTGAGGGGCTGAACAGGCTGCTGATAAATATTGTCATTGGGGTGGAGTGGGGGCATGGTGACTGCACACTGCACACCCTGATTCCAACCCGACGCTGATGTCATGCCACCCGCCTGACCAGATGGCAGGCGGCATCATGATTTTCTTTAGTGCAACATTTAGACATGATGCACCAAAGAAATCCTGAAAAGGCTCTGTGATAGTGGCAAGAGCGGCTTTGCTCTAGAAAGGAGCAGCATTTTGCTGTCCCTTTATGCGCTGGCAGAGTGCCTGGTCAGGGCTACAGTGTATGGTTGCTGCTGCCCTGATCTGGCACTGAAAAGAGTGGCAGGACACCACTCTATCAGGGTGGTCTGTTCAGCGCCTGAGTTGCAATGTAACAAGGGACTAAAAAAAAAAAAAGATTCTGCAGATAATCCTCTGTGATCTGATATTTTACCTGTGTGAAAATTTCTCTGAATTTTCATGAATACCCACTTACTTATATTTGACAATACAGAACAAAGCCAAGATATATGAATTGCAAACACTTTAAATATTTTAAAAATATTTTCCACCACTCATTGGTTGAAAATGGCTAAATAGATAATTTTATTTCTTCTGGTTTTTTGACTAAAGATTTTCAAGTGTCGGATAGAATAGAAGTAAAAACTATGTTGAATCAAAGGAAGAAAAGAGAAAATCCATCTAGAGATATGGAGATAAAGTTAAAAATAAAGTGATATTCTGCCTATATACCTGGAGGGAGGGGGAGAGAAAAAAGAGAATGAGTAGAAATGATGTGAAGTTATCCTGAAAGCTTCAAATTATAAGGAAGGACACTATACATTAAGCAAGATAAGAGGAGACAAATTCCTGTGACACCAGGAATATCACTATTGGCCTCTGTAAGCACATATTTCTTAGTGCAAAAGCTCTTGCACTTCAATTCCATCAAGAAGTTCTGTGATTCATGAGCCTCCTTGAAGAATTCAACTTCCAGTTCTGTGTGGCCACTCTATTCCCTTCTGTCAAGACTTCAAGTGGCTTTTATAGGAAAAGGAGAGAGAAAAAAGGAGATTATGGGCAAGATTCTGCTGGTGCAGTAGTGGTACATGAATGTCCACCAGTGTATTTGCATTGGGAAATGAAAACTTCATCTACTTCTTCTCCAAGATCACATGCACTCAATATATGAGCAAACCATTGTGGCCACTTAGTAGTCTGGAGGAGATAATGCTGTATACAGAAACCATTGGGCTATCCTTGTGCACTAGGAACAAAGGCATTGTACAAGGATTGACTGGATATTTTCTTGTGCAGTGCCTAAAAATGGCTAAAAACTGAGTTGTGTCAGTATAAGCAACATCAGTCATTGTCAGTGAGTATGTGAGTATGTCAGTATGTGAAAACCATACACCTATCATGTTTCTCAGGAGCACAACACTGCTCAGAATATTTTCTCAATCCAATTCTCAGAATGTTTTCTCAATCCTCTGAAAGTTGTTTTCTTTAACATGGTTCAATTTTTGGACTGGGTTCAATTTGAGGAGCTACTTCAAGCTTTTTTTCTAGCTTTGAAGTATGAGGCTAGCAACTATGAAAAATAGAGCTCCATCCATACCCAGTGTTTTTGCCTATACTCTAAGATTAATTACCAGACCAACAATCAGGGATATCTGTTGCCAGACCAGGGATTTTTTCACATTATGCAAAGACAGTTTTATGATTTGGCTTATACTGCCCATATTCCACTTCATGGAATATTGGGATCTGCAGTTTAGAGAGAGCATTATATTCAATGCAAATCTACTATTTATTGTGCTGAATATGTTGTGCAACATGGACCATGTGCAAATTTTGCACAGCATGTCCCACAAACTGTCAGTCCAAGATTCTTCTCATCAGGGTTTCTCAGCACACACACACACACACACACACACACACACACAGAACCCAGCATATTTTTTGACAAATTTTCTAGTATTTTATAATATGCTGTCCATCACTATGAAAAGACAGTAATACTGGGAGAGGTGAAGACAGTAAGAAAAGAAGAAGAGGACATTATAAGTGCATTTAGCCAATACAGAATTCACATTTGAGTTTGCAGGACTTGAGCAGGAAAGGTAATAATAGGATGTACTAGAAATCTCTCTTTCTTAAGATCACCATAGGTTGAAGCCCATTTGAGAGCACATAGCAACAGTTTTGTTGCATGTCATCTTCATGATCCATTTAGGTTAATAAGCTTTGAAGATGAAACTGAAAAGTACAGAAATATTGGGATGTCTCCCAATATCCAAGCACTTTGGAATGAAGTCCTAATTCCAGGTATTTATTTAAATTTTCTACTGAGAATACATATAGCAATCCCTGCTGTAGATGCGATACAGTTGGAGACAACCATTTCATGACATTTAATAGTACTAGGGAGATAGCGTGATCTGCTAGAATCTGGTAAGTTTTTTTTTAAGCCATAGTGAGGATGTTCGTATACATCTGTACCTGCTACTAAGTTTTGATTATAACAACAACTACAAACAAACAAAAAAATAGACAAAACTCTAGAGTCCTATCAGATTGCAACTCTGGGAAATTTGACAGAACCTTAAAAAAATTCAGTAAAACAGTGGAAATTTCATGGATCAAGGAGGTCACACAACTCTACTAAAAGTGACATTAATATACATTATGTAAAATGAATGCTTTTGGGTTTCCATCGACCTGAAAGTTTGTCCAAGAAAGATGTGTCTTATGTCATCACTGAGGCTATTATTGAGTAACTTACATTTTTTTCTCTAAAAAGCAAAAATGAAATAACTATTATTCCTTTCCGCCCATAAAAAAGATATGCCTCAAGAACCAAGCTGTAAAGACAAAAGAAGAGAATGAAGTTGGATTTTTATACTTCCAGTTAGCAATTGTTTTGGACTGACACATCCTCTGTATACATTCTCTGTAGACAGACTTAAGAAAGAAAATCATAAAGGATAATGAAAGTATAAGCACCCTCAGAGGTGCTGCAAATATTGGCTAAAAAGCTACTGACCCTGTCAGAGTCTGCACTTGTGAAAACTGTGTAATTTCATCTGGTGTTGCTGCTTGCCACCTAGGGTGTAGTGGCGTCACTAATGCTTTTATTCTGTGAAAAAGAAGCCAATTGTGCCAATCTAGAATTTCTCAAGAGCAAGATCTTTGAAGGAATAGAGAGAGAGAGGTTGACCAGTGTCTTAAAGGGAAGAGAGGCTGGTGATAATGAATACAAATGTGAATTGGGTCTGTTTCTTTGTCTGTCTATAATCGGTCCATCTCACATGACATCAATTTCTTTTTTATCTTTTGCTCCTATTATTAATCCTCCCTACAAGCACACATAAGAACTATCATGGCTATGGTTGGATGATTTTTTTTTTCATTTTCATTTCTAATATACTGAACTTTTAACTTATAGTTTGTCCATCCATCCATTTATAAAGAAATGTCTGAATGTAGGTAAACACTACAGTTTAGAACAGGGGTAGGCAACCTTTTTGAACCGGGGGCCGAGTTGCTGTCCCTCAGACAATTGGGGGGCCAAAGTACCAAAAATAAATAAATAAATAAATAAAAATAAATGTTTTTTTTAAATTAAAAAATTAAAAAATATGCATGCACACTCTCTCAGCCCCAGAAAAGCCATGGCAAACCCCCTGTGGAGATTTCACCAAGAAAACCCCAAGAACAAGCAATAATAACAATAATCAATATCATGATGGCGGGCGGCAGCGGCAGCGGCAGCGGCAGGACCAGCCTGGGGCCAGTCCAAAGGCGTCAGGGGGCCGCATCCGGCCCCCTGGGCCTTAGGTTGCCTACCCCTGGTTTAGAAAAACCACTTTCTGGACTGCAAAACCCAAATCCCCTGGTCACTAATGCCCAGTGGCTACAATGGCCATGATATTCTGTGATTTGTAGACAAGAATAGTAACTTTTCAAAGCTCTGGTAAGTTGTTATAAGTATATTAAATTATGAAAAATCATTTCTGTTGGGCAAGTTCCACAAACATTGTTCTTCCCAGCATAGAAAAATGGCTGTTGCACCTGTTTGCTGTCTAGTTATAAAGGTGAAGTGGTTATCAGAGAAAAGAAGAATTTGAACCAAAACTTTAAAGAGTTAAGTATTCAAAGACTTCTACCTGCAGCAATAAATGTCAGATTCCATTTATTCCACTTATTGAAAAATATTATTTCTGTCCTATTATAGATAAATTAGAAGACTTCTAGAAAATTATCAGCAAAAATATAGCCAACAAAACTGTTCCATGATGATAAATAAATGTCTTAAACAAGAATCTAATTTGAGAATATTACCATTTATTCTGTGGGGGAAAGAATACACAGTGATTTGATCAAGAAACTAAAGAATCACAAAATCAGTTCAATGAGACCATTGAGGATTTTTCTCAAACAGCAGCTTACCATACATCAGTACATGGGAGTCAATTGTTCAGACTAAAAAAAAAAAAGTAATAATTCTGCTAAGTTACTAAAGGATTTGTGTAAGATGAAGTTGTTCATTGAGCATCAATTTGGGCGTTGAAAATGTTGGACATTCAATTTGTCTTCTTCTGAGGTATGGCTCTACAGGAAGACTGTCTAATAACTAAAGCTAGTACAGGTCTTTTGTATAAGAGTTTGTTAGTTGTTATGATTAATGGATGAAGGTGATGCATTATAGCTTTTTTAAATGATTTACAGACAATAAAATTAACTAGAAGCAGTTGAACTGAAATACTTGATTAAGAAAAATAAGTAAAATAACACAGTATGTTCAATGTTATAGTCAATCCAATTCATACCTTTGCTCAAAAATAATCTTTATTTGAATATTCTAATTACTATGCAAAGGGATCTTCAAGCACCTTTGAGACTAACTGAAAGACAGAATTTGGTAGCACAAGTTTACATAGAGTCTACTTCCCATGCATCTGAGGAAGTAGACTCAAGTCTATGAAAGTACCTGCTATCAAATTCTCTCTTTCAGATGCAGTCAGTCTCAGGTGCTAAAAGATCCTTTTGCATACTGATTTTCCAGACTGAGGGCCTTGGCAGACAGCTTAAAAAGCCGTCCTGGAGGCAGGGAAGAG
>CM034708.1:89697766-89709313 GCA_020142125.1 Phrynosoma platyrhinos | reverse complement strand
GAGGGGAATGGCAGGGAAATAATAAATTCAACAATAATGGGGGATGACATATGAAAACAACAACTGGGCAGCAGTAGTGGTGTTGGGTGTCACTAAATTAAAAGAACAGCAGTGACATCACAGCTAACATTTGTTAGCACTGCAAACAATGAGGTGTAGGTGGCCCTCCTTGTGTAACTCCTCACTTAGAAAA
This sequence comes from Phrynosoma platyrhinos, assembly GCA_020142125.1. Classification (NCBI taxonomy): domain Eukaryota; kingdom Metazoa; phylum Chordata; class Lepidosauria; order Squamata; family Phrynosomatidae; genus Phrynosoma; species Phrynosoma platyrhinos. The sequence goes on along the minus strand of CM034708.1, from coordinate 89,709,120 downwards.
CCTATGATGAAACATTCCAAGTGATACACAGGCAGAATAAGAGCATTAACTAAATAAAACTAAAGGAAAATGAACTTGAAAAAAAAATCTAAGGGCAGGGAGAGATGATGAGACAAGTAGTAAGCACACTCAGAAAGGCAAATGCTATCTGTATTATCTAGAATTACACATAAAATAGGGATGTCAAATGTGAGAAGCATGAGCCAAGGGAAGCTAGACATAATAAAAATGAAAATGGAATGTGTGAACATAGCAGTACTGGGAGCGAGTGAGTTAAAATGAACAAGAATGGACCACTTTGAATCAGACAACTACAAAGTGTTCTACTTGGGGAATGAAAAGACACGAAGAAACAGGGTGGCTTTCATAATAAGAAAAGATGTAGCAAAAGCAGTCAAAGGATATAATGCAAAATTGGACTGAATCATCTCAATAAGGCTCCATGGAAACCTATGAATATCACCATAATTCATAATTATGGTGAATTCATAACTCAATTCATAATTCAAGTATATGCACAAACCTTAGAGGCAGGACAAGAAAAAACTGATAGATTCTATGAAGGAGTACAGGAAGAAATGGACAACACACCGACACAGGATGTCAAGCTTTGGAATGCCAAAGTTGTGGAGACAGGTGTCTCAAGGAAAATGTCCAATGTGGGTTAGAATATACACAGGTGACCAAGCAAGAAAGGGTCACTGGCAGCCATAATGACACATCACTTTCCTCCAGATGCTATGTCATAAAAAGTGACATTGACTGATGGTCATAAGGTGCTGTAAAGCACCAAAAAAGCTGAAAAACTGCTAAGTCATCATGGATGAGTGATAGGTGTCCAAAGGAAGAGGTAGGGCCAGAAGGCCACATGGAACCCTGGGTATATAAGGGAGTTGCTTCAGGGCACATGTGTTGGTTGATAGTGTGGGTTGTTGTTGGATGGTTGGGAGTTGTTGCTGTGGATCGTGTACATAGCCTTGTACATAGAGGAACCAAGATTAAAGCCTCAAAAAACTAGGCTGTCTCAGACCTCCCAGAGGGCTTTCTCTGCAACCGCTCCTAGACTTTGGAATGACCTGCCGGATGAGATCCATCTTATTACCATTCTTGCTGCTTTTAAGAAAGCAGTAAAGACGGATCTCTTTCGGCAGGCCTTCCTGGAATAACTGTGGTCTGGGGTTAGATAAGTTTTAAATTGTTTTACTGATTCTGGTGTCGTTAGGATTTTTTTATCATATTTTATTTATTTTATTGTCACATTTTAATTGCCTTTTGGTTTAATTCTGTTTTAAGGGGTTGGGAGGGTGGATTATGGGACGTGGGAATGTTTTAAATTGCCTGTTTTAAAATTTGCTGTACCCCACCCTGATTGCCTTGCAGAGGGGAGAGCTATAAATAAAAAAAATATTATTAGTGTTATTATTGTTATTGTTATTGTTATTGTTATTATTATTATTATTATTATCTGAGAAACGTCTGTCTGTAGAGTCTCTTTACTCTTTCTGGAAGGGGAGAGGTGCTCCTTCAGCTAACAACCTACTGCCTGCATCTGAGAAGGTTGTGACTCTGGTGCTGCACATTGACGTGGATCATCACGTGCTGCGTAACCATGCTAACAAGGATTATGTGCCAGCGGATCTGCCCAGATGATCATGTGAGTAGCTTTGTGTGAGCAGTTCTCCAGAAGAGTAGTTTTTGCTGTCTGAGTGCCAGAAGGCAAAGAGTTAAGAAGCCGAACTGTTTGCCGTGTTCCTTATCTCCAGCAGATAGTGAGAGCTGGGAAGGCTGCCAGCATGGATTTTGTGAAGTTCCCAAAGCTGAATGATCAGAACTACTCCCACTGGGCAGTGTATGCCAAGGCGATCCTAAGTGAGAGAAGGGCTCTGGGATGTTATTGAAGAAGGGCCGTCAGTGAAAAATGCTGAGCTCAAAAGAAAAGCCAGAGTAACCATAAATATTTCCTTGGATCCAGATGAATTAGACAACGTCAGAGATAAGAGGTCTGCACAGGAGGTCTGGTTTGCATTGAAATAAATGCACCATTCAGACTCTGTCCTTTCCAAAATGCTTTGGAATAAAAGATTGTATGCCTGTAAAATGAAGTCAGGTCATCTCAAAAGGAACTGCAAGAAGCCATCTACTGCCAGAAGGAAGGAAAAACACTGGTCTCCTGGAAACAGGAAGGGAGTTGTTTTGGCAGTGAAGGACAGTGAATGTCATGCCCATCTTGCTGTTGCAGCCAGATATCTGTGGATGATTGACAGCAGTGCAACTCACCACTTGGTGAACCAGAGGTTCTTGCTGAAGGACGGGAAGTCCTCCTGTGTTGACTCAGTGGACTTGGCTGGTGGGGGTTCAAGCCAAATAAGGAACATGGGGATTGTGCAATTCCCAGGGTTTGGCAAAGACTTTGAAAATGTGCTGTGTGCTCCCCAGTTACAAAATTGTCTGGTCAGTGTGTCCTCACTGACTTCAGATGGGTATGCCTACACTTTGAGGGGAATGACTATACTATCACTAAAGGGGGGATGGTTTGTGCAAAAGCACGTAACACAACAGCTTGTACTATCTAGACACCCATGCAGAGTGTGCCACAGTTGGCAATGTGCCATTGCACTCAAATTGTGCATACTACCTCCATAGGGTGTCAGGATACATGGGTTTTACAAGCTTAGAGAAACTGAGAAGTATGTGAGCTAGGTTAAAATTGGATGACTGCAAGAACAACTTGGAATACTCTGTGTTCAGCAAGATAATGCTAAGGGCTTTTCCTGTTGCAAAGAGAAGCAAGTGCACCAGCCAGAGGCCATTCCAAGTACTGCACACAGATTTGGCTGGCTTTTTGTCAAATCAGTAGGCAATAGTAGGTATCTGATTGTGATTATGGATAGACACACCAGATACACCTATGCCTACATGCTAAAGGAGAAGAATGAGGCTGCTGCCACTTTTAAGAACTGGGTGGAAATGGTCAAAAGGGAATTTGAGTACAGAGTTGTTACTCTGGTGACAGACTGTGGGGGCGACTTCTTATCTGCAAGTTTGGGTAATTGGTTAAAGCAGAAGCAAGCCACCATAATACCACCAACCCAGTCACCCCACAGGAAGATAGTTTGGCAGAGAGAAAAATTGGGGTGCTAAAGCAGATCAAGGACTACATGCTGTTTGATGCAGGGGCCCCAGAGGGTCTTTTGGGGGGAGGCAATCCTGAGTGCCTGCCACATCACCAACTGAGTGTGAAACTCTGCAATCAAGCAAACACCATACTTCATGCTACATGGGAGGCCACCCAACCTTAGCTACCAAAGGGTGTTTGGGCAGCATGCCAACATTTTGGTTCCCCAGACCTTCAGGAAGAAAGGTGACCCCAAGTGGCACAAGTTGGTGTTTGTGGGGTACCAGGGGAAGAGTTACAGGTTTTACTTGGGAAGTGGTTGCATTCTGTTGTCCAGAAACACAAATTTTGAAAAGCACTCTGGGTGGGAAAAGCCTTTCCCTCGAGCCTTTTCATGCCTTCCTTGAGAGGAATGGTTGGGCTGAGAGAAGGACAGTAAATGTTGCCTGCCCCTGAGGCTGAGAGAGTGTGACCACCCGAGGTCACCCTTCCATGACTGAGCACACTAGTATACCATCTTTTTCTTTTTTTTCTTTTGTGCACACCAGTATACCATCTTTTTCTTATATCTGTGACAGTGTCTTTCAGTTAGTCATAAACATTCATGCTGAAAATCTACCCACGAACTTTACTTTCTTTTTAAAAAAATAATCAGAGGCTCTTCTTTCTCAACACACTGAGTCTCACCCCACTCACACCATCTCTTCAGTGTTTTAAAGGGATGTAGGGAAACACCACAGCCCATTTCTGTCAAAAGGCAGATGTTTGGGGAACAGTGGTGTAAGCCTCCCTAGGGTGTCACCTGAGGCATCCCACACCCCCTAGTTATGTCACTGAGTCACCCAGGTGGTTTCCAAGGCTAAGTGGGGATTCAAACCTTGGTCTCCAGAGTCTTAGGGCTGATGCAGATGACACACTGCGGCCCCATATGGTGCCCTGATGCCATGCACCATGAGGTCAGGAACACAGTGTTGGGGCAGAGCCGGGGAAGCTGGCATGTGATTTCCCCACCCCAACTCCACCCCCAGGCCAGCCCTTTAGGCCAGTCTGCATTGGCCCACAGTCAAATGTTTAAACTATTATGCCACCATGGCTCCTAGGTAGCTGCGTACACACACTTTTGTGAAAATCACTGTTAAATAGAGCATTATTATAAGTTATCTTCTAAAAAGAGCTGATTTTTTCAAAAAAGTTTCATGAATATGTTTGTGTAATATTGAATTATATTATTTTCACCAATCAGAGTAATGTTGTGTTTGAAAGAATGAGCATTGAACTCTGCATAGCTCAACTACAGGATTCATCACCATAAGACATGGTTCTGATCATCACATTAAAGGGCTTTAAACAGATGCTAGACAAATTCAAGGTGGATAAAAAATTCAAGACAAATTCAAGGTGGATAAAATGTAGTCCTATTGTTCTTGGTTTATTTACAGTACCTTCATTATCAGAGGTAGTCAACCCCTCAATACCAGTTGCTGATAAACATTTTTCTAAACTATGTAATGCAGTTCTCTGGGGATAAAATGCATACAAAAATGTAGGTATAAGGGATGGAGTAAAGAAAATGAAGATAGTAAATAATGGTAAATATGAAAATAACATACAAAACTGCACTATATTAGGGAAAGCAAATAACAAAAATGTGTACTATAAGAAAATAAGCATATAAAATACATGCATTAGGAGAAATGTGCAAGAAATATTCATATATATATATATATAAGAATTTAAACAGATATAAAAAGTGACTGAACCAATTTTTTTTAGACATCTGGAAAAACAAGAAAAGGGAAGAAGATAAACTGACAGCCTCATACATATCTGAAACACAATTTTTAGCAAGAAAGAAGGATGGGGAAGGAGAGGTGATCGTAAAGGAGAAGGAAGAAAAATAAAGAAGAAAATAAATGAAAATAAAATTAAGGCTTATGTGCATTTAATTTTCATGTCTATTCTCCATACAAACAAGAAACAAGCTCTTCACGGCCCAATCAACCATAAAATACTTTGGAGGGAACTGGCTGCCTTCTTACCAGGTAGAGAGTGTCAAGTAGAAATATTATACTCTCCCTGGTAATTTGAGTAGGCTGTTATTAAACAGAAATATATACCTCAGATTAGCATAACATTTCCTAATTAGCTTTTAACAACTAGACTCTTTTTTTGTATGTTATAATTTGGTTCACTTCACAAGAGGTGTTTGGCCTCCCTTTGTCCCCAAACCTCAATGTAAATATTTTCTTTAATAAATCACTGAAATACTTCTTAATTTACACTTTCTGCATCTCCATGTGCCTAAATATATTGTTACAAATAGCACTGGGAAATGGGTGCTTTAATTCTATATGAGAAACTGAGACAATGGTAGTAGTAGAAGGCTAAAGGGACAGCATTAGTTAATGTTGTTCTGACAAATTTCTGACTTATGGTGACTATTTCTTGTTAAATCTGAGATCATTGACATTGCTGATGTAGTTATGCCAACAAGAGAGACCATGGCAAGAGGAAGTAGTGGTACGGCCAATGCAATATTGGAGGGATGGTTTGGATAATCTTCAATTCTCTGGCACAATCACTATATCTGTGACCCTCTCTCTTGTTTTGTAAGGGCTACATGGATTTCTTCCCCTGGAAGTCAGACATTCAGTGAATGGCTCTCATGCATTTAGCAGTATCTCTCACCACCATTTTCATTGCTTTCTCTCTATGTAAGCAGAGTGAGAGTAAAACATCTCACAGAAAGAGCAGAACCTATTTCCAGCACCTTGGATAGCCCCTGTTAAAGTGTTTCATTCTCATGAAACCCAGCATTGATTTGACAACCTGAAGCAATGAAGCCACAAGTCACCTTTGATTCTTTGTACTGTCCCTGTACTCCTACCTCTGAGAAGAACAAGAAAAAAAAAAAGGGGGGGGAGGGAGGAATCCTAGTTTACTTACAATCATAACTTTGAAGTTAGAGTTAATTTGATCAGACATGTTAGATCTGCTTGCAGATATAGGCTTATTCACATGCAGCAAATATGGGTATGCCTTTAGATGAACATCCACATCATAGTTCTGGTATGGAACCATTCATATTATGAGTCAGGAATAGCCTGTGTTGCAAACATGGCAATCTTCTGACTATACTTCCTCCCCCTGCCCATTTCATAGCTATCACAATGTTTCAGCCGCATGAAGCAGAGACAGCTCACAACCTCTGATCAGTCAATATCCAATTTAAAGATTTGTACTGTTGGCAGACAAAATGAATTCCAATTCATTAGTTGCTTGATAAGTGTTCAATTTTCCTTAGCTTGTATCTAAATAGGATGCAGGTCATTGCATGGTGTCTCTCCTCTTTCTCATTAGTATTTCCATTTGCAATTTACCTTCTGTGCAATGCAATATGTTTTATACATCATTGTGTTAGCCTTGATACTCCAGCCTCTGGAGTGTGATAATAATATTGCCTGGAGATACTGGGTCTAGTAGTAGCTTGATTAGTAAATATGATCATGTGAAAAGGTGCATGGGAGAAAGAAAAGGGAAAAAATTCTGAGAGCTGCTTTTGAAAGTAATAGTTGCACTTGGCTTGGTATGACTGATCTCACTCATCCTGCATGTCTATTGGGGTGCAAAAGTGAAGTATTTGATGTTCAAAATGTGCCTGTCCAGCAATTTCCAAGCAAGCCTCTTGATATTTGCTGTGGATAATGATGTACTTGTTCTTCAGTAATTCCATTTTCCCTGCTTGATAAAATGTTTGAAGTTTCCAATAGTCCATGTCATTATCGTTGTTTTGCTGTTCCAGGGAAGAGTGACCTTGATCGTTGCTTTTCTTTGTGCCATTTCCCCCATAAAAAATGGGTTCATGAGCTTCTGAATATATTTCACCACTGGTCACATCTCCTTTTTGAAAGAGATCTGACATTGTCATTAGTCATGCTGTGAAGTCTTACCTGTTTACCTCCTTCAGTTTTACAAGGGATATAAACAGTTTTTACACACAGTGCACTCCTTTGTTTCATTGTGATGTCATTATAAATTTTTACCCAAAGTGATAAATAAAGCAAGTGTGTCTGTTTGTGTGTGTGTGTGTGTGTGAGAGAGAGAGAGAGAGAGAGAGAGACTTTGTGTATGTCCCATTAGGCAAGCAAAATGAAGTGAAATAAAAACTTTAGAAATTTTGAGTGAAGGCAGGTTTTAAAAAAAAAAAAAAAAAAAAGTAGCAGCATTCCTCAGAGCCCATATACCAAAAGGTTGTCACCTAAAATAAAGTAGGATTTCACCTAAAATGGAATTTGAAGCAATTTGGGGACATTTCCTATTCACATCTGAGAGATCTGGAGACAGTCAAAGAACTGCAACAGGAGCAGTGAAATTTCCCATGGGTTTTTACACATCTCTAGGCTGCTAGTGTGCAAACACAGTTGCCCCTCTGTTTTTGTGGACTTGAAGTTGTGTCCCTCAACCATTCATGGGCAGCAAGTGGAAGGAGACAAGATGGAATGTGTGTCGCCATTCAAGCCTATGGGGCTTTAATATTTGCAGTTTTCTGTTTTTGCAGGGGATGGGTGGGTCCAGAACGGATCCCCCACAAAAATGGAGGGGTGAATGTAGTTCAAAGATACATGCTTTAATCCTGTCTAGAAACTTCCAGATACACCCAGAGAAGAGGATTTGTATTTCCAGAATGCATTGAAACTTCCTAATTACAGCCAGAATCCAGGCACTTCCTTTGTATGAGAGGTGCTTGTCCCTATGAGTAAAGAACTGAAAACCTGGGTAGAGAGATAACTAATTAGCAAGTATATCCATAATGAAGTCACATCATCTGAAGATGCTGAGTTAGCATATAGAAGCTGTGCTCCTCCCAAATTTTTTATTATGTGATCCAAGATCATTAATTTTTCTTTTGTTTTTTTTCCTCATTCCAGATACCAAAAGAAGTTAGAATGTGTAGTTCCAGGGCAACTATTTTACTACTTGTAGGAATTTTAAAATAACATTGTAATGTATCTTCAAAATATTTAATTATGGACTCACTGTGTGTAATGATTTGAGTATTAGATTATGGTTTCTGCCATACTGCAGAATTAATGCAGTTTGACACTAATTTTTAACAGTCATGGTTCCATATCTTATAAAACTACAAATTCCAGAATTCCATAGGATTGTACCATGCCAGTTAAAGAATTGTCATACTGCATTGATTCTGCAATGTAGTTGCAGATTATAACTCTGGAGATCATGGTTAGATCTCCCACTGGGCCATAGAAACCCACCTTGATTGAATCACACACTCTCAGCACCAGAAAACCCTATGGGAGTTCACCTTGGGTTTGCCATAAGTCAGAAACAACTAGAAAGCATAAAACAAGAACAACAGTATCAAGACTACAACAAGGACAATAACTTGTTTTAATTGGTTTTTATTTGTTCATCATTGTTGAAGCCTTTATGGCCTGGGAAGTGATATAAAAGTAGTTTAAATAAATACATACTTTAAATATTTCATTTCTGTAATAGTTATTAAAACACATCTCCAGATTTCTAGCATACGTTGTCTCAGAGGACCTTGTGGGTCAAGAAGTGATAAATAAATAAATAAATTCACAAATTGCTTTATAAATTTGACAGAACTCAAGATGTTTAAATCAGAAGAAAGAATTGTATGTGTGGGGAACCAAAATGGAAATATTTATCTATTCAGAGCCAGAATTTGGAATTCCTAACTTCAGAAATGTGGTGTTAGTACAGAACTTGGTTTGCCATCCATTTTTTTTTCCTGACAAGCTTCTTGTTTTTAACAACCATATGGCAGATAGTTGTAGTTTCATCTTCTGCTTTCCAAGAATAGCTGTACCTATTGAATTTGCTAGTGGAGATAGAGAATAATTCATTCACTTTTCTTTTCTTGTCTCTTTTTCTTTCTTATTTTCTGTCTCTTTCTTTCCAATAATTCATCAACATTTGCCAGTGCTGAAAAAATGACAGTGACAGATTCATCCATTCTATATATCTTCCAAATACACTGTAAATGGAGCCAGAAGGGTGAATATATGCAAAAGCAACACAATCTGAACTACTTTATCCATCAATCCCTCCATCCTTTCATTTCATTCATTTAGAGTATTTTAGACTCTGCTCTTCTGCCACAAAGGCTCTCAGAGCAGCTTACAAATTGTTAATTAGATAGTTCTCTGCCATCAGGAGAATCAAGTCCAACAGATACTGCTGGTTCTTTTCCCGCTCCAAAGCCAGGGCAATGACCGTTGGAATGGAAGGAGAGCCTCTCATCTGTCTCAAGCAAACAACAGAGAGAGAGACAGAGACAGAGAAAGAGAAAGAGAAAGAGAAAGAGAAAGAGAAAGAGAAAGAGAAAGAGAAAGAGAAAGAGAAAGAGAAAGAGAAAGAGAAAGAGAGAAGCATAAATATGTTGGCAAGATTTCTCAACCATTTGGTCCTATTTCTGCCTGTTGCCCACAGTAACCATGCTCCATTGATCATGTGTTTCTAGTGCATGCTGATCAGACCATGACAAGCAGTAAGGAAGCTAGGGCAATACAGAATCTGCATGGTTATGCTGAAATGCTTTTCCTTCCAAACAAAACAAAACAAAATAAAATACACAACCTAGAGAACCCCCAGCACCTTGTCTGAGAAAAAAAATCGGGTGCCGGGCCATTTGTGTACAGCCAGGTGCCCCGTTTCCATGTCAGATGCAGCAATGGTGGTCTTCTCAGTAGCAGCAACAATGGAAAAAGGGCATATGGAAGGCTCTATGCTGTGATGGCAGGCAGGTGTGTAAACACCCACCCATCCTGTGCCACCAGGGGACTGACCCATGCTTGGATAGTGCTATCCTGGCCCATCTGTTCAGCCCCTCAGTCTCATTCAAGCTATGCAAGCGATTGCATAGAAATATGCTATACTTCTGTCTGTAGTTTCAGTTATTTTAAGATCATTATTTGATTAGTGGATATGTACTGTTGTGTACATTGGGCTATTTACAGTAAAAAAAAATCAAACAATAATTAGATGTTTTAAAATATACCAAAACTAAGTGCAGGACATCTAACTGAGAACTTTATATAATGAACTTGCCCATGACTAGATGGAAGACACTGAAACAATTTAATTGATGCCCTCCATTCCAATGGTGATGTAAATTTAAATCAAGTGTGTGTGTGTGTGTGTGTGTGTTTTAAAAAAAATCTGGCTCCTCTTGCAGTTAAAGAAGTAGAAGGTCTCCATGTGCATGTCACTTCATATCTCATGGATATTGTAGGCAGGAAAATGCCTATTAACACTCTGCCAGTGTATGTAGGATGCTTTATAATTCTTTAGTTTATTATAGCTGATAACCCCTGTGTGAGCATAACATCTAAGATCTGGAAGACACATAGTCAACAATAGCTCAATTCACTGAAGTGTTTCATCACAGAAATGTGTAAAGAAGCTTTGCAGTTGTGAACACTTCTAATTAGTGACTATAGTAATCCAAAAACACATAATCAGTGACCTCTGAGTAGCTTTTCCACAACTAAGGAGTTTCAAAGGAAGATTGGAAAAAGAGACAGATGAATTGAGATCCTTTTACAAATTTCAGAGGTTTAACCAGAGGTGATGGCTTCTTAGCCCATGTTATATATGAATATGACATTTCTCATCACAGTAAAACAAGCAAAAAATGTATTTTCTAGAAAACTCTTACTTTGATACAAGTAACTTTCTAACAAACAGAACACACTGCTTTATAACACTGTAAATCACAAATCTATGTTTGGATCATATACTTGTGTTCTGTCTCTCTCTCTCTCTCACACACACACACACACACACAAACACTTAATTAAATGGCTTCTTGGATAGCTCTCATCTTCATGATTGAACACTCTCCCCATTATGGATACTCAAAACATTGTCCTAAATCCTAGTAAGGTGTGAGAAGGAGCTGACAATCAACTGGCTAGTGAGGGAATCAGTGCTTTTTAATACTCCCAGGGCAGAATCCTGCTCATGGTGTATGTATGCATAAATGTGCCTTATGTCTCTTTTTGGAGGACCACAGGGGGCTATTCTCTAGCCCTTTCTGCCTGCTCTTAATCTTTCCCTTCACAGCTGTCAACTCCAAGGAGAAGCTGTTTCTCCTTACTAGGGAGGAGTTGATGGAGGGAGGAGGCAACTCAGATGAGGAAGTAGCTGGTCAGTGTTAAACTGATCTTTTTGACACTTGAAGTGTGTA
>CM034708.1:89679756-89694080 GCA_020142125.1 Phrynosoma platyrhinos | reverse complement strand
TGTATCTGTGCTCAAGAAGTGGTGGAGTGTTTGATTATTTTTTAGTATATCAGTTTTAATGAAATCCTGTATGTTACACTGAGTTTCATATTCTAATCCCAGTATGAATGAATGTTTGTATTTTTTTTAGTGAATGTGAAACAGTCACTTTGTTACATTTATCTCCCATCCTCCACTCCTCCTATTTCCAACTGCTAAGTCACAGAGCTGGGGGAGAAAGGGGCAGCTTTCATAATTTGCCTGCTGTCAATCCACTGCACCCACATCAAAAGGGGTGTAACATTTTAAAAACCATGAGGTGAAATGAATGCCTCTTGGTACACATGTATGCCTGGCAGGAGGGCAAGCAATGGAAACCAAAACAGCTTCTCTACAAATGAACCTGTCAATGCTTTCTAAATCAATTCTGTAGTGGAATGTGAGCTACTGGAGCTTTGATATTGTGTTCATGATCAAAAGTACATGCCAAGCATTTATTACTCTTCCACCCTGTTTCCCACCTCTGGTTTGCCAGAGATCTGAGGTCTTCAGTATAAACATGCTCATAAAGGAAGAAAATATTTTTCTTTGTTTATCTTGTTTGAATACATTTAGTAACTCAAAGAACAAGAAGAAATAATAATTGTTTCTCACTTCCATGCCAGCATTCTCTGAAGATGCCAGCTACAGATGCTGGCGAAACATCAGGAATAAACTCTTCTTGAGCATGGCCACATAGGCTGAAAAACCCATAAAATCTAACAATAATTGTGTTTATTAATTGCATTCACCTTTTAAAGAAACCTTATGAGGTAAATGTGGAAGGTTGGATTTATGAACAGTGTCTGTAAGAAACTGCGAGGAAAGTTGAAAGAGATTCATGACAGCTTCTAATAGGCTTGCAGTCATAAATGTGCTGCTGTAGCTGTGAGCACAAACCTTCCAACAGAAATGCTTTTCTGCCAAATCTTCTGCCAGCTAATGTCAAGAATCTGCCCACAGTCTAATTTGCCAGCAGAATTGCTCTTCTGATTAATATCTGCTAGCAGAATCACCCAGAAGGGAATAGAGAAAGAATGATATAGGGGATGGAAGGCCAGAGTTGTGCTAGATCTAGATCTCCAGCACCTCAGAGACTCAACTTCCACAGAGGCACAAAGTGGGGATGGGGTAAGAGGTGTCCTAAATAATATCTAGTATCCATAGGCAGAGAAGTGTTTGGATTCAGCATAGGTTCAGCTGACCAAGTGCTTGCTACCTTAAATATCTTCATCAGGTCAGTAGCCATGGAAGGGAATGCATGGTAGCTGGGCTACCACAAATAAAGATCTGGACTTTTCTCCCAGATATGATATGAGCAGTCTAGCAATTGGGCTACACTCACCTGCCTGCATAGTTAGTTCCTGGTGAAGGATATGGAAAGTATTTAATAATATAATTGTAAGCACTACACCACCCTCAACTTTTTATTTAACTATAGCTGGACAGTCTCATTTTACTCAGGCCATTTCAAAATGTCTGACTACAAGTCTGTACATTCATCAAGTTATCATTTAGCTTAAACTGTTTAGATTCAAATTTAAGTCAAATTCTAGGGGCCTTCTAAAAACATATTTAAAAAACATATTTAAAAGGGCAGAAAATCCCATTTTAATATTAAAAATTCCATATTAAAATGACATTAATTTCCCCATATTTCTGGGGAGGAAGTTTAGCAGCATGTATTTAAAGACATCTTCCTAAATCTAGTAATGATAATAGCTATTCTAATTGATCCACCTGCCATGATAGATATTCAAATTTACTCTATATCAGAAAACCTTGCCACAAGGTTTTTACATATTCCTTCACCTTCCTCTCACCTTTCTCTCTTTAGTCAAGTTAAGAACTCTCTTGTGATTTAATCTGAAGGATCCTAATTAAGCTGCAAACAAAAATGGAAAGAACTGAAGTGGAGTAAGTGTATACTAAAGTACCACAGGAATGTTTGTTAAAGTGCAGCTTTATTGAATACCTTAATCAGATGTCTATAAATGAAAATAAACAGCACACTAAGGGGGGTTGCAGGCTGCCAGAAATAGTGCAAATTGGGTCCACTTTTAGGGTTAGGGTTAATGCTAGGGAATCATGGGGATTGTTTTTTTTTCTGAGACATTGGGCCTTCTCTGTCAGAGAGCTCTGGTGCCACAATAAACTACAGTTTCCATGATTCCCTAACCCTAACCCTAAAAGTGGACTCAATTTGCACTATTTCTGGCAGTCTGCATTCCCTATGTGAACATCACAGATGACACTAAATTTGAAGTAATTGAGAACACTAATGAGATTAGAAGCAGAGAAAATAAGAATCCAGGGTATAGAAAAAATTTTGTAACAAAAACAGAGAGTGCATGCAAATTTAAAGGAAATACTTCTGGGAATACTTTCACCTGCACTAGAAATTATGTCAATGTCACAACTCAGTCTTACTTGATTCCCACTATTTGCAATGATTACTTTCAACATTTTACCTCATTCACAGCCTGTCCTTCTAAGGAGAGCAAGGCAGCATGAATAGGTTCATTTCATTTTTTCAGCCCAACAATCCTGTGGTGTACAGTTGCCAATTCTTTTCTGAGACATCCTTGAAATTACCCTTCATAGTGGGGAAAATGTGATGGAAGTACCTCCTGTTCACTCCCTCTTCAGTACATCCCTTCCTCACTCAGATTATTAAATGAATCAATGAAATGCCAAATAGCATCAATTAATATATAACTTAGAATATATTCTTTCCCCTCCTTTCTCCTACTGGCAATATATTCTTTCCCCTCCTTTCTCCTACTGACATGTGAGAAACCTCTGCACAGACTCTATTCCTCCATCTACCTCATCCAGAAACATGGAAAAACAAAATCCTAGAATGAGATGCACTAGAATATGAATCTACTAGGATGTCTGAGTATATCATGCACTCTTGATAATAGTTCTGTGCTCACACTGAAAACCCACAAGGTCTTTATGTGTTTCCAAATGAGAGAAGGCTTACGAAATGTCCATGATCTCATAGGTGCATCATTCACAACAAGGGGTGTATCAACACTATAGAAATAGTGACGTTTGATACCACTTTAACTGCCATGGCTCCAGAATCCTGAGATTTGTAGTTTTGTGAGACACCAATACACTTTGGCAGATAAAGTAAAATCCCAGGATTGCATAGGATGGAGCTACTTAAAGTATTTAAAGTGGTATAAAACTGCATTATTTAGTCAGTGTAGATGGACCCAAGAGCTCTATGGAATGAACTTGCCACAATAGGTGAAGGAATACAACACAGAACAGCATGGCTGCAGGAAGTCTTTGTATCAATGTGATAATAATGTGGAGGTCCAGAAGGACAAAAGTGCAGGTTAGTGGTCTCCCAACATCATTTTCAAAACAATATCCATCAGCTTGAAAAGAAAAGGAGTTGAGTTGGAAACTATTTTCTTGGATTTCAGGTTTTTTAAAGTAAGTACCCATTTCACACCTGCTGAGAGTCATTTGCTCATGGAACACATTGCCTCTGAATTCTGCACATTTATGTAGAGAAACTACATACAGTACTAGAATGTATCTAGAACAGATCATTAAACAGTGAGTCTCCAACAATTAGAAAGGAATCCTATGATTACCTGGAGCCAACATCAGCTTCTGAAAAACAAGGGATGCCAAAATAATTGCTTTTTTATTTTTATTTCTTTCTTATCTTTTTTCATGGGGCTATAAGCTTGCTAGATCAAGGGAGTGCTGGAGATGTAGTATGTCTTGATTTTGGTAAGATCTGTTACTGATTTTTTTCTGCATTTTTCTGAATTTTGGTGTGTTTGATTTCCACGAACTGCATGTGCTTCCATAGCAGGGCATACAGGTCATGCCCAAGACAATTGGAGAAATGGAAAATTCTCAAATCACAGAGCCAGGCAGACAGTGTGGGAGTTGCAAATGGGCTATCATCACCTCCATAATCAGGAGAATGAGCAATAATGGCCAAGATGTCTCACCTGATGGGCAGGCCAGACAACTCAATCCCCTCTCATTTCCCCTTGAATATTGCCAGACCGGATTACCTCAGCTAGGCAATCTAACACCTTTGTCTATACCTCAGCCAAACAATCTAAGTTATAGCTAAGCAATCTAGCAATCCTTAGCCAAACAATCCAAGCTATTGTTAAGCAATCAACCTTATTTTGTCTAAACTTTTAGCCAAGCAATCAGGTACCTTGCCACAAGCTAGATTTCCTTTAAAAACCCCTGGATTCCTCCCCTCAGTGACGCTAGTTTGAATGCAGGGGGACCTCACGTCACTCTGTTCTCTGATCTAATTACTGGCACCTCCATCCAACCTATGCTCTCGGGATGATTGTGTCTTATACTCCTTCAACAAATTGGACTCTAGAAGAGGCTTTGTCAGTAGTAAGTATCTCCACAGCATTGCCTAAGCCTCTAACCTTTGATTGCCCTAAGCCCTGTGTGTGTTTGCTCGTGCGTGCTTTGCTGTGTGATTTTCTACTATTCAATAAATAATACTTTAATTTGAGAATCCTGCCTCTGCATCAACTCTCAGAATCACCGGACTGTTGGTATACACGTGGGAGACATTCTCGCAGGGTCCTTGTAGTCAACCCCCTCTCGATTTGAGCTAAATAAAATTCCCCATAGACTTTTGGCCACAGATCTCCCATGATATTTTTTCAGGCAGGCTGAACAGTGCTTAGGTGGATTTGTAACTGGTTAACCAATCAAACCAAGAGGGATTCACCTGTGGTTGCTCTTCATCCTTAGAGAAGTAGCCAGAGGGGCACTTCAGGGCTGTGTCCTGGGCCCACTATTGTTAAAAAATATATTTATAAATGATTTGGATGATGGAATAAAAGGCATGCTTATCAAATCTTCAGATGACATCAAATTAGAAGAGGTAGCTCATACTCCAGAGAAAAGAAACAATTCAAAATAACATTGAACATTGAACTAACAAAACTAGTTCCAACATAGATAACTGTAAGACTCTACATTTAGGGGGAAAGAAAAGAAAAAAGAAAAGAAAGAAATACATAACTACAGGATGGGTAACATCTAGTTTGAAAACAGCATGCATAAACAGGATCTAGAAAGCTTAATAGAACACAAGCTAAACATGAGTCAACAGTGTAGTGCAGCAGCCAAAAATAAAATAAAATAAAATAAAATGCAATTCTGCAACATGCAATTGTATCCAAACTGAGGGAAGTATTACTGCCACTTTATTCTGTTTTGGTCAGACTACACCAGGGGTAGGCAACCTTTCCCCTTTAAGAGCTGAGGGACTTCAGCTCCCAGAAGCCTCAGCCATGTTGGCCAATAGTCCCATGTTGGTCAATAGCTCCTGGGATTCTGGGAGCTGAAGTCCCTCAGCCCTTAAAGGGGAAATGTTGCCTACCCCTGTCTATTTCCAAGTGGGAAGGTTGTCTGGGTCCTCCTCCTGCTCCTGCCTGAGCTGGATATGACCCTTGAACCATCCTCCCTCTTTAGTTCCATGCACTTCCCTTATAGATACACTCCCCTTTCTTTCCAAATCCCAAGGAAGAGCTAGGCCAGGCCAAGGCATGTGAAAAAGGACTGTGAAATAGAATACTTTTAAACTCTATGTTCTAAGCAAGGAATCTTCATAGCAGCATAATATTTCTTTACATAAAGATTTATCTTATCCTTCAGGCAATGAATAGAAATTGCAAGTTACAGACAGATTAGATCATTTCAGCCAAATCAGGAAAAAATTCCCCCCATGAAAAAAAGATCTGATGCAACTAGCTAGTACCTTCTCCTTATTCTACTCACAGGTTATATAGGATTTACAGTCCTTGATGTTCATGGGTAGCTGGGAGTCTGGACTCCATTGTCCAGCTTCTACCAACCTTCCCTAGAAAAGAGCACTCACTCCAGTAGGCAATCTTTCCCCTTTAAGGTCCGAGGGACTTCAGCTCCCAGAATCCAAGGAGCTATTGGCTAACATGGGACTATTAGCCAACATGCCTGAGGCTTCTGGGAGCTGAAGTCCCTTGGCCCTTAAAGGAGAAAGGTTGCCTACCCCTGCTCCAGAGGATCCTTTGTTAGAAGCCCCTTCCTCATGGTGCATCTAAAGCTTTTAAAACATCCTGAAGGTTCCCAGTTCTGCCCAACTGCTCATATTATTGGTCAATTGCCATCTTGTCACCTCTGTGATACTAAGCCTCATTATAATGTAACTGAACCTCTTCACCTCACTTAACCCTTTGCTATCTATGAAGAAGATTTGGATAATGGGAAGGATTCCTATAATTACACAGAGCAAGGTTTTTGACAAGTTGGAACATGTCAAGAGAAAGTCAACCAAAATGACCAAATTTAACTTATGATGAATGCCTAAGGGAGTTGGAGAAGAGAAGACTGAGAGACATGAGAGACAACTTTAAATATCTGAAGAAGTGCCATGTAGAAGATGGAGTGAGCTTGTTTTCTGCTGTTCCAGAAATTAGAACATGAATCAATGGATACAAATTACAAGAAAAGAGATTCTACCTAAACATCAGAGAGAAATTCTTTACTGTATGAACTGTTCAACAGTGGAATAGACTGCATTGGAAGGTAATAGACTTTTCTTCTTTGGAGGTCTTTAAATAAAAGTTGGATGGGCATCTTTCAGGACTGCAGCAGTTGTATATTCCTACATTGCAAAGTGTTGGATTAGATGGCCCTTGTGATCCTTTCCTCCTTTAAGAGTCTAAGGGCCATTGCAGACCGGCCCCAAAGGCCCGGCCTGGGGGTGGAGTTGGGGCAGGGCAGCCACACGCCGGCCACCCCAATCCCACTCCTATGCCATCCTGATGCCATGCAGCTATATGCACAGCGCATGGCATTGGGATGCTCTTCTGGCACAGCATGCAGACATGCTGCACCAAAAGGGCTCAGAAGAGACATGGTGCTGGCTCTGAGGGAGGATCAGGGCTGCAGCATGGGGTTGTCACAGCCTCGATCCACTGCTCCCTGGGGCAGCTCTCCGCCACCCCAAACAGGCTGTCTGCATTGGCCCTAAGATGCTAAGGTTAGGACACTTTTAAAATAGAAATGGCTGGAATGCATGCAATCAAATGATATGAACAGATATATTGTAATCAAAGAGAGAGTAACATATGGTCCTCCAGATGTTCCTGGACTGAAGTGTCCATAATATTTCACCACTGGTTTTAATTGACTTGGTCTGATTTGAGTTGTGGGCCAAGCACACATGAAGGGGCACAGCTGCCTATCTCTATTTTTACTAATGGGAAAACAGTTAATGTGCTTCAAAATATGTACATTTTTTAAAAAAACAGAAGGTTGAAGGATAGACAGACAGACAGACAGACATAAATACAAATAAATGATAGATGAATTCCCTCACAACCTGATACATAGCAAGGATTCAGTTCAGTTCAATTCATCTTTATTACAGTCATAGACCAGCACAGGTAAAAAGGGGATACAGAATAAAAGAAGGTAAAAGCAAGGTAAAAGCAAGTTAATAACACAGGTTAAAAACAGTATTTAAAATATCCTTTTAAAATCCAGTATAACAAGCCTACTGTGGAGGTCATTGCCTGACAGATTTTAACTGCCATTGGACAGAATCTGGCAACATTGTATGTTATATCAGGATTAGTATCTGAAAGGAACAAAAAAGTGTAAAATTGACTAGTGTATCCTTGATGTTTATGCAATAAAGGTGAAATAAGGCTGAGGCAGATGTCCCTATAGTATGAGCAAGGAAAGTTGTAGACCAAGAAAACAATTTTCCAAGCTCTAGTCTAGCATAATCCTTTTCCATATATTTTTAGTGTATCACCTTATTCTAACATTGATAATTTTGTTTTTGATAGCCTAGAAGCCCTTGGTTCTAGCGTTGATCAACAGGAATATATTTCAGATCACTCAGGTCTGAAAACAGTAAGCTATTTTTACAATCCACAATTTATTCATTTTGGAGGCAGTCCATAATCCTGGCATGTGCCCCAGAATAAGAGAATATGATGTAAACAACAATGCTTTACATTCAACTGGGAAGTGGGTGACTTAGTCCTTCTTTTTTCCTGCATGGCAGAAAATATTCATACATTGTTATTGTTTTTAATGAATACTGGAAACTATATAATGGATTGAAGCTGAGCTTTTGAATAGCAGGATAGATACCATTCCACAACACAATTGTTTCCTGTTTAATGTAATTGGAACCTATCTCAATTCTTAAAGTAGTTTGATTTTTCTTCCCTTCCCAGTCTCAGTGAAGTGTTATCAGACACAAATATAGCTCCCTTGGGAGGCCATCCATGCTGAAACTGCACAGAGCACTGATTGAACTGCTGAATCAGCCTGTAATCAATCTTACATCCTACTGATATCCTTTGGTATTTCCTCTTTGATCATGGCCTAATGGGAAACACAGCATGTTAAGGAATAATGAAGTTTTCTCTAATTGTATCTATGTTTAAAGGCCTCCAGGACTACTTTGTGTTGCTTCTGATAAAACAGTTGGAACTCAGCTCAAATTCAGGAGCACCATATCATTCTGTGTTACAATTTTTGCCAGAACATAATTGGGCTACAACATTAAATCAGTTAACCTGTTAGATAAATTGATTCAAAACTCATCCATTTCCCTAAAAAGCTACTCCTGGTAATTAAAAAATACCCTGTATGTTACATTTAATAACAGTGTTTTCAAAATCAAAGCTCATAGAATACAACCTCAAAAGTTGCATTCTTTCACCTTCAGAAATAATGTCCATTTCTATGTAGAGATGCATATCTTCTTAGTTTATTCTCACATGCAAGAACAACTAATATGAACAGTTTTCTTCTTATTATACATAGCATCATAAGAGATGGTTTGGTACATTTTTCCAATGATTTTTCACACTTCATGAATTTTTTACAACAGTCTTATTCACACAAAATACACTGTTTTCTGTCCATTTTTTTAAAAAAAAATTACACCACTGTGAAAGATCTCATACTAGATTTTTTTTCCAATGAGCTGTTTCAATAAGTCAGCACACCCTTTTTTGTATTCCAGTTTTGACATTGTATTTTTATGTGTATTCACTACATCCCTCCTTCTGAAATGATGCTGCTGACCACACATTTGAGCATTTTCAGTAGAAGAAACACATATCTTTCTTTAAAAATAGTATTTTACCCATATATAAATGAATGGCAATAAATGACAATTCATTAGATCAATTGATTAAAATTCCTTAATACTACAAGTATGTGGCCTAGCTGGGCACTGGACTAGAGTATCCCCCCCCCCCCGACAATAAGTAAAAGGTTCCTTAAATTCTCTTCTAATCTCTCTTGCAAATTTCAAAATTAGGAAACAATAAGCAGCAACATTTTAGAAGGAGGGATGTAGTGAATACACACAAAAAGGTAGTGTAGTGATCAGAAAAGGCTTTGGGTCCTGAGATATTATGTTTTACCTGGAATAGTGATGATGCTTGCTGAACATGATAAAAATGAAAAGGTTTGATTCTATGTTTTGATATTACAGAACAATTTGTACATTCAAAATTATCTCTATCTTTTGTGAAACTCACTGGCTTTTTTGTTGGTAGAAAATGAGAATCATTAAACAATCCTTATATTGTCAAAACTGGAAATAATTTAGATTAGAGGAAGAAAATCAGTAGAAGCTACACCCTTTCCCCACCAGGAATCAAGTGCCAGTTTTATCTGGTATAAAATTCTCTTTTGCCAGTGCTGAAGAGGTAAATGTTGGTATTCTATGAGACATTCAAGTAGCAGAGACAGTCACACTGGCAAAATGGAGAAAATGCCCAAATCCATATTATAGTACCTTTATTAAATCTCTGTTATGACTATATCTTTATAAGCCAGGTTAAAAGGCAGAAATTTAGGCAAGGTTCTATTCCATAAATAGGTCATGGGATTAGAGGGACCCTTATAAATTCAAAAATAATAATTTGTATCTATTTTTAAATCATGGCTGGTATCCTGTTCAGTAGTTATGAGATCATATGGCAGATTTCTAACCCCCTAACTTTTGGAATTCACATTTATGGTCATTAATAACCAACTTACTGTCTCGGCAGAGGACTAATAGAGTCGTCTTCCGGGCAGGGAAGAGGAGGGGCAGCCGCACGTTCGGCACCCCTTCCTCTCCCTGAGGTCGCCCCTGGAAGCGCCAGCCATCCGCACAGCCGGCGCTTCCAAGGCAACCTCCCTCCACAGCGACCGGACGCGCTGCGGAGGATAAGTCAGGGAAAGCGCACCCTACGCTTTTAGGGCGCACTTTCCCTGACTTATGAAAGAAGCGCCAATTTGGCGCTCCTTTCAGGGACGCTGTTGGAGCGCCGCAGTGGGGCTGCCATGGCCCCGCAGCGCTCTGGACCAGGACGTCCTGGACGCCCTGGTCTGCATCCCCCCTATGACTCCCCATAGCTTGTTTTCAGTGAGGCAGCATCCCATCAAAAGGTTTCTATATTATTATTATTATTATTATTATTATTATTATTTCTAAGATGTTAAAGATTGGGGCACTGCAAAATGACATTCATGGTATTTTCTCAGTTACAGAGCACATTGAGATAACCAATTGTGACAGAATCCTGAGGGGGTCTCTTCAGGTGCCTGCTCTCAAGATAACCCATGACTTAGATACCCCATGACATTATATACATCATTTCCCAGCACTCTGTACTACCTCAAAAGCTCTCCAGTTGGAGTGCTGTCTGGCTGAAAACATAGATTTCTTCAATGGAATCATCAGACACAGCCATACAATGAATTTAAATAAGAACATGGCCTATGTTTTCAGCGAGGCTAAGTAATCCTTCCAAGCACAACAGTTGGATATTATTAAACAGCTAGAATTTAAAAACCAGGGAGATGAAAAATGCAAATTGAATGGCTACCATCCAGCTTTCACTTTACTTTACAGTATTTAGAAGCTTTGTGATGATATTCAGCATCTAGATATGTAAAGAAGAATAGTGAATAAGGAGATCTAACACAGATTTGTGAAAAAATAGAGTGTGAAATGAGTTTGAGTTAGTTGCCCATCATGATTCATGAAAGCACCATGGGCATGTGACCCTGTGGATAAGACACATTCATCATGATGATTTTAGTTTGAGACTCTGGGACATCAAAGATATCCAGAACTTTCATATTTACACCAACAGTGACTCATATTTTATATCTTTTAGAGTCCTCCAGAGGCTGTCAACATTTCTTACCTAGTGGAACCCTTTTTAACTTTGCTTGTCTGCAGAGTTTCTGCATACCAGCAGAGGAATTATGACAACCATAGAATCACTGCAGAAGTTTCTAAGTATTCACTCAATACAGATCCATTCAGCTTCATTGTGTGATGTATGCACTAGAATACACACAACATATTATGTTAGGTATGTAATTATTTCCTAATTTTGTTATTGAAGGAAGCAACAAGTAATTTTAGCAATTTTCTTCCCCAGTAGGAAAGTCTACTCAGAGTTCAGGACATATTCTGTACAAATATGCATTTTGCAGGAAGCAGTATTTTCTGCTCAGAAAATAATATTTTTATACTATTTCTGGAAGTACAACTCCAGCAGATAATCTACCCAGTTCCCAGTCCTGAGAACCACTGATCCACAGAATCTCCATTTTATTAGGATTCAGCTTCAGTTTACTGGGTCCCATTTGCTCATTGGCAGATTGTTTCTCCTCTACTTATTTGTTGGTTCTCATCTGCATGCATCTACTTGAGCTGGCACCTGCACAGTTTAGAATCAATGACAAGGAATGTCATCAGTGTACTGATGGCACCCAACCCCAAAACTTCCTCAATTTCATGGAGGTATACAATAGCATGGAAGACAAGATATAAACCTATTGCACCCCACAGGTTAATGGGCATGAGACTGAACAGGCATATCCTAATGCCATTCTCTGGAACTGGTCCTTTAGATAGAATTGGAACAATTGTAATACAGTACCTTCTCCTACTATCGAACAGATTCAGTTTAGTGAGATACTATGGACAATGACATCAAAAGTCATCAAAAGAGCCAAGAAATTCAACACTTTCCCTGTCTTTCACCCAGACATGAGTGTAACTAAGGTGTTTTTGCTACAATATCCTGGCATGGAACTAGACTGAAGTAACTCCAGATTTTCTATTTCCTCCAAGAATGTCTACATCACTGTATGTTCAAGCACTTCACCTCAAAAGGGATATTAGCAATGGGATGCTGGTTACATTATCTGAGCCCATGCAAACTACAACCTTTTCCATGGGAGCAGGCCTCCTTCTGACATAGTGAGGCATTTATCAAATTGATACATCTGATCAATCCATATCTGCCATACCTTTTCAGGCAAGATTGGCATGGCCAAGCTTACATGTAGTTTGTTGTTAACTGTCCTTGACTCATTGTGAGCCTGTGGATAAGACACCTCCAAGTCCCCTGTCTTTCACTGCTCTGCTTAGGTCCTGTGACTTCAGACCAGTGACCTCCCTCAATGGGTCCATACATCTAGTGGCTAGCTCACTCTCCTTCCTCTCTTTCTACTATCCTCTACCTTTCCTAGCATTACTGTCTTTTCTAATGAGTCGTGCCTTCTCATGATGTGGCCAAAGTATGACAGTCTCAATTTGATCATCTTGGCTGCTACCCTCACTGGACTCTTCTTAATTTTAAATGGGTGCCTGTCTTTTAATATGACCCTAAAATGGACTCTGGACTCTAGACTCCATTATCCTCAAGGCGAAGGAGCATGTAGGCATCAACATAAACACTTCAAATAGATGGGTTTGGGGAGTTGCTAATGAAAGACACTGACATATCTAGAGTCAGGAAGATGGGTGGTTTATAAGGCAGGAAGACATTTCAGGTTTCTGCCAGACAAACAAGATAAGGTTAATTTACAACTCCAATCTCACCTCCCACCCTCCCCAGAAACTTCCAACTTGAGTGATCCTTTTCCCAGGCAAATTTGGCCTCTTTGATGTAGGACAAATTCCTTTGCCTTCAGGGCAGCATGTGGCTTATAAAAGATCTCCAAGTTTCTTTGTTAAAGGGAAGAAGAGGAAGGAGAGTGAGCTAGCCAGAGAGCAGGGGGACTTTACAACTTCCTGTATTCTGCTGCCATGACTCACACTGTCTTCCAAGAGCAACCAGCATATCTTCATCATGAAAGGAGCAGTCTTGTTTTGGTAATCATCCTTTAATGAAACATTTCCTAAAATTTCCATAGCTCTTGTATGTGTGTCAGAGTGAGTGTGTATTTGCTGTGTGATTTCCCCTTAATACAATACAATT
This sequence comes from Phrynosoma platyrhinos, assembly GCA_020142125.1. Lineage (NCBI taxonomy): Eukaryota > Metazoa > Chordata > Lepidosauria > Squamata > Phrynosomatidae > Phrynosoma > Phrynosoma platyrhinos. Next base: position 89,680,758 of record CM034708.1, on the reverse strand, counting down.
AATTGGAAGAATTCTGTTCCTGCATCTATCTCAGCAACCTCTGTATAAATATGAGAAGCGGTCTTGGAGGGTTGTTTTGTACACAACCCAATAATTATATTAAGCTAATTAAAAATCCCCCTAGATAAATCCTTGGCTATATGGCTTCCAGGCTTGATCTGTTCAAGGACCCATGTCTTTGCCTTTTTTTTTTTTTTTTTTTTTTTTGGTACCTATGGTATCTTCAGCCATCTCAAATGAATTGATTTTCCTCCTATCCACTTTCTTCACTGTCCAGCTCTTCTGTCCATACATGGTGATGGGGAATATAATGATTTGTGCAATTTTAGTATTCAGTTTTATATCTTTATTCTTTAGAATCTTTTCTAGTTCTTTCATAGTGGTGCTTCCCATTCCTAGTCTTCTTCTGATTTGTTGTGATAAGATGAAGTAATTGAAACTTTTGGTACACAGGAACAGGCCATAGCACTTGAAACTTGTCAGATTAGAATTCATTTCTCTAGGGTGTTGGCCCTTTTGGAGGGACAGATGAAGACTGGTTCAATTTAGACTCAGTCTCCTTTAGCAGAGTCAGTGGTGTCACCAGGGTTGGGATCACCTCATGTGATAATTCATGGTCCCACCACATCCCCTTTTGACTTCCTCCCATACCATGCCCTAACTAATCTTTAGTTTTTTTAAAAAAATGTACTAATGTTACTTGTAAACTGTAATTCCCATATGTCACTGAATATAATGACAATAGTTGTGACATAAAAAATTAACAAAATTAAAATCACTCCTTTAAATTACAATTCCCCTAAAGGATAAAGTATGCAGTTTGGGAGTACTCCTGGACTCATCTCTGCAGTTGTCATCTCAAGTAGATGCAATGGCCAGGAGTGCTTGGAACCTGCTTTGGCTGATTCACCAACTGTGCCCCTACCTGAACCAAAGGGACCTTGAAGCAGTAACACTTGCCCTGGTAATCTCTCATTTGGACTTCTGTAACACACTCTACAT
>CM034708.1:89596277-89617697 GCA_020142125.1 Phrynosoma platyrhinos | reverse complement strand
CTGGGTATATTTAGCCTGGAGAAGAGACAGTTAAGAGGAGATATGATATACCTGCTTAAATATTTGAAGGGATGTCATATTGAGGAGGGAGCTAGCTTGTTTTCTGCTGCTCCAGAGAATAGGACTCAGAACAATGGATGCAAGTTACAGAAAAAGAGATTCCACCTGAACATTAGGGGGAACTTCCTGACAGTGAGAGCTGTTCAACAGTGGAACACACTCCCTTGGAGTGTGGTGGAGTCTCCTTCTTTGGAGGTCTTTAAACAGAGGCTGGATGGCCATCTGTCGGGGATGGTTTGATTTTGAGTTCCTGTATGGCAGGAGGTTGAACTGGATGGCCCTTGTGGTCTCTTCCAATTCTATGATTCTATGATTTTATTACAAGCAGCAGGCTTAGACTGGCAAGACATTTTCTTCTCCCAGGATATCCAGGAGGATAACAAAACTGTAATAAATCCAACCATCAGGAGTGGGTGAAATGGTTTCTTCTCAAGAATAATGGTTTTATTCCATCAGCTTCCTTGTAAAGTTTGAATAGTTATTTGCAGGAATATAAGGGCAAATCTATCCATAATGGAGCAGTAAGACCCAGAGCATTATCATGTCACTGCTCATTTATGGCTAGAGTCAGCATAACATTTGTTCTTCTTAAAGGTAATTTTTCAAGATATGTTTCTGTTTCTAAGCATGTGGAAAGTTTGGCTGTGCAGTGACCTCCTGAGACACCACAGATTCTGCTGGAGACTCTGCGGGAGTTGATAAAGCAGGGCTGCTAGGGCCAGGCTTGGGCTCCTCCGCTGTAGGCTCATGGCCCAGAGGAAGTTTGGACACATCCTCTGACTCGTCCTCTGGGGCATGATTCTATCTATCTATCTATCTATCTATCTATCTATCTATCTATCTATCTATCTATCTATCTATCTATCTATCTATTTCTGTATTTATAGGTTTTTACAAAGAACACCTCCCAAAAGAAGAAGGGGTAAAAGGAGCAGGAGGAAGGGGAGGGGGGAGGTGTGGAAGAAGAGGAAGGAATGGTGGTAGAGGACATCAAGAACCAGCAAAACTGAAGATGTTATAAACATGATGTTTTTAGATCAATCTGGAAGAACTCACAGTGAGTTCTATTTAATAATAACTAAAACATAGTGATCATACTAAGTACAACTATTCCTGAGCAGTTCAGCTAAGCAGACTAGCTATATGTGAAGTGAAGCTATTGTCTATTTGAGCTCTGAAGGGCTAATTTTGGTACAGACTTCTTGAACATGTCACCAGACTGAACATATTTGTGCCCCGATTCCAGTCCTCACCATGTTGAATGGCTGCAGATACACTTCCCAAAAGATACACATGGGAGGATATAAAACACTGCACAAATATGCTTTGGTCAATGAAGGGTATGTGTTCAAGCAATTTATATAATTTAACTGCCATGCAAGTGCTTGGAAAAAGGAAGGCAAAGGAAAGATAGATTTCATTCCATCTTTTTTTTTTTTTAAGTACATACATAACAAAGAAGTGGAAATGAGTACACTCAACGATATGGATTATGTTGATGTACACATCCTTAAAGGAACTATTGAAAGGGTGGAGTAATATCCACACTTCTGTCACTTTGATGGTTCACTTGACAAGCTGTATAAAATAAATTTTGAGAAAATTCATATCTGTCAAATAATTTTGATTAAGCAGCCTAGGGCTGTTGCCATTGTGGAATTAATTTGAGGGGAAATGTTTGTGTATCAGGAATTCAGAAATCATGTTACGTATGGCTTACTATATTTATAAGGCTCAATGATTGTATCTATGTTTTTGCTATATAAATAGCTTGGCAATTTAAATATGTCATGACTACAGAATGTTTCAGGGGTCCAAATATTCAAGATGATGCTCTATTTTCCTTGTTGATTTTAAGAGGTTTTTAAGTAGCCTCTTGCAAGTACAGATAATTTCTGGAGCATTATACTAGCATAAGCAGCACTGGCACTAGTGTAACTATTTTTTCCGATACTTCATGAAGAGGTGTCCAGTACCTGCTCATGCAACAATTTTGCTAGGCTGCACAAGGCCTTCCAAACTGTACATAGGTTCAGCATCCCCCTCACAGTGACCCCCATGACCACATAACTACTGGTTGGTTGTGGTGGTACACCAGGAAAGTTCCCTTGACTTGTTGCACAGCTTTGTTGCACCAGGACAAATGGGCCAGACACTATGTAATGGGTTAAAATATAGCCATGACTTTAATGCATTTACAGGTATCATAAATCAATCATAAGTCAATGATATTCCATCATACATCAATCAAATACAGTGATAACATCTTTGATTGGTAACAAAGTATATGCCCATTCAGGTTAAGGGGACAACGGACCCAGTGGTTCTATGCTCAGCAAATGAACAAGCATAATTGCCAGCTATGCCTACCTAGTAGACATCTGTGCAGATCTGAATCCAGTTTGTTCAATTAGCCCTAACGGTCCAGTAAAGGGGTCACCAGCAACTGCCCAAACTGCAGATCACCCCTTTATCACCTCATTTACCCCCAAGGGCTTCTCTTCCCCCTGATTTAGCTCATGCCCCATGTTCCCTTCCATACTCAGCAGTCGTGACAAGCAGCATGCATCCATGACATCATGCAAAAGATGATCCTAGATATGAAATAGAAAGCAATATCAAAGTCAATAGGGCAGCAATGCAACTACAATCCAACACCCCACGACAGGTAGAAAATAAAAGCAGTAAAATGAAGGTAGTGGTGACACAACTACAATGTGACTACAAGAAAATGTTGGTGACAAAGAAATGTCCCAAGGGAAAACAAAAACCCCATACTCCATAACATGGAAAAATTCCCGAGAATTCCCAGCACTGGCCTGTGAAATATCTGGTGCAACAGCATCCCTCTGGGCAGTGTGGGGGTAAATCTTCCCTGCACCCTCAATTTCAGCATAAGAATGAATTGTGGGAAGGGTTTTTCATTGTTCTTGCAAATTAAATGAATAAGTTCATCTATTTTTTTCTGAATGATTAATGCTCAAACTCAAATGATTCTCACTTTTACTCATAGATAGACTGATAGATAGATTAATCATAATGTCTCCTAATGACTCTGTGGTAAGGCTATCATAATAACCAAAGGTACTCTTAATATTATTAGACTTCAGCTCATATAATCTTCTAGCTTTGGCAATTCTGTCTAAGAATGATAGGAGATGCAGTCCAATAATATCTGGAGGAGTGAAGATAGAAGGAAGGGACATTAGCAATCTAAGATATGCAGACAACACAATACTATTAGCAAAAACAAGAAAGACCTGAAACAATTACTGAAGAAAGTCAAGGAAGAAAGTGTTAAGATTGGATTAATGCTGAATATTTAAAAAACAAAAATAATGACCATGCAAGATCTACAATAATTCATCCAACACAACAATAAAATTGAAATAGTCAAAGAGTCCCATACTTTGGTTCAAGTATTGATCAGAATGGAGACTACAGACAAGAAATCAGGAAAAGTCTAGGATTGGGAAGGACAGCTATGAAGGAACTGGAGAATACAATAAAATGTAAAGACATAACTCTGCACAGTAAAATTAGGATTGTCCAAGCCATATATGGATGTGAGAGCTGGATAGTAATAAAATGCCAATCGGAAGAAAATCAGCTCATTCGAGATATGGTGCTAGTGAAAAGTACTGAGAATACCATAGATGGCCAATTAGATAAACAAATGTGTTCTAGAATAGATCAAGTCTGAACTCTCTCTGTAAGCCAAGATGACTAAATTGAGGCTGCCATACTTTGGCACATTATGAAGAAAAATGAATCATTAGAAAAGACAATGATGGTAGAAAAGGTGGAAGGAAGTAGAAAGAGAGGAAGATCACATACCAGATCTCCATCTGGGCCTGTGGGACCTGAGCAGAAAGGCCGAGGAGAGGGGAATCTTGGAGTTGTCTCATCCACAGGGATGCCATGAGTCAAAGTCAACTCAAGAGTAATTAACAATAACTACAACTCAGGATTCTGTAGGACAGAGCCATGACCATCAAAGTGGTCAAACTGCATTAATTTTGCAGTGTGCCAGCAGCCATAATCTGGTTTATAACTGGAACATAGCAATACTATAGCGAATCTATAACAACTAAAATATTAATAAGAAATGCTAACCTGAGAAAGATAATAGAGAATCCATCACTATAGGTTGTCATTACATGTGTGGCAATAGTTTTCAAAAAAATATGTGTAAGGGTTCAGATATGGAAACTTTCCTAATCCTAAATATGTGGTGGTGATTTGTATTCTTTGCTGTGAAAGGAAAGAAATATACTATACACATGATCAGAGATGCTAACTGTCTTCACTATGGATCGCACAGAGTTCATATCCATCCTTGAAATGACTTATGAAAGAATATAGTCTGAAGAAATCAGTTTGTATTTCTTTGGCCTGTTCTTCAAAAGCAGGTATATCGAGCTTTAATTGATCAACATGCCAGCTGAATGAGTGAATTAACCAACTTACTTCAAGTTCTTAAGTATTAATTCATGCATTAACCTATAGAAATCAAACCATTTCTAATTTCTAGACATTCAGAAAATAAACATTACTGAAGATCATGACACCAGCGAACAAATAGTACACTTCTATCACCCTGATGTCAACTTCTTGGATTTTACAGTCTCAGAAAAACTATATATATATAAATAAGTTTCTACTGATAGACAATAATATATATATATGGAAGATAAAATTTCATTTCACCTGGTGGGTCATAAATTTTGCAGGCATGCAATAAAGTATTTTGGTTCAGCTGTGAAAGTCATTTCCTGTCCTTCACCTTTCATGAAATCTAAGTAGAGGTACATCTAGGTCAAGTTATGCATATGTACTTGTCCTCATCTCTTAAACTTATATGAGAAGAAGGAAATTGATGTTAATTTAAAAAAAAAACACAATTAAGAAGTACTTGTTCATGCAAGACATGATAGTAATGATTGAAGCCAAATAACATATCTAAGTGGAAACTATAATTCATTGTGACAGAATGTTTGCAATGTTTGTGAAGGTAATTGTGTATCTGAAACAATTGCAAAGGCACCAGTTTATTACACAGTATTTTTAACACATTTTCTGAACAGTAATTCTGAACATTTAGAATAATTCAATCTAGAAACAAATGTACCTCAACGAACATTTCTATCTACTTCATGCTAACTAGCTTGACTTTTTTCTTTCTTTTTCATCCACCTTTTTCTTTTATACTCACCCTAACATGACTTCATGGAATGATATTATAATAATTAAAATTCTGCAAGTATTTTTATTATTAGATTATTAACCAAAGCTTTGTTTTATTAGTTTTCCTTGATTAATTTGTGGAGACTCAAATGATTTTAATCTATAGACTTCTTTATTTTCTAATATTATGATGGTTCTAGTTCGTTGCTGTAATAAGAGGATTGAGTTCTCTTATAATAAAAGGTGGTAGCTTTTCTTTATTGCACGGCTGTTTTTGTTTAATTCCAGTATGTCATTTTTATTGATTTGGCCAAAGTTCACCCCTCTTCCATTCTGCCATGTGAATGTGTGCATGACTTGGCCTCTGGAAGATGCTACAGGAACATCACAGTTTGATGGCCTCCACAATCAGAGGAAAGATTTGTTTCATGGTTATTTCATTCAAGGATGAAATGCACAGGCAGCTTGGTTCATGCTTCTACCATGAATGAGGTAGCCGTCCAAGCATTCATCACCACTATATGAACGGGTTGCTTGAGATGCTACAACTCATTTTTTGGACTTATATTCCTTGGAGGATAAGCTTGACTTGGTAGATGCATACAAAACTTGTCTAGAATTATTCTGTGGAATCTTTATTGTTCATACATATGCACATGTTATGTGAGCTATTATTGTTTGTTAGATTTTCTGTGTGGTAATTAGTCAATTAAGTTCCTTTGCTGTTGTGAGTTCAGTGTAAGCCTGCTGCTTGGTTTTTTGGTGTCAACCATGAATGCCCCATTATCAGCCAGGGATTGTGGCAACTGGATGTTCTGAAAGCGGGCTGTTGCCACAGTCCCAAATGGGCCACCAACAAGGAGCAGATTGTCACTGCTCCTTTTGCCAGCAGCCTTGGGCTTCATTAGGCAGCCTCAGAGTGGCTTTCAGCCACATTGGGAGCATGCATCATCTGCATGCCAAGCCCACAAAGTGACTGGAAGCCACTCCTTTTAGCCAGTCTGTTTTGGGCTCAGTCTCATTACTGAACGAGTACTACACAATTGTTATATAGCTAACCATTGAGGGCAGGTGCCATAACCTATTTACACAAGTCAGAAAAATATGTTGGACTATCTCTGTAGCCTTTATCCTGCTTTTATGGTGTCACTTATTTTAATGTGCTTTTCTGTGCATACGTTTCCAGTTACATTTTACCACAAATACTTTTCATTTGTGTTCATTTTATTTTCCTTCATATTCTTATTGTATGTTCCTTTGAAGTACTTGGGAAGTGAAGGATGGAAAATGAAGAAAATAAAGGGGTTGACTAATCCCTTCTGAACACAAAATAAGGCCCCTCCCCATCATTTCACTCTGAACTCAGCTGGATTGAGATCTAATTTGGATAGCTATGTTGGATGGTTATGTGGCTTGTGGTATCACTTACTTATGGAAGGACTGTGAGACACACAAAGCCCATCAAGTGAAATAAGAGACATTTCCATCTAGTGGAGGCTCAACCTTTCCAAAGACCAGTAAATCCAGAACCCAAAATTATCCAGGTATGTCAGTTTTGAGTTGTGGACTGGATGTCTGTCAACTTGCATAGCAGCATATGGTGTCCAGCTTTCAACTAAATTTACATGTATTGAATTCACCAAATTTTTGGAAATTGTGTGATTATAAAAGAGTAGACCTAGAAACAAGATCCAGGAGTGGAAGCCTCACATGCTGCTGCTAAAATATATAATAAAAAGTGAAGATATTGCATCCATAATAATCCTATTTCTGCCTGCAGAATTTGTCTTATTTTTTCCATAAATTAGGGTTATTGATTTTATATTGTTTTGTGTGTATGTTCTTTCACTTCAGTTAGAGCTGTTTGAAATACATCTCATGAGTTTGAACTTTGGGGTGTAAATTCAGTGGTGTTTAGCCACCACATCGATGGGTGTCAAGCCACTTCAGGATGTAGTTTGGATTTCAAAGGAAAAATCCAGAGTTCTGAAGCATGTACCCAAAATATGTTCAATTCTTTGAATAGCATTTTTTGAAGTATGAACATGGAAGCCACCTGCTGCCACTGGGTAAGCAGCCATTACTGTGAACCAAATTGCTCAACCATTCATATTTCTTCAGTCCTGCTCAGTGCAACTATTTCACCTAACTTCCACTGCCACGCCACATTTTTTTAACTTCCAGGTTTTTGCCTTTTCTTCCTTTCCAGATTCATTCTCTGAGAATCATGTTGTAAAGAGGAAAATACCAGAAAGTTTTAAAGTTAATGATGATGCCATCAAGTGCTAGTGAGAGCTGTTTGAGAATGTGAGTCAATGTGTTTGGACTAGAACAAGAATGAGGGCAAAGGAAATGAATGTAAACATATAAACTAAGAAAGTTGCTGAAAATAAATGTATCTTGTACATGCTATGGAAAGTATTCTATTTTTTTTTAATATTTTAAGTTTAGTTTGCATTTTAATGTGTCCCCTATTCTTCTGCTATCAAATATTTTGTTCAGTGAATGGCCTCAGAAGCCATATCTTCTTCTTCTTCTTCTTCTTCTTCTTCTTCTTCTTCTTCTTCTTCTTCTTCTTCTTCTTCTTCTTTCCCTTCTTAAGCTTAGTAGCACACATGGAATGAATATGAAGGTAACCCTGAACCATCTGTATTCCTTAATTTCTCTGAAGCTGTCTTACATAACTAATTAACAATAGAAATGTGTAATTGCATTAAGTATAAAATAGTACAGTGACAAATTTCCTACAGTAGTGCTGCCAGAATTCTAAACGTATAAATCATTTTGCTTGTAAGGACCTGGAGCTAAGTTAGCATTATTTTGTATGCCAAGGAAGAAAATGTTTTCCTCAAGCAAATAAAATGAATTTTCATACAAAGTTTAGATGTGCATAAACCACAGAAAACCTCACAGAATTAAAATGAACCACATCTTATTCCTTCAAATATTCATTTTAAAGACTGTTTGGTCTAAGTAGTCCAGGACCAACTGTCATATTCAATGCTGAAAAATCCAAATGGGACTACTTAATAGTATGTCCCATTTAAAAATCAGTGTGAAAACATTCATGAAGAAAAGCTGAAATTTCTATTGTTAATGTCCTACAATTTCTGTTCTTCCTAGAGTAATGTCCCCTGCTTTGGCTCAGTTGAATAGCCTAATTTAATACAATTTCCAGATATGCTTTTGTTAATTTTTCTATTGAAACTTTTAATTCCCCATATTCTGGAGGAGGGGGAATAACATATTTAACAAAGTGGTAAAGAGTTTCACAGTCTTTTGCACTATGACTGATGGATGAAAGATTAAATAGTTATTTTACAAACCTATTTTGTAAAGAATATGAATGTGGTGGTGGTAGTGATGGGAAATCTTCTGTATTATTCCTACTGATCTTTTCTCCTACCAAAACATAAACTTTTCTGTGGGGCATGTATGCTTATTGTATGATTAGGATTGTTTCGATTATGATTCCTTATATTAGTTTATATATTGATTTAAATCCTATAACTTCTGGTTGGCGATGGCGCTCTGTCGAGACGTTCCCCAGTAAGTCTTGGTGGACTGTCTCACACTGCGGGGTAATTAGACCCCTAAAAGTAATGATAGGGGTCTAAAACTGCCCCCTTGTAATAGGGGGATCAGAGGGGGCCCGGGGGAGGTCCAGGGACCAAATTTTAGCCCAGGAATGGCTGAGATTGGCTGAGATTGTACTCCAGATTATTTGGCCTAATACGGTGGGACTGTAGGACAAGCCACGACTCCATGGTGGAGCGAGTTGGATTGCACAGGAGCATTGCCAATTTTAACTTCAAGAATTTTAGTGAGAATAAGGGTGAGCTGTGACAGAAGGATTGAATAATAACTTGAAGTAATAACATTGAGCGATTAGCTATATTGGAGCCAACGGCGCAATTTCTTAAGGGGTCTTTAATGGACGGCTATATGTAATTTGAAAAGATTTTAATACTCAAACTAAAGTATGTTGGGTCGGGAATAGCATGTGTAAAGACAGAACGAAGTGTGAAACTGTTGAATTGAAGACTTGACTATTAGTTGTCATGCATTGAGAATTTATTTTAGTAACGGATATATATTTTTGACAAACCATTGGATATTCTGAAGGCACTTAATATAACTAAACTATAATATTGTTTGTTCATTTCTGTTTTACTGGATTTAGCAAGGATTATGCGGCTGAGATGACTCTAAAATAATTAACCAATTACCCCAACACTGATTACATATTTTGAAAGGGTTAAGCTGTGCCTGAAACTGAGACTGAGATTTGGGAGGAGATATCGGATTATTTACCTTTTGTTATCTTTCTAATCCACACCTTGGACTGACAGAGACCTTGACTTGACATGGAGGAGAGGTTTTGTTTGTTGGGCGGTCTATGGTGTCTCTCCAAGCAAGCGTAATGGGGACGAACCAATCTGGATGTGGAACCGGAAGTTACAACCATAGAGGTGTCCTTTTCAAAGAAGCAGATTGGCACTGGATGTTTGCTCCAGATCAACATAGAGCTTGTTGGGATAAGGAAAGAGTGTCAGCAGAATCATAGATTTTGGTGGACGGATGAAAGGCGTGGAGATAGAGTGATAGAGATCCTGGAACCTGAACTGAGATATTGTCTCCAGAAATCTTCGGAGGTTTATAAATAAACATTATCACTGAGTGGCCAATTTGAGGTGGGGATTATAAATGAATAGATAATAGTACTTGGTGGTCTGAAGGAGATTTAAGGAGATTGTGCTAATTTAAGTCTGTGGAATAGATGATCTAATGATTCAATAATTAGATCTAATTAGATATATAGGTGTTTGTTTATAATTCTTCTCTAATTCGTTTCACCGCATTGGAACAAGAAATGGATGGTAAGGTGGATTAGGGTGTGAGTCATAAAATAATTGTGGATTTGAATTGCATTGAACTGAATTAATAATATTGAATTGATTGTAGTGATGATACTGAATTGATAAACTTAAGCTTAATATCAATATTATAATTGATAATAGATAATATTTGATAATACTGAACTGACAACTTTGACTAATTGAATATTGTATTGAACTGTTAAATTTGGATAAAGAAAATAAGTGGTTTCCTGAGGTAAAATTGGAAAATTGTTAATTTTAAATTAGATACACAAATCAGGGAAATACAGCCTGAAAAAGTGCATAAAATGATTTCGAGGGGACAGACTCAAAAACTAAACCCTCTATCACAATCTCAGAGATGTCCGTCTACAGAAAAACTTAGAAATCCAGACATTAGCCAATTAATTTTAGAAAAAAAATGATTTATTATCGGTGAATTTCACTAGGCAGTTGAGTGATTTTAAAAAACAGATGAAACAAGAGATCCGGGCGGATCTAAAAGAAATAAATCAAAAAGTTGATAGATTGTTGACTGATGTGCAGACTACAAAAAAAAAGAGAGAGTCGATGTCCTAGAGTTTAGAAGCAATAAAACAGAAATGCATTTTACAAAAATAGAAAATAAAAGAGAGGAGGATTTGGATGGAGATGGCAATTTTGAAACAAAAAAGAAATCTGGTAGAGGAGAAAAATGAGAATTTGATGGAGAAGTAAGTCCCCAAAATCGCTTCCTTTTTGAATAAAAATTTAGAAACATTTGAGACCAAAATTGTTAAGTTATATTGTGTTAATTCTTCAATTGCTAGACAGAGAGGCCTTCCAAGAGATATCGCAGTGTATTTTGTTAGGAGGCAAACACGTGACCTTTTTTTGAACAAACACAATGAATCACCTTTTAACGATGATGGACAGGAGCTCAGGGTGTTGAAAGATGTTCCGGTTCGCTTATTGAGGAAAAGATTAGATTGTGATAATTTAACGGCATTGTTAAGAAGCGAAAAGAAACAGTATAGGTGGGAGATTCTGGAAGGTTTAACTTTCCGGTGGAGAAAAAAATAAGGTTAGAATTTCCTCACCAGATCAAGCTAGAAATTTCATTAGGCAGTGTTTTGGTAGGCAAAAAACACAGACCAAGAATAAAGATGATCCGGAAAGTGATACAAAGGGAGATGAGAATGTGGAAGAGGAGGTATGTGATAGTGAATGTGCACATGTTCAATGTACTGAAGAGATATGGGATAGCGAGGAAGAAGAGGATGAATTAGATATGGAAGGGGAAGGAAAGGATGTAGAGGAGGAAGAAAAAGAGCAGTAAGATAACTAATAAAAGGAGACGGAATACAAGGGAAGGAAACATTGAAAATTTGGCCTCTCCTATTAGAATAGGAGTTGAGGAGTATTTTGATGACTGATTTTGTGAATAGACTGTAAGTTAAATTGAGATACAATATTTGATTGAGTAGAAATGGGTCATGGCAAACAAATAAAGATTGCAACATGGAACATACAGGGAATGAATACTCCCCAGAAGAGGGGGGAAATTCGTTATTTACAAAAATTAAAATTTGACATATACTGTGTTCAAGAAACCAGAATAAGAAAAAAGGACATTAAACATTTATGGTGCCCTAAATTAGGAATTGAATTTTTATCAGCATCTCAATTTAAGAAGAGAGAGGTGGTGTTCTATGTTAACACTAATTATGAACCAAAAAAAAAATACTGGATGATTTAGATGGACATTTTCTTGTTATAGAAATACAAATTGATGGGAGAAAATTCTTGCTAATTGGTATATACAGCCCTTTAGAAAATAAAAACAAATTGTATCGAAAATTGAGAGAGCAAATTTTAGATTTGGATTATGAAACTGTAATTATGCTCAGTGACATGAATGGGGTCATAGAACCCAAAGTGGATCAAACTTCTAGTAAACTCATTAAAGAAAAACAGGGTAAACTCCCAAAAGAGTTTTTTTGGGTTAACTGAGGTTTTAACCCTTTGTGATGCATACAGGTTCAAAAATGAAAATGCGAAGGATTTCACATTCTATTCTAATAGGCACCACTCCTTCTCCAGGATCGATATGATATGGGTAACAGAACGTTTACTATCTAAAATTGCCAGTGTGAAGACGCTTCCTAAGATATGGTCTAACCACAATCCCGTGCTGATGGAATTAGGATTGGGTTTTGCACAGTTTAATTGGCGATTAAATTTAAATATATTGAAAGATCAGAACATAGGTGAGGACATGAAAAAAACAAATAGAAAATTACTTTGAAGAAAACATGGGTCATGGAACTCCTAATCACATCGTGTGGGATGCCTCCAAAGCAGTAATTAGAGGATTAATAATAAAAAATACAATAGAGTGGAGAAGGAAAAGAAAGGAAAAGGAAATAAAATTATATGTGGAGATAAAGAGGTTAGAAAAGAATTTACAAGAACACCCTGGCAGTGTGGATATTGTAAATGAGGTTAAATATATTCAAAAACAAATATCTATATTAACTATGGAACAAATCGAAAATAGAGTCAAATACTTAAAGCAGAAATATTTTGAGGGTTCCAACAAACCCGGGAGACTACTGACCCATATTTTGAGATGAGAAAGAGCTAAACGAGTCATTTCCAAAATTGGGAGTGGAGCAAAAATAGTTACAAATCAAAAGCAAATTCAAAAAGCATTGGTCAGACATTTCCATGATATATATAAGGAAACCCCAAGACAAGCTTCAAAAATCCAGAGTTATTAGAAAGAATTGATGTAGCTAAAATGACACAGGACCAGAGGACAATTCTAAATGAACCTATTTTATATAAGGAATTAGAAGACATTATAAAAAACTCGAAAACATTTAAATCTCTGAGTCTGGATGGATTTGTTAATGAATATTATAAAATTTTTGCCCCTCAATTAATACCACCGCTATTGGAAACCATGAATAGTATCCTTAAAGGTGAGATTCCCCAAACATGGAACTCTACAAACATTGCATTAATTTTAAAACAAGACAAAGATAGTTTAGATCCTAATAATTATTGACCAATTTCATTATTGAATTAGGATTACAAATTGTTTCCAGGTATTTTAGCCAAACGACTTAAAATGATATTAGATAATTGGATTCATGATGATCAAAATGGCTTTCTCTCAATTAGAAAAACAAAGGAAAATTTTAGGAATTTGTTAAATTTGAAAGAAATTCACCAAAAAATTTACATTAAAAAATTGGCATTGGTTTTTCAAGATGCAGAGAAGGCATTTGACAATATTAGATGGAATTTCATGTTTGGGGTTTTAGAAAAAATTGATATAGGTGACACCTTTATGAATTGGATTAAGAAAATATATTCAAAACAAGAGGTTTATATTTTAGTAAATGGAGAAAAGACACAGAAGTTTAATATTGCTAAAGGCGCTAGGCAGGGATGCCCATTGGCTCCTCTTTTGTTTATCCTTACCCTGGAAATTTTACTTAACAAAATAAGGAATGATAATCTAATAAAAGGTGTTGGAATTAAAAATCAAGAATATAAATTGAGGGCCTACGCCAATGATGTTGTTTTAACAATATCTAATCCAGTAGAGTGCATGGAAACCGTAATGACCACCCTCAAACAATATGGAGATGTTTTGGGTTATCGAGTTAACAAAGCTAAAACTGTGATGTTGCTATTAAACATCCCAAAAAAAGAGGCAGATGGGATTATAGCAATATAAGGATTTAAAAGAGAAAACAAAGTTAAATATTTGGGGATATGGCTAACAGCAAAGAATTCTGATCTTTTTCAAAATAATTATGAAAAAATTTGGAAGGAAATTAAAGGTGACTTTAAAAGATGGAATAACTTAAATCTATCATGGTTGGGTAGGATCACTGTTGTAAACATGAGTGTTCTCTTGAAAATGATATTTTATTTTCAGAATATTCCAGTCATTCATGAAGACGAACCCTTTAAGCAGTGGAATAAGGATATATTGAAATTTGGCAAAAAAAAAAAAAAAAAAAAAAAAAACCAAAAAAACCAAGAGTGAAATTAATAAACTTACAAGACTTCATTGAAAGAGGTGGGTTAGCCCTACCGAATTTATCCTGGTATTTTGAAGCGTGTATATTAGATTGGATGCAAGACTGGCTCAAGTTAAATAATAATAGATTACTGGAATTGGAAGGGATGAATCTGCAAATTGGCTTCCACGCCTATTTATTTTATGATAAAGTTAAAATAGACAGAAATTTTAAATATCATTTCATATGTAATGCTTGTTTGAGGGTTTGGTTAAAATACAAAAAGAAATGGTGCACTAAAATACCTTTATGGGCATTACTGGCCGAGACTATCTTAATTAAAGGTTTGTACAATGAAGGGACCAGGATGAAATATAAGGAACTGATTAAAACCGAGGAAGGTCACATGACCCTTAAAACACAGGAGGAATTGTTACAGCTAGGCTATAACATAAATTGGTTTATGTATAGACAGTTAACGAAGAGATACAAAATGGACTGTCATCTGGAACAAATTGGTACCATGAATAAAAATTTTGAAAAATTCTTGGGGCAGATTCTAAAAAGATAATGTCAAAATATTATAATTTAATAAGAAATTGGGAGTTGGAAGAGAATTCAGTTAAAGATTACATTATTATTATTATTAACTTTATTGCTTTAAATAAAGAAATAACAAAATTAAAAATAAGAAAAAAGATACATTAAATAACTTCTTCTTGCCTATATCCAAGATATTTGTTGTGCTCATTTAACTTTCTGTTCCCATGATAAAAGTAGATTAAATTTTTGATCCTTTGTTATATATATATTCATATAAACACAATAACCTATATCAAAAATCACTGTCAATACCTTATACATGAATGTGCAAATAAGAAATAATATATATTAATATTCACTATTGTTTTATGTAATCATTTTTCCCTTCCTTTAATATAGTAAGATAACATAAGATGTAATAGAGTAAATTACGATACCAACATATCTTATTCTGTTTTTATCAAATTTTGTATTTTCTTGTATATTTTTTCTATTATAATTGTCCATTCTGTTTTAAATTTGTCATAATATTTATTTTTGAGCTGTTGTGTTAGTTTATCCATTTCTATGAGATCCAAGTGTCTCCAAAGCCATTGTGTTGTCTTTGGCGGCTTATTGTCCTTCCAGATAGAGGCATAAGTAATTCTCGCTGCTGTCGGCATGTGAAAAAGTACTTTTCCATATTTCTTTTCTATTGTATCATTTGTTATAGCTAGTAGGTATAATTTTGACTCCTTTTCAACTCTTATTTGGAGAATATCTTGAACTTCATTGTGAATTGTCTCCCAGTATTTTTTTGCCACTGGGCATTGCCACCACATATGGAAGAATGTGTCTTTATATTTCTGGCATTTCCAACATTTGTTTCGGTTATCAGCTTTAAATTTAGCCATTTTTACTGGAGTGAGATACCATCTGTATTGAAGTTTGTAAAAACTTTCTTTCATGTTATAATTAAGTGTATACTTTATTTTAGATTTCCATATTCTTTCCCACTCTTCCATATAGATTGATGTACCTAAATCCTGTCCCCATCGTATTACATAATTAAATGGGCCTCTGATCTAAATCAAGTTATTCAAATGGAAGAATGGGAAAAGATATGGAAAAGAAGGATAAAATAAACTGTAAATGTGGAATTAAGGGCAAACCTATATAAATCTATGTACCATTGGTACTTGACACCACATAGACTATCTAAAATGTATAAAGGTTGCAACCCAAAATGTTGAAAATGTGAAATCAAATTGGGAACTTATTTGCACATGTTGTGGAACTGTAGATTGGCAAAAAAGTATTGGAAGATGATTCATAGTGAGATAAAAGAAATTTTTAACTTCCAAGTTCGCCCTGACCCTAAAGTATACCTTTTAAATATTGTAAATGATGAGATTGAAAAAGAAATCGGGAAAATATTCTTTTTGATAATAATTGCTGCAAGAACAATTTATGCAAAGTACTGGAGGAGGAAAAAAAATTCCATCAGTTGAGGAATGGAGAATGAAGGTATATGATATATATGAAATGGAGAAGTTAACATATTTAATGAGAAATAACACGTTAATTGATTTTTACAAAAGTTGGGAACCTTGGATTATGTATATGAAAAAAATAGAGTTGGGAATCAGACAAGATATATAGCATTTTTGGAATAAAATTAGATGTTGCTTAATGTAAAATGTATGTTGATTAATGTATAATTAACGTACAATCAACAAAAGTAGAGATCTGTAGAACTAAAAGAAAAAACTAGCTAGGTTTTGTTTTGTTTTGTTCTGTATTTCTGTATTTTTTTCTCTTTAAAGATAATGATATGTAAAATATGTGAATTCCTATGTGATTATGTTCGACACCAATAGGCTTATCAAAGTACACACAGAATTTTTCTTTATAAAAGTAATAGTTGTCAAACGGGACTTAGTTAAACACGTATATAAAATGGTAAGTTTCTTTTTTCATATATAGTGTAAGTTGAAGCCTCTTTTATATATGATCTATAGTTTACGATGTAAAACGCAAAATGGATTTTGAGTTAAGTAGTTATATCTATTTCCGGATGTTTATTCCCTTTGTACAGCTTAGGAAGTATGTTGTTTGTTAGTTTGCTTTGACTTTCATTCTTTTTCTTTTTTTCTTCTTTCTTTTTAATCATTTTGTGTGTGTAGTGATGTGTTAGTCTTAAAGCTCATGCAAGTGTAAGTGTAAGTGTATGTATTTTTGGTTCATTGTGTATTTTTGTTCTTTGTTCTTTTAACCATTAACGCAAATTTATTTATTAAAAAAAGCCTATATTGCAATAGGTTTATTTGCTTGCTATTGTACTGGGCAACTGGACTTGCAATTATACATAGCATCAGGGTATTTATTATTTATACAATCAGACATTAAGTTATTACACATGGTAGTTCAACTTTTCTATGTTTTTGATTGTAATGTTTTTAATCTTGTAAGCTGCTCTGAGTCCCAAATATTGGGGAACAGGTAGGATATAAATAAATATAATAATAATAATAATAATAATAATAATAATAATAATAATAATAATAATAATAATAATAATAATAATGTGGGTTTGCTCAGCACCATTGAAAATAGTTCTAAGGGTTTTACTCATCACCATTCCTGTTCAAAATATGAATCTATGCATAACTAACAATGTCTTGCACTGGCACAAAGGGCTCTGACACCTTTTCTTTGGGTAATAACTGGCCACAACTTTATTTCTGTACAGGGTCTCAGACAGTTATAATAACGAATCATTACAAAACACCAGTATTTGTTCTTGACACATGTGTACGTGTAATTAACTAAAATGTAATCCAAATAAATTGCATGTATCACAACACATGTCAATAAAATCAGTTTAAAACAATTGTACATCAACAATTATCTCTCCCTCTCCCTGTAATTAAGTCATGACATCATCAAGGTGTTTGATGTCATCAAATAAAATTTAATTAATCTAATAACATATACCTATCAATAAATTTATTTAACCCAATTTGTAATTATCAATTAACTGAATTATCCCCTGGGGGGGTCCCTGCCTGCCCAAAATTACACTACAATACAAAACAATAACCAGTCTAGACCCTGACCCCCCAAGTTATGACAAAGAAAACAAAGCATTGTAACAAAAGAACAATTTCTATATCCATAACAACTACAGTAATGCCAATGTATCACACCACATTATTGTTCTTAACAATTATAATTGTTAACATCATTAATATCAGTCTCAAGGAGGAAAAAAAAAACCAGGAAAAAATCTTTGGGAAAATTCCCTCCCAGCCCCCGAAGGTGACCAGCCAAAGCCTGAGAGTAAATAACATGAACAACATTAATTAAAGGTGGGAGGGTTGGGTCACTCAGCTGCAGTGTTTAGAATGGCTGCCAACACATGGCAGCCAAGGGCTAAATAGCCCTCTAATCTCGCGGGTAACCAAATATATGTCAGACCCCTTTGGAGAGTAGTGAACCCCATCCCCCCTGTACAGATGTGGCATAGAGGCCTAAATTCCATCATGTTCAACAATGAAAACTCCCATTCCCCCCATCTTCTTGGCTACAGTTCTATTCAGCCAGCATCGAGCTCCATTGATGGCTGCGTCCTTTCGAGCACCGGACCAGCTACGGTGAGGCAAAAATTTTGTCCACATAAGAACTCTATTTGGCAGTCTTCGCCTAATGTCCTGCATGTCCTTGACAATTCTTTTTGCCAACTGTAAACAAGGCAGCTTTACTAGATCATTTTCTCCTAGGTGGATGAGGAGGATCCTTGGATATGGAAAAGCAGCTAACAATTCAATAATTTGTGGGATAAGGGCCCCCCACAACATGCCCCTACATCCAAAACCAGTGTAAAGTACCAACGTCCTGCAATCCTATATTGAAATCTCGGCGATGTTCAAGGATATGATGTTCAGCCCAAAAAACAATGCTGTGACCAAGGATCCATATTTCAACCTGATCCGAACCTGCTTGAGAGAACAATCAAACAACTGTAAGTGTTTAAAACTGGTATCTGTGAGAAAATAACTCGTGATCCTCTAAGTGTGAACATAGGACTTAAAGGCCCTTGATCACCAATGGCCAATTCATCAGATGACAGCATCACTCAAACTGTGTGTTGCCGCAGCAATCGCTCCCCTAATTCGAAAAGAATGGGTAGAGAAATGGGCCGCTGGTAAACCAGCCTGCCTCAAAGCCTCCCGTAGAACAGCTCGAAACTGAAATTGTGTTAGGGGAGGGCCAGAGACATGCAAGAACAAATAGCCAGGAATGTTTGGCCGAACTCTGAGGTATTCAGACAATGCTAAAACGGGGCAAATCTGACCCTCAGGCACCCTAGACAAAACTATCGATTGACCCTGGCTAACTGATCAGACTTTGACCACTTGATGCATAGTTGCATCCTCTGGTCTGAAATTTGGAAGTCTACAAAGGAAAGGGTCCTGCCTGATTCATCAGAATGAGAGCTAGGGACAATTTCACCGAGCCTCATGGCAGCAAAAAAGGCCAATGAAAATGCCACCTGAAACAAAAGTACCTCTTTGTGTGTAATACACGTTGTCAGGAGGGATTGCCAAATCTTAACCAGAATTGAACCCGTTATTGGCAAGTGATTATCACATGCCACAGGGGACTCCCTAGAGCAGGGGTAGGCAACCTTCCCCCTTTAAGGGCCAAGGGACTTCAGCTCCCAGAATCCCAGGAGCTATTGGCCAACATGGCTGAGGCTTCTGGGACCTGAAGTCCCTCAGCCCTTAAAGGGGAAAGGTTGCTTACCCCTACCCTAGAGCATCCCTCCAAAGTCCTGCGAACCCTAAAGTCGACAGTAGGGTCAGTGAAACCTCAATTCTTGAATAAAATGCCAGGGCTGCCAACTTTCCCCTGATGGTAACTGGGGATAAGCCAGACTGCCTAAGGTGACCAAAACTCCACCTCTCCGCCATCAGATAAGAAGTGTATAAAAGCTTGCATAGTGAGTTGATACGAATTGTGCGTCGAAGGTGCAATGGACTGTAGAATCGCCCTATCGATTTCTAGTCTCCAGGGCTCCATAGGTGTGCTGTTACCTCCATTGGTTGTGCTGCTGCCTCGGGAGCCAATTGACGAAACCTGCAAAACTGAAAACGTGAGAGGGCATCTGCCAAAGGACTTAGTAAACCAGGGACATGGTGAGCATGGAACAAAACATTAAACTTCAAACATTGTGCCACCATATTCCTAACCAGTGTCATTACCCTAGAAGATTTGGAGGTTTGGGAGTTAACCACATGAACAACTGCTTGTTTGTCACACCAGAACCACACAGTTATGTTTGCAAATTGATCCGGCCACAAGTGAACTGCTACCACAATGGGGAAAAGTTCCAACAAAGTGAGGTCCTGGGTCTACCCATTGTCAACCCAAGACTGAGGCCAACTCTCAGCTGCCCACTGCCCTTTCCAATACACTCCAAAACCGTGGGCACTGGAAGCATCGGAATGTACCTGAAAGTCTACCCTCAGCAGCATTTCAGATCTCCAGAATGAAATACTGTTAAATTGTTCCAAAAATGACTCCCAAACATTCAAATCCTCCCTTATCCCACTAGTGATGCTAATGTGGTGATGCAGGGCCGTCACCCCCCCCTTGTGGTGTTATATAAACATGCACAAAATGCCCGACCTGGCACTATAATTCCTATGAGGAATTGAAGGTCGTGTAGTGTGGCCTTAGTTTTTCTTCTCATTGTCCTTGTCTGAAGCCTCATAATGAAGAGTTTATCCACTGGTAGATGAGATAAACCTGCAACAGTGTCCAATTCGATTCCCAGGAAAGTAAGATGGGTGTCTGGGCCTTCGGTCTTTTCCTCAGCCAAAGGAACCCCCATTTCAGTCATTAAGACCCGAAATGTCGCAAGCGTATCCACACACCTTGTGGTCCCCGTAGCCCCAGCAAACAAAAAATCATCCAAATAATGGGTAATTGCATGGATACCTGACCTCCTGATGGAACACCAATGCAAAAAGGTGCTGAATGTCTCAAAAGCCGAGCAGGAAACGGAACACCCCATTGGCATAGCTTTATCAAAATAATACATCCCATCAAATTGAAAACCCAACAGATCAAAATCATCTGGGTGTACAGGGAGTAGCCTAAAGGCAGATTTTATATCACATTTTTCCAATAGGGCTCCTTTACCTAATGCCCTAACCATTTGGACTGCTGAATAATATGAAGTGTATTTGACAGATGCTAGCTGAGAATTAATAGCATCATTCACAGATTCGCCTTTAGGGTATGATAGGTTATGGATTAACCAATACTCCCCCAAAGTCTTCTTTGGCACAACACCAAGAGGCGACAATCGCAAAGTCGGGATAGGAAGATGTTTATGGGGCCCTGAAATCCTTCCTGCTGCTAGTTCTTTGGCCAACTTATCCTTCATGATCCCTGGCAAATCCCTCACCAAGTATGCATTAGGTGCGTAGTGGTGAACCCTAGGACCAGAATAAGGGATATGAAAACCTTGTGAAAAACCATTGAATAAGTATTGTTGGAGTCCTGACTAGGGTAAATCCGCAACTATGCCACCAATACTTCCAACTTAATTGGTGTTGGAGCCTTTCCCTCCAATTGGGGAAGGCTGTGAGGAAGCTCCAGCCCCAGATTTCTTACCTCTAAAACAGGATGATCTATGGGAGGATATTATTGTATATGATAACTTCAGCTCGGATTACACT
>CM034708.1:89559068-89574768 GCA_020142125.1 Phrynosoma platyrhinos | reverse complement strand
CAAGCTAGATGTAAATGGTGGTTACTGAATCAGTTACAACATAAAAAAGAAGTCAAAAGCCACCAGTATAGTCCTGACAGATACAGGCAAGGAACATTTTAGTAATAACACTGAAATATATTATTACAAGAGCTTGGGAGTAAACAAGTAGAATTATTGTTATTGGGTGCCTTCAAGTTATTTCTGACTTATGGTAACTCATCAACCCAGAATCTAACACGGTACAGATATCTTGCTCTGATGGCATCCTGTGAGTAGGCATCATGCTCAGGGAGGCCAAACCAATTGTCCATGCCAAACTGGCAGTTGTGGGCTCTTGCTCCATCCACAATGCCATGTTCTGAGGAAACACTCCTCAAATTGTGGGATTTGGAACTTGGGAATATCATACAGAGAAGGATCAGGGTAGAGGTAGTGGTTAGAAAAACAGCATCCTTGGTGGGAAGAGGTAGGATCAACAATAGCAGTGGGTATTGAGGGTAGTTACAATGGGGGAAACAGTGGCAACAGTATTGGAGGCAGCATGTGTCTTGCCTTGGCAAGATACTTTGGGTCTCTCCTGCAAAATGGAGAAAAACACTTTATACACACACACATTCTCAAACTGCATTTCCATATTGGACTTTTAGCCCTTATTCTGCTAGCTAGCACTTCAAAAGTTTTTTGACACCTCTGTACATCTTTTACCTTCACTTCTGAATATACAGGCTTGCACTTACCAAATGTACTAACCAAATACAGTGGACCCCTGGGGTTTGGTTCCAGGAAATGCTGTGGATTCCAAAATTTGTGGATACTCAAGTCCCATTATGCACAATGGCATAGTAAATTGAGTCTCTTATACAAAACAGCAAAATAAAGGATTTTTTTGGGGGGGGGGAATGTTTTTAATTTTTTTTCAAGCCATGAATGGTTGAGCCCATGGATGCAGAATCTGTGGACATGGAGGGCTGATTGTATCCATGTCAATGAGCTCACTTACTGAATTCTTTGATAGCTGGTTATTAACTGTGAGGTGTTAACTATTTGATCAAACTGGATTTTTTAAAAAGGAATTTCTTCACACCCAAGAAAATATACATACTACAAAATGCTGTTGAAATCTATCACAGCAAAATGAGATTTCAAATTCAATCAGATAGTTAGAAGACATCTGTTCTCTCTTTCCCAAAATAACTGAACTGTCTGAACTAGAAACAACTAAGGATATTGTTCTATCTTTACTTTTAAATGAACTGACCTGATCCACATCTCCCAGACAAGAGTGTGGATGAGAACACAATGATGCTCAGGATTTTGCTCTTCCCCAAAAGTTGCAATGTAGTTCAAGGCTCCAAAAACCAAACACTAAGATGCATCTAAAATATGTCTTTTAGAAATAAAATGAAATTAGAAATGTATGGGGATAAGAATTTCTCAGAACTGTGTAACTTGTGATGAAATGTGTCCCCACACACACACACACACACACACACACACACACACACTTCTGGAATTTTTTTAAATAAAGATTAATTGGAAATAGGATCAAATGTACTTTAAAATTTACACATGTTGAACTAAAATAGACTATTGATTTTTGACTAGTCTAGGATGAATTCAGCAGGCATTGCCTCAGTGAACTAGATTTGCTTTGAGGAAGAGTCATAGAATTTTCCTATAACTCTAATTCAGCTGTGGTTATATAAACCATTAGAGGTGTTTCTTTAACATAAATATATCTTCCATCCAGCTTTTCTTCCTTCAACACTGTCTCACCCATAATCCAAGTAATATATTCAGGAGTTGCCATGTTGGACATGCAGCAAAATCAAACAAAAACCAACCAAAAGCCAGTGAAGCTTCAAAAGCTTGAATAATGTATTTTGTGCATTTTAAGGGGGATGCAGATGGGTGGCCCTGGGCTGCCCTGGGAAGTGGAGGATTGGGGCCAAGGCAGTCCCATGCCTTGGCCCCAATCCACCCTTTTGCCAGCCCTAAAAGGAGCGCTAAAATGCTGGTCCTTCCAGAGCTGGCAAATAGGACACCCGAAGAGCTGCTGCGCAGCTCTTCTGTGTCCCTTCCAGTGTAGTGTGTTTAGATGCTGTGCCAGGAGGACGTCTTGATGGCACACATCATGCGTAATGGTGCATGCCATAATAACATCCTCGGGAAGGAGTTAGGGTGCCCAGCGTGTGGCTGCCCCTCCCCTTCTCTGCCTCCAAGATGGTGCAAAGTGCTGTCTGTAAATATCCTTAGTTCTCCCAATTAAGAGATCATTGTTTGGTGGATTTTCCATAATCCAACAATCTCCCATCTTCCACTTCCCAACTGTCACTTCTTAGCTGTCAACACCTGATTTTGTCTCCCAAATTTCTGAAAGTGTATTTTTTCCCCTCTCCATAGTATTCAGGTCCATTTCTTCTATCAGTTAGGTAAAGGATTCCCAGAGCTAGACTAGATGTGAAGGTAAATACATTACTTGTGTCAAGTAGCTTGTTTCTAAGATATTTCACAGACAATAATGTATCAGTTTAAAATTCAAACAATTCTGTAACCCCACACAACTTTCTAAGGGGCTGTACAGACCAGCACTTTAGGTCAGCCAGGGGGTGGAGTGAGAGAAAGTCAAAACACTTATTAGAATACCAATGTATTCCCCCCCACACAAATTCAGAATATTTCAGAATTAATTAACATAGGCCAATGATGATTATGAGACAGGGACTTAGAATGGAGTGTCTGCTCTGGTTACAGATGTTGTCTGACAGCCAACAAGGTGTAGTGGTTTTAGCATAGGACTTGGACAATGGAGATCAGGGTTTGATTCCAAATTTGGCCACAGAAACCCACTGGGTGACCTTGGGCAAGTTACACACTCTCATCCCCAGAAAATCCTGTGATAGGGTTGCCTTAGGGTCACGACAAGTCAGAAATGATTTGGAGACATACAACAACAATAACAACAACAAATACATGTTTAGCCCATGTCACATACAAATGTCACATATTCTGGTAAAGGAGAATCTGCAGCCACCTACTGATGATAAACAATTTGGGATATTTTGTAGGGATGTACAACTGATTCATCTGAATGCTGAAATGAACCAAACCAATTTGAGTCACATCCAGGCTGGGTCAGTTTAGCCTGATTTTACTCTGGTACAGGATCTGAAGTGATTTTGACCAATCCTGAAATTTCCAGGATCTGAAGTGATTTTGACCAATCCAGAACTTGAACTTCAGAACATTAATTGTCTCTGGTTGTTTGGAGGTTTCTGGGCTACTTTGGAAGCTGTCTCATGTATTGTTTTAGATCATTACATTGCCTCTGAGACATCTAGAACTCAAGAGTGAGTTTACAGTTGACATATAATTCCTTTTTTTAAAATGCACAACAACAAAAATGTACATTGGACAATTCTAATCCCTCTTCTGATGCAGAGCTTGGGAAAGTTATTTATTAAGCTACAACTTCCAGAATCCCTGGGTCAGCATGAAGGATTTTAGGGGATTTAATCCATAAACATTTTCCAAGCTTTCTTTCATGAAAAGCCAATAAATAATGGGTTATGGATTACAATTCTATGGAATTGTCATTCATTTTTTCTTCATATTGCATATTTGTAATAAAGCAACCTGATCATTCCATTCTATAAGGACAAAAGTTTCCTCTGCAGGGAAGTATGAGAAGGAAAGGGATTTAATATTCTATCCTAGTCCTAGAGGTAGAATGAGAAGGATATTCATTTGTTCTTTTCTTACAAGAGATGGACCTTATTTTATTTCTATTTTGAGCTACTTTTCTTCTCAGGTTTATTTTATATTCCCTCTTGGTGGCAGATAGTAATGCTATTATCCCATTCCCTGGAGATCGTGCTGAAACACTTGCCTTTGCTATTGTATTCTAGGAAGTCAAATATACATCTAGCCCTGGTCTATTGCTTAATCTTTCCTTCCATATCCTATGTGGGTTAACTAAAAAGAACTAAAGAGTCTTTAAAAAAAAAAAGAAATTCAGATAGCTCTACACAGAATGATTCAAGTGAAAGACACATGCAAATACACTTATGTAGCAATAACTTAAGGTGAGATATCATGTGGACTGGTGAGGTCAAAAACACTCCTGTCACCTGAAAAACTAAAGAACTTTAATATAAACTTGTGGATTGCTCATTGAGTCATTATTTGAATTGAGTAAGAGCAATAGGCTCTTATTATACAATAGTATAATAAGAAATGGGAGGTAGATAATTTCTCCAGCATCCCCAGCATCTTCAAAATCTGATCCAAATGACAAGGAAAACAGCTGCATTAGATTTTTGAAAGCTGTAGGGAGATTCTAAAGTAGGAAGAAGGAAAGAAAGGTCCCACTCTAATATTAGCAATAAACACCAACAATGAAAAATAAAATAAACAATTGTTCTGCTCTGCCTGCTGCCAGCAACAATAGCCTTTATTACAGTCAACAGACCATTAGGAAGCACATTAATTACATAAACATATTAAAATAATGCTATAAAACATAGAATATGAAACTTATATTAGCATTTACAAATATATTAATTGTTACAAAATAACATGAAAGTAAAAACCAGGACAGATATTTATATGATATATGCCCAGTGTCTTTATTTGATTGCAGTACCAGAAATGCATTGTACTAGCTGAATTGTAGTCTTCCAGGGTATTTATGTATCTGTTTCAGGGAACCAATAGTGTGATTAATATGATCCCTCCTACTCTGGCACCCTAGAAACCATGAAACTGAGAATGATCCCTATGCTTTGATGCTTCTTCATGATTCAGCTCTGGATTCCAGTTGGGATGGACTACCTTGTCATTACTCTACTAACACTTGATTCTCTTTGCCAACTGTGAGAACTGTCTTACCTGAAAAGTATTTCACTAAAATTGATAAATGGTTCATATAAGAAGATTCTCACATTCGGTTATAAACCAACTTACCTGAGTCAGCTTGAAATTAGATGCATTTAGCCACTGAAATCACAGCCTGGTTGCAGCCCAGCTCCATTGCCACTCCAAGGGATGCTCCAGTGACCATTTTTTCAAGCTGGAAAACTCCCAGCTTTAAAAAGAGGCATGAGGAGCACCCCTTGGAGCAGCAATGGAGCTGAGCTGCAGCCAGGCAGCAATTTCGGCAGCTAATACTATCAGGATGCTGCTCTTATCTAATTTTAAACTGACTCAGGTAAGACAGTTTATAACTGATATAATTCATCTGTCATGACTCATTCTTCCATTATAGACAAGATGGGTCATTCACTCATGCAGTTAACTAATCTCAGTACACATTGCCTCTTTTCCAGTTTCCTTTCTATTTTATGAAGCAAGCTAATAATTTGCCATTTGATTTTACTAATGACTGAATAAGGCTGAAACTTCCTCTGAGACACTTGCTTAGAGACAACCTATTGTGGGACAGAAACAAAGCAAATAGAGAAGATCACTAGAACCTAGAACATCACAAAACTATCAGTTCTATGGGTTCTTTCCAGTTTGGGTGTATAGCTGGAGTGTACTTTATAATTCATTGTATTAGAATAATTGAACCAAAGAATCATAGAATCAGATGAGACCACTAGGGCTATCCAGCCCAATCCTTTGCCATGCAGGAATACACAATCAAAGAACTTTTGAGAGATGGACATCCAGCCTCTGTTTAAAAATATCTAAATAGACTCCACCACTCTCTGAGACAGCACATTCCAATATTAAATAGCTTTTACCACTAGTAGGTTTGTATAATGTTTAGATGGAATCGTTTTTCCTGTAGCTTGAATCCATTGCTCCATGTCCTAGGCTCTGGAGCAGCAGAAAAAAGCTTGCTCCATTCTCAATATGACATCCCTTCAACTATTCAAACATGGCTATCATGTCACCTCTTAGCCTTCTCTTATCCCAGTTAAACATACTCATCTCCCTAAGGCACTTCTCATATAGCATGGTTTCCACACCTGTCACCATTTTGATCACTCTCCTCTGGACATGCCCCGATCCTCTTTTTTGCCACCCCCAAAAGAATGGCAAAATGCTGTTCCTTTTGGGCATGGCAAAAAGCTATCCTTTGAGCTGCCGCTGAGGCTCTTTTGTAGCCTTTTGGCATGAGAGGGCACATTGACAGGCACACGACATCAGGGCAGCATCAGGGTGGAGTTGGGGCAGCCAGCAAGCAGTTGCCCCGCCCCAACTCCACCCCCAGGCCAGCCTATAGTGTTGGTCTGCATCAGCCCTAAGATTCATGGAACCCTTTCACATGTACTTCTGTCAGGTCAAATGTCATTCATCCTATATTTGTGCATTTCATTTTTATTTTCCAGGTATATTATCCTATATTTGTCTCTGTTGAATTTTTGTTAGTTTTGGCCCAGCTTTCTAATCTGTTAAGATCATTTTGAATTCTGACCCTGTCCTCTGGGGTATTAGCTACTCCTCTTAATTTAGTGTTATCTGCAAATTCTATAAGTATGCCCTTATTCCATCATCCAAATCATTGATAAATATGTTGAATAGTACTAGGTGCAGTACATTAAACTGTATTTTTTTCTGAAACATTGAGCCTTCTCTGTCAGAGAGCTCTGGTGCCACAATAAATTACAGTTCCCATGATTCCCTAGCACTGAGCCAGGGCAGTGCCTCAATTTAATGTTCTCTATTTCTGGCAGTCTGCAAAGGCCCTTAGTCTGGTATAACTTATTTTTGAGGAAAATATGCTGACATTTAGTAATTACTAATAATTTCTTCAGAAGAAGATGGGGGTTCTTCTCCAGCTGTGTCTGTGGTCCCTTCCCACTCTCAAAGTGAACTGGCTTTACTTCCACTGGCCATTTCTGAGGAAGGGTAACCCTCTCTTGCCCTTATCAAAACTAAATTGTTCATCATCTGGGCTGAGGTTTTCAATCTTGCACCAACCATTTTTATTCTTGAGGAATAATATTGTAAAATTGTTCCAAATTCTGTAGCTTATTAAATTCTGTAATTCCTCTTTTGAATTAACCTTAGTACTATTTATCCAACTTTTTAATAGGTAATCTAACCAACATCCTAATTGAGCATATGTTTCATCCCCTGTTTCATAACAACTGAACAAGTGAAACATTGTTAACCATCATTCAAAGTTTTATTGTTATTTAATTACAAACTTGTCTGAACCTGGAATAAATATTTACACTACTAATTGGTATATAAAGTGAAACAGTTACATCCCTAAGTTGGGGTTTCACAAGAAGCCAGCTTTAAAAAGAAACATAGGGCTTTTGCAAACTGCCAGAAATAGTGCAAATTGAATCCACTTTAAAGGTTAGGGTTAGTGCTAGGGAATCATGGGAATTGTTTTTTTTTTCCTGAGACATTGAGACTTCTCTGTCAGAGAGCTCTGGTGCCACAATAAAATATAGTTCCCATGATTCCCTAACCCTAACCCTTAAAGTGGACTCAATTTGCACTATTTCTGGCAGTCTGCAAAGGCCCATAGTTTAAGAAACCACATAATCAGAATATGTGGTGTAGCATAGGACTGCCAGAATAAGAGAGAGAGTGAGAAATCCCTATCACAAAATTGTTGTGGCCGTGGTGGGATAGCAAAACCCATTGTGCTGTCACTTGAAGAAAGTAGTTGGGTGAGTGGGACTCACTGTGACAATTTTGTGGCAGTGTTGGGATACATGGAATTCAGTGGCTGGAAGTATGCTTGGACGTGTGCTTGGAAAACTTGGTGTAGCAGGGTTCTGAGTCCAAGATTCAAATACCCAAGATTTGATCTGAACTTAAAAGTATAAAAGTTCAGTGGATTAAAATTAATAAAGAATAAGTCAGTGGGAGTAATCTCTGAGGTAATAGTCAAGGGTACTGGGTAGGAGATTACTTGGCAGCTGACCATGCTGGAAGAGAGTATTAATACCAGTCTTTGAGGTAATTTTACTGGAGGTAACTGTAGGGGACTGTGGAAAGAAAAGTTAAAGGTTCAGAGTGCCTTACCTCCTGTTGGAAGTTACCAAGACAGAGCACACAAAGAAAACACATATTAAAAATGATTTCTGAGGTAAAATTTGGTGTAAAGTAGGAAATCACTAGTTTGCTATAAGATCCAAATATTTAGGACATTGCAGACTGGCCCAAAGGGCCAGCCGGGGGTTTGAGTTGGGGTGTAGCAGCCACACGCTGGCCACCTCAATCCCATCCCAATGCCGTTCTGATGCCATGCACCTGTTTGCATGGTGTGCGGCATCAGGATGCTCTCCCAATGCAGTGTGCAGACACACTGTGCTGGAAGGGCATGGGAGAGTTGTAGCACTGACTCTTAGGGCAGCCTTTTCAGTTCAGTTGTTATGTTATATACACTTGTTCTTGTTACCATTTGTTACACAACTATCTAGAAAACACCAGTTACTCTCACTTAGGACTCCCATATAGTCCTGAACTTCAGTTATCTTCCTCAACTTCTTCCTATACTAGCCACCCAGGCTAACTATATCCCAGAAACTCCCTCACTTGGAGTTCCGTATAGAGTTAAGTCCCTCCCTTCTGAGCTTTAGCCCTCACAGTCCCTTTCTTCTGGATTGTTACACTACCAGACCCAGTCTGACTCCAACTTTCAATAATAGAATTCTTTATCACCTACAGCCAACAAATCTATTGACTGTTGCCAACCCACTCCTGCTTGGCTCTACCATCCCTCTACACTTGGTTCCACCTGTCTGGCTGTTCTTTGCATCTCTTTTCTACCCCTGCTTCTCTCTTGCCAGCTTCTCTCCTCTGGTTTCTTCCAGGTGCTGAGCTTCCTTCCTGTTCCTTGTCCTGTCTTTTAGCCCTGTCTCCCCAGTCTCCTTCTGTGTTAGGCTTCTCTTTCTTTGTCCCATATCTTCTGGATCTTCCTCTCTTTGTCCATCCACTCCTCCTTCCTTACATCTTCCTCTTTCCTCTTCTGTCCCCCAATCTCTTCCTTTTTTATATATAAAGACCAGTAATGGTAGTAGTGGCAGTACGCCTACTCTAGGAATGAAAAGAATACTTAAAAATAAATAAATAAAGTAGAAGATGGTTTCTTAAGTTAAATTAAATTAAATTAAGCTTTCTTTTCTTGGCAAAATCACTGCTATAAAGATTACAATTCTTAAGAAAAAATACTGCTTTTGTTCCATACCATTCCAATAATCCATAATACATTTATATTTCAAAATTGGCGAAAAGATATATATGCTTTCATTTGATAAGGGAAAAAAAACCTAGAATTAGGCTAAAATATCTTCAAGATTCTAAAGAGAGAGGGGGACTGGCCCTCCCAATTTTTAAGCTATATTATGATGCATGCTGCCTAATCTAGTTGAAAGATTGGTTAGACCTTGCGAATAAAGACTTAGGGGCTATGGACGGGGCTTAAAGAGGTGTTTTGAGGGTGATTTGAAAGCATAGTCTTTAGATGACACACGCCAAAAAAGCACCCCCTACTTGCCTCTTCCCATGAAAGTGTGCTTCAAAAAGGAGCCACATTTTTCCACTTCTTCCAGAAACATGCGCACCTACATAGATACATCGGTATGCAGCAATGAAGGTACAGCGGAAAAAAGGGCACCCGAGAGATAAAATGCTGGTGTAAATGCACGTGAACAGGTGCGTCACATTTTCAGCTGCCCCTGGGGAGCATGCTCCCTATGAAAAAAGCTTTAAATTAAAGCATTTTTATGGTTCAGGTGTGGGTGAACCGTCACAGGTGCTTCTGCCTCAGAACCCTAGCCCTAACCCTAATTTTTGTTGTGCATATGTGCCAGAGCAGGAAAGTGAAATTGTTGCAACTAGATGTAGCACTGTGAAAGTGATAAAGGGAAAGTGTCACTTTTAAGCTGGACCCCCATGCACATTCCAGTGCCATTTTCCCAGTGGACCTTTGTTGCCGCAGATCTCCATAGCTATGCACCTTCGGCACTCATTTGGTACAGCAGGCAGAATGGCAGAGCCATCAACAAGCGGTGAGCCAAAAAGAGGGAGAGGGACATCGTGGTTGTGAGAAATTGTTGGAGGAGCAGGTTTGTGTGTATAAATCCATTCATCAGAGTAATTTGTAGCAGAGAAGACACCACCACGCAGGGCAAACTCCAAGCTTCTAGTAGAAGGCTTTATTATAGAAAAGCATATGCAAAGTAAAAACTATAAAGTCCAATAAAACATCTCTTTAGCCAGACATGGTTAACAGGAACAAAACTACAAAACCTTAATGCTACATTGTGAAAAATTAGTCATGCTACAGCTTCAGCAAAAATAAAGAAACTTAATCCATACTATAGAAAGTTCAAGAACAGACTGACTTCTATGCCTGAAACACAATTTCCCAGCCCAACTTTTCTCCACCTCTTGGGTGTTAATCTCAGGTTAATTGGTTGATCTGTACATGACGTATGTTATCCAAACCCCTTGTTGTTCATCTTTTACCATGTGATCTACTTTCTCATAACAACTTTTTATTATTGTCTTCACTGTATAAACAAGAACACTTTTTCCAATTGTTTTGTCTCTTTGGACACCTGGACTGAGTTGTTGTGTTCAGCCTAGAAGCATGTTCCCATCAAGGAAAAATAGACACACACACATATTTACATTTCAACATTGACTATATATCCCATCAATATCCTAACAGTGGTCCCATGCGGAGACCTCTGACCTCATAGCTGTTTGGTCACAGCCACAAATTTTGGAGAAATTGAGAAATTCATTTTTGCATGCCGATATATTTAAGGAGTTGGCAGAAAGCATGAGAGCTAGGGGCCACCAACGCACTTGGGAAGAATGTCGTCAGAGGACCAAAAACCTCAGGTCCAATTACAAGAAGTTTAGGGATCACAAGGCCAAAAGCAGATGGAGTCCCCCCTCTATGCCCTTCTATAAGGAACTCTATGCCTTTCTTGCCAGGGATGGTAGCATACGGCCCAGCAGAATATGCATCAGCAGTGATGTCGTAGGGTCCCAGTCAGCCAGCCAGCCAGACCAGAAACTGTGGAGGACATTCTCCGAGTCAGAATGCACCAAGGAGCTTTTGCCCCCTCAAAGTAAGACGTGCCAGGGCACTCAGGAAGGGGTGCAGGGGACAGCACTAGGATGGCTAAAGGGCAGAGTTTACCCCATCCCTTGTCATTTTTAGATGACCAGGAAGAACACCCTGACTCAGATGAGACATCCTGCAGTCAGAGGGCTATGGACATCTCCAACATGAGACCATCATCCTGTGCCTCTACATCTTCCACCAGCGGGCTACTATCTCATACTTTAGAGTGGAGCACTGTTTCTTCCAAGATCAGTAGCCACCGTGACCGCTCTCCTGTCCTATGGACCAGTAAAGCAATCAGCGACGATGAGAGCAAGGGCGAGGAGAGGGCAGGTCCTGGACAATTCACCCAGCTGTTCAATCAGGTCCAAGCTGCACACAGTAAAGATATTCCCTGTTATGACAATAAATAGATTCTGTCGCATGTAAGCCTGCACTTAAAAAAAAAAAAAAGCATAGCACTTTGTATGGGTTTTGTGACTTTTTTGAGTACATGTGCAGGTTTTAAGAAACTCCCCCCCTGCACGCCACTTTTGTACCCTAGCATGCTGGGGGGGGGGGAACATGGAAAAATGTTTGTGTCTGTATCCTGTTGACCATGTCCCTCACATGACCATCACCTGCATGTATCCAGTGTGTCTACACAAACCTCCCTGGCATGTATCTCTCCCCTCCACCCCCGATCTCTGCAGGACATGTTTTGCGTGTAAACTGTGCTTTCTGCCATATATGTCCCTATAATGGGAAGTAAGATGAGTGAGAGAGAGGAGGATGAAACAGCTAATCCCAGAGCTGCAATGCCACCGGCAGCCCACCTGGCTGAGAATGGAGGGAAGAGGGCCCATTGCTCAGCAGCCGCAGCAAGTATGAGCGGCCAGCATCAGTTCATGGAACGCAGCACAGAACAAATGGACAAAGCCCAAGAATAGGATGAACAGTTCTCTGAATGTTCCTATCAGCTGAAGCAGAGTGAGGCAGAGAAGTGGAGGGAGTTCCAGCAGAAATGCCTCCAGCATCAGGAAAGCACGCACCACGACTACCGGCATGTCGCTGACTCCCTACAAATGCAGACCAATCTGCTGGCCTGTATTGTGGATGTCATAGAGGGGCTCCAGAGGGCCATTGGTGGCATTGGGGAGGGTGTGCAGGAGGGTGGCAGAGAGAGAGGTATCCCCCAGGCCCAGCAGGAGGTGGCTGTGCTGGCCAGAGGAAGGAGGGGTCGCTCTCCACCCGTGGAAGTTGAGGGTTCTGTGGCCAGAGGGAGGAGGGATCACTCTCCACCCATGGAGGATGAAGCTGTGGGGGGGGCAGAGGGAGGAGGGGTTGCTCTCCACCCATGGAGGATGAAGCTGTGAAGGGGGCAGAGGGAAGAGGGGGAGATGTCCACCCATGGAGGATGAAGCTGTGGGGGGGGGTGGCAGAGGGAGGAGGTGGATGTGTCCACCCATGGAGGAGGAGGCTGCTATGGAGGTGGCGATTGAGCAACACCCCATAGAGTCTGCCAGCCTTTGCAGCAGTGATGTGGCAGTACCAGAGCCCTCTCACTGCCCTCAAAAGCAGAGATCAAGTAGATGGAGATGTTGTGACAATCACTACTAAGTACCAAGGCAGCCATCGGCAACTACCCCCCAGTATGCCCACTACACTGATTGCCACCACACACTATGCTCCCCTCACTGATACTGCTCACTGGTTTCCTGTGGAGATCCTGCGATGAACCTACACACCTGCACATAAAACATCACAAGCTTTAAAAAAATGGAAAGTTTATTCATAAAATACACCTATTGCCGAACCTGCATACGTGCGCAGACTGCGGCATAATTTTTTAAAAAATAAAGTTTTTTCCCATGAAAACAACAATAAAACAATGATTTACAATGATTTACAAATGGAGGAAGCGGAGGGGAGTATTTACAAATGGGGGTTAGGTACAATGGGGGAAGAAGAGGAGAGTGAGGAGGGAAGTATGTACAATGTAAAGGGGAGGGAAAGGTGCTTCAGGGATGGGGAGGGGTGGGGGTTGGGAAGACCTAGGTGGTCGATGATGGCTGCCAAGGAGTCCGCTAGATGTTCCAGCTGGTCCTCCAGGGCAGCCATGCTGTTCTCCATCTGTCATTCTGCAAGGGAAAAGAAAAAAGAAAAGTGTGTTTAGGAGATTACTCGGCACTCCATAACCTAATGCCACAGGCAAGATTCCTGGGTGCCCCCTACCACCCCCTCCCTCTATTTCACTGCCACTCTTACCTCACTGACAGTCTTGGTCCTGGCTGGGGACAGGGATGACATTCTCCTCTGCGATATGGAGTGGGCTGGTGAGGCACCTCCACCAAGCCTTCAGCCACCCAAAGGCCCTTTCCACCACATTCCTGGCGTGATTCAGATTCCTGTTAATCCTTTCTGTCTGGTATTGGTGGTGCCCTGATAGGGCTTCATGAGCCACTTCTCAATGGGGTAGGTGCTGTCGGTGAGCAGGAGGGGACTGATCTGCTGGCCTTTCAGGGTGACGGTGGGGTTCCCTGGGCCTCCATGTCCTGAAAGATGATGGAATTTCTTGCCACCTTAACATCATGAGTCTATCCAGCCCAGCCCAATTCCAAATCAACAAACTGTGTCAGGTTTTGATGGGATATATAGTCAATGTTAAAATGTTGAAATGTAAAGATATGTGTCTGTATTTTTTTCCTTGCTGACAAAATCTGCTTTCTGAGGCCAGATTCACAACACCCAGCCACACAGCTGTGTGTTAGTCAAAACAAAGTTAGTTAATAAACTGCAATTCTGTGAGAATGAATTTTATTTACACAAGGGGTTTTCAATAATAAAGAATGTTTTGGGAATGGCAGTCACATGATGTAATATGGAAATTAGAGGTTGGACTAACACATGTCATGAAACATCAACCAATCAGTCTGAAAAGGCTACACCCAAAGAGGTGGAGAGATGTGGGATGGGATTGTGATTCTGAAAATGCTCCTCACTTCTTTTAAAACCTTTAAGCTAAATGAATTAACTAACAATATTTTGCTGATGCTGTAGCTTGAATAATTTTTTTAAAATGTAGCAGTTAAAGTTTTGTTCCTGCTTAGCCATTCTGGCTAAAGTGAAAATGCTATTATTATTATTACTATTATTTGTTTTTGCTCATGCTGATTTTTGCAATAAAACAAGGAGCTTGCTGAGGTTGCCTGAGTTTTGGTGACCGGTTTCATAGACTGTTTGCTGTACATCCATCATCATCACAATTCAACAAGTGGTAGCAGAGGATGGCTGCGGTTCAACGACTTCTGCAAATGATAAATGGATTTTACAAGCCGGAGAAGTTTCTCTCTCATTTTGCCTGCTGAGGCTGGAAGCCGGCTGGAACAGCAGGGAGGCTGGAAGCGGCACACAGATATGCTGGAATTCCAAGCATGATTTATGGCCAGCAAGCAGCAGAAAGGCTGTAAGTAAAAACTATCCTTATCTAGAGGCTATAAATTCTAAAGGACTGTATCTATTTAAGCTATTAAGCAAAAGGAAAGCAGCAAGATTAACCGGCTGGTTTGAGGCTGCATTTTAAGGAGACAGCATCCTGGAAACAGCAGCTGGGAGGTGCAAGCAGTTTTCAAGGCTTGTGCTTGAATAAAAGAGGAAAAATTAAAAATGGAGATGACAAAATTCCCTAAATTAAATTCTGAGAACTTTTCTTCCTGGAAATATTATAGTAAAGCTCTTTTGACTAGAGAAGGCCTTTGGCAAATTACACAGGACAGTTTGGGCCCTAATCCAACTGCAGCTGAGAGAGAAAGCAATTCTAAAGCCATGGCAACTCTCCTTCTCCTTCTGTCTGAGGGGCAATTGAACCATGTAAAGCATTTAACATCTGCAAAACAAATATGGGACACTTTGAAAGACATACACCAGTCTTCCACTGATCTTGCCTGCATGATGTGGGCAAAGAGGCTGTTTTCATGCAAAATGAAAGGCAAAGATTCAGCAGAAGGTCACTTGGACCATATGAGAGAACTGGTTGCTCAGGTTCAAGCAAGGGGCATAGATTTGGAAGAAAATTTAAAAGTTTACATTTTGCTGGGTTCCTTAAATGAGAGCTTTGATAGCATCCTGCTAGGTTTGCAGGGACTCCCAGGAATGCAATTGATGATGGAATTAGTTTGTAGTAGGATTTTGGAAGAATCCCAGAGGAGGAGATTTGAAGCAGAGCAGTGGAAGAAGGGATCTGCAGCTGCAAGACCTCCAAATGCCACAGAGGGAGTTCCCAGAGAGATGCTAACTGAAAAAGCAGAAGTTTCAAAGGGAAAAATGTGCTACTATTGCAAGAAAATGGGACATTTAAGAAAGGACTGTAAAAAGCTGGCTGCAGATAGCAGGAGAGGACATCAGCAGCAGCAGCAGCCACGTCCCCCTGGTGGCCAAAAGGGAAACAGCGCTAACAAAGGAACTGTTGCTGTGACCAAAGGCTGTGACATTCTGACTCAAATTCAGCAACCCAGCACTTGGCTTCTCAGTTCTGGGTGCTCCACCCATATGGCGAACAACATTGAACTGTTCCAGAACAAAAAGCCAGCAAATGTTACTTCTGTTGCTTTGGCAGATGGGGCAGCCTGGAAGATTCAGGAAATGGGAACTGTTTGCATTCCTAGTTTTGGTAAAAAATTTGAAAAT
>CM034708.1:89515143-89543393 GCA_020142125.1 Phrynosoma platyrhinos | reverse complement strand
TATAATAGTCTCCATACATCTTTTAACGCCAAAGAATCCTGGAAATAATAAAAAAAAACTCTTGGGCAATTTGCCCTGGTTGTTCTTTTTTCTACGAGTAAGGGCTGCTCTATCAATTTGGGGGTTAATTACTCCATTCCAGTCTCCCAGACATATAATGGAATCATGTCGTGATGTATAAACAACATCTAACAGATTGTCAAAAAACTTCACTTTATTTGTTAAGGGGGCATATATTCCAACAACTAATATCTTTTCACCTTTGATGTTAACCTCAACAATTACATAATGTCCATTTGGGTCTGTTATTATTAGATTAGAATCCAGATTACTAGATACGTAAACCACCACTCCTTTTTTTTCTTTGTTGTTGCTGCAATATAAGAATGGAAGAAATCTTTAAACACAAAAATTGTTTCTATTGGGTTCTCAATTACTCATGTACTTCTGTTGGGTTGTCCCTGTCCTTGTGGATCAGAGGAAGCTGATTCAATTGCACGTGTCTTTCTTAGTTGCTCCCTATACCTAGAAGCCCATTCCACATTCATATTGCCACTTCTTCAATGTCTGCCTGGCAGATATGAAAAAATTTATGTAAATTACCTCCTCTCAGATTGCAAAGAACAAATTACTGTGAATGTTGCTAAGCTTCTCGCTGCTGCAATTGTCTTTTGTAAAAATTTCTTGAAACAAATGTCCTATGATTTGCTGCCTTATTTCTGTGTGATTCCACGTTGTATTATACTATTTTAATTGTTTTATTCTGTAATTGATTGTGATTCCTCTAGAAGGTTATATTTTACACATGTTCTTCCTTTTTATATATTATGTAGTCTAGTAATCTGGACTTGTCTTTTTTTTAATATAGTGGGCAATTTTTGGCCCTTTTATAGTTGATTGTGCAATTATATTTTAATGTTCACCTACTACCAGTTTGGATCCAGACAATGGTTTGACAATAGTCATCTTAAATAGAAAACCTTAAGATAACAGCATATATGCCAGTCTTGGATTGATTTTGAATTTAATCTCTTATATTTATCTCATCATTTAATGAAAAAGTGTCAGAGGAGAAAATTAACTCTCTACTCAAACTAATAATTAATTAAAACATTAATTAACTAATTAAAACACCCCTATTCATTTTTGGCAGACAGGATTGTTATCTTATCAATTGATATAAGAGATTAAAACTATCTTATTTTGTAACCATATTATTTTATAAATATTTACAACTATCTCATTTTAAAAATTACTTAAACTTCTCTCTGATTTTAGTCATGATCAGATAATTATATGGTTATTGTTTAACTGTATAACCTGGAAAATTTGGAGGGCTGGAAAAGATTGTATGTCGAAACTTGTCTGCTTACTCAGAGGTCTACTATATAATGCTGTATTGTGTAGTTTTTGAGTTATATCTTTGTTTTATTTCTTCTGCTGGCCAATTGGCTGTAATAAAGAAAGATTGAGATTGAACTGGAATTTCCAGGCTTGAGTTGGTTGGTATGAACAGATTTTCAGGTGGGTAGAAGAACAGAATACTAAATGAATTCTGATTGTTTTCTGGAGGTAACTGGAAAACACACAGAGATCCTTATTTTGTTTTATTGTTTTCTCTTTCATCATTCTGACAAGAGACCTATTGGTGTGCCATTGGAACCAGCCCATTTAAAATTATTTTCTTTCTTTCTTTCTGTTTGCATACCCAAAACAATGATGAAACGATCCTGATTGTGATTGCAGTTACTAAATGCTGGTGACTGGCAATATGGATCTGCTGCTTCTGTGCAGTTTCTGTTACTACTTCTGTTATCAATGTATTATATAAGACATATGTCTTTCAAATTGCCTAGCTATCATTCATGGACAGATTTCATCTTCAGGAGGACTCAAATTTGTTCTTCAGTTTTGGGTGAACCAATTGTGTCTCTATTGTCTATACATCATTGCTTATTTTAAGTATTGTAGGAAATAGCACAACTTTCAAATGCCTTCTAGACCCTTTCTGTTTTAGAAATAGCATATTTTTGATGCAAATGGTTTGGCATGCAATGTTTTTCTTCTTCATTTCACTTCTCTGTCTGAAAGTTGCTGAGTAGGCTGGATATTAAAAACCTCATTAGAAACTATCTGTCTCCTTTCAGGAAGCCAAGATTTGTAACAGGAGTGGTTATAACGTTTGCTGTGCTAGCGTGAAAAAAAGCAGGAAGCTGATTTTGACCTATTTGCTCTTATTTTAAATTAAAATGTCAAGTAGTGAACACAACAAAGCTTTTTGCAAGTATAAAACATTTGTCGGGATTCATCTAAATAATGCATATATACAAGCAAAGAAATTTGAACATAACAAAAGCCCAGAATTCTCGCCAAAGGAGAATAACTTGGATTCTTGTAACAATTATCTTCCCCTTTGTCAAAATGATCTGGTCTGATGCATAAAGACAGTGTAAGCAACCTGGTGCCTTCCACAAGTTTTGGACTTCAGCCTAGTTAAGATGTCCAGTTGATCTCAAATTATGGAAGTTCAAAATATCTGTTCAAATATGTTCAAAATACCTGGAAGACATAAGGCTGCCTTGCTCTGC
Organism: Phrynosoma platyrhinos; assembly: GCA_020142125.1. Lineage (NCBI taxonomy): Eukaryota > Metazoa > Chordata > Lepidosauria > Squamata > Phrynosomatidae > Phrynosoma > Phrynosoma platyrhinos. The sequence continues at coordinate 89,540,805 of CM034708.1, read as the reverse complement.
ATGATGATATCCAACTTTTGAATCATCCTAAATAGTTTCTAATTGTATTATCATTGGAAATTTTGCTGTATCTTGTTGTTCTGGAATGTTCTGATTATGTTTCAGTATGTTCCTTCTTCCCAAACACTAGCATCATGTAGCCAGAAAAAGGAGGAGAAGGGGAAAAAAGGGATATGTAATTCATCTAACAAATAATATCCTCATAATAACCCTCCTCTTATAACACACGCTTCATTGTTTCTCCTTCCAGCCCCCTTCCTGAATCCTCTTCTGTAGCTGCTCTCGCTCTCTTTCTCTCTCACACAGAATCTCTCTTTCTCACTGACAGACACACACCTTCTTTCCTCCCTTCTCCTCCCCTTCTCTTCTGGTAGCTTCCCTAAGCTTCCCCCCTCCCCTCTCTCCCCTCCCCTCCCAAGCAATTATGGGGTTTTCCCTGGGAATATTAGTGGATAGAAGGGAGAGAGAGCAGAAGTGGTGAAGGTAGCAAAGGCAGTGCAATGAGGTTTCGGTGCTAACAGGTACTCTAATTCCAGATTGGGACTGAAGGTGCAAAAGATTAAGAATGCCATCCTAATTTTTGCATGACACTAAATTACAGTGGGAGAGGGCCTCATGAGATAAAACTCTAAATGTTTTTGTTCTTCATCAAAAAGAACAATCAGCCTCTGGTATAACTTCTGGCTATTAAACTTTGGGCCTTTACAGACTACAGAAATAGTGCAGCTTGAGGGAACTTTAACTGTCCTGGCTCAGTGCTAGGGAATCATGGGAATTGTATTTTTTTTCTGGGACATTGAGCCTTCTCTGTCAGAGAGCTCTGGTGCCACAATAAACTACAGTTCCCATGATTCCTTAGCCTTGAGCCAGGACAGTTAAAGTAGTTTCAAGTTGCACTATTTCTAGCAGTCTGTAAAGACCCTTTGTCTCCCATTCAAAGGTACAGATCTAGCTATTATGCATTATTTATTATTCCAATCTAGAAGACATTCTGAATTACTGTACAGCCATTTACTTGATACTGCACGATATGAAATTCAAGGGATAAATCTTAGGAATAAAGCAAGAAGAATAGAACAACAACAACAAAATGTAAAACTCAGGTTTTTCAATCATAAAAAAGAAAACTCTTTGCAAACCAAAAGCCTGCAACAAATATATAAATTTCACTTTAGAAGCAGAAAATTACAGATATTAACAGCCTATTATCAGATTGTGTTTTGAGCCCATTCATAGGATCTTGACCCATATGAATCTTCCCACAAGCTGATGTAAAAACAGAAGAGAACAACAAAACACTTGCAGTACACTTACTTATATTGTCATTTTCCCTTCTTTCAATAAGGGTGTGTCCATATGGCAGCTTCCCACAGTTACAGTTGGCTCCACAACAACCAAGTAGAGGTGTTGAAAATGTCCCTTAACAATGAACCCAATCTAATCTATTTTATTTTATTTTATTTTTATCTTATCTTATTTTATTTTTCTGTAGTGCAGTATCAAGGCCAGCACCAGCATTAGGCAGCATGACGTAACCACTTTAGCCTTACCCTTGCAACCTTATGATGGAAGGCAGCAGCAAAAACCTCCCACAAATCCATCCAGGCCTCCCCAGCCCCAGACATTCCCATTCAAGTATAATAATGTTGTGTTTGCCACTGTCCTATTGTCAGTGTCAAAGCAGAATTCTATTCCAGATGGAATCATCAACAAGCATTATATGCCACTAAAGAGATGAGAAACATATTTGCTTATACCTTTTGGTGTTTGGGAATTATGCAGTTCTCCAGTTGTAGTTTTATGTCAACATCCAGCAGTCCTCAGCACTGGCTAAGCTAGTTAAGGCTACTGGGAGTCACAACTCCAAAACATCTGAAGCACCACAGAATTCTCATTACTGCTTTAAGGAATAAAAGAAAACAATAAAGGTGAATATTGGACCAGATAGTCAGCACTATAAGGGTTTTGAAAAATTCTTGATTGGAAAGTTGTCCTGTTTTAGGCTGCTGACATCAGTGGGGTAATGTTCCAGCCAGGAATCATGCACTTGCATAGTGTAAACAGCCACACACAGAATTATTGTTCCAGTAGCTACACATATAGGTGAGAATTCCCTTCTTCTTTGTTGCCATGCAGTGGCTTCCAGGAATTGTACTCTATCAAATTACCTCTCTGAAGGCAATTGTTGGAAGCCTCAAAACAGCACACCTGTGGCCCTTTCACAATAGAAATAATAAGTACATTTCTAGCACTCCCTGAATGTTTTACAATGTGTAAGCCAAGTGCCCCCAACAAGTTGGGCACTCATTTTGCTGAGCTAAGAAAGGATGGAAGGTTGAGTGGACCATGGAACCCTCCTCTAGGATCAAACTTACAACACTGTGGCTGCCGTACCAGCATTTAACCACCGTGTCACCATCAATGATGGCATTATGATTCCACCTTAACTGCCATAGCAACATCCTATGGAATCCTGGTGGGTTGCAGTTTGTCAAGATGGTAGCTAAAAATTCTAACAACCTCTTATTATATCAAAGTTATTAGCACAGAGGGGAAATTGAGTCCATATGCTGAAGGCTGCTAACTAAGAAACAGAAACCACTGCCAAGTCTGCAAAGTCACTCATGACTGCTGGGTTCTTCTGAAGAGGCTTTTAAATCTTAGTTGGAGCAAAGTATTTACAAGCACGATACAGCAAAATTTACACCAACTGACATAATGCTCTGACATCAACCGTTATCCACATCACTACATGGTACACTGGAGCATTTCTCCTTATATACACAAAGTCTAGCTAGGATTCTGATCCAACCCCCTGCTAGTGTTTCATTATCTTCCTGTCATGTGTCCACAGTGACAGTGCAGTTTGGACTTGCTATGACTCATCTCCAAGCTCAAGTTGCATCAGCTTCCTCTGAGTCAGCATTTCCTCTTTAACCCATTGCATGTACTTGAGACATTTTACACAGCCTGGGGCAAATTCTCACTGATAAAAGTTTACCAGGACTCCGTCTTGGCAATTCAAATGGAATCATACCACTATAATTGTATAATGTGAAAGGACCTGTGGTCTCTCAAAATAATGCCAGTTTCCCAGGCCCATGTGTATTCAGATTGGGGAATGGTACTGTTGAACACTGCAGAATTAAATATAGAAGGTTCTCCAATACATCCTAAATATTGCAACAAAATTGTGCAAGCTTTCTACACATTTGGGGAAAAGTGGGGAGATGGAGAGTAATGAATAATGTAATAAACCAAGCTAACAGTGTAGAACTATTACTAACTGTAACTATTCTATTATTATTCATGCATGCAGTATGGCTAATCAGAAACTACAAAGGGCTGTAAGTTTCAAACCCTTAAGCAAAATTTATGAGGTCAACATTTTGGAAAATATTCCTCTGGGCTGTAATTAGTATTTTGCCACTTATGCAACCTGATGTTTTTCTGCTAGGCAATTTGAACATCTGTCTGCATTATCTGAAGGCAGATTTTTATTATGAAAAATGTTCACATTATATTTTAAGTGGCATTCAACAGAAGAAATCAAAACAGACCTGCTCACTGCAAAAGCATGTGGTGTGAGGGAGGAATAGCAGGTTTTTAAATAAAGAAAGAAATAGTACTTTCAGTGCATATATTCTGTACAAAAAAGTGATTGACTTGGAGTGAAAGGTCATTAAAGAAGTCAAATTTGTGTTCAGTTCAGTTCTTGGAAGACATGTCCTTTCCAGATTGTGATTACATATGTGTGTGTTTGTTTGTCTCTCTGTGTGTCCCCAAATATTGTTGGTCTGTAAACCTCATGAACCTTCCTCATTGGCTATGCTGGCCAGAGCTGATGGGATTAGTTATCACACAACTCGTTATCAGAAAAGAACCAACTTGGATGCCTGTGCTGTAACAGAATCAATTGACAAGGTGTCCAGCAACTCCGCTGATGAAATTATACTGGTTCAGTTTCAATCTGTGAGTATTAATGACGTGGACAAACTCCTTGGTAGAGTGAAGAAAACAACCTGCCCTCTTGATCCTTGCCTGTCATGGCTGGCCATACAAGGGGGAGATGCCATGAGGATGTTCCTTAAAAACATCATCAATGCATCACTTAGAGAAAGTCGTGTTCTATCTTGTTTGAAGGAAGTGGCAGTTAGGCCGCTTCTGAAAAACCTTTCCTGGATCCCCTGGATATGAACAGCTATAGGCCAGTCCCTTTACTACTTTTTCTGAGCAAAGTGATTGAGAGGATGGTTGCTCTTCAACTTCAAGCTGTCTTGGAGGAAACAGATTATCTAGATCCATTTCAAACTGGCTTTAGGACAGGATATGGAGTTGAGACGGCCATGATTGCCTTGGCTGATGACATTCGTCTGGGCATCGACAGGGGTAGTGTGACTCTGTTGGTGCTACTGGACCTCTCAGTGGCTTTTGATACAATAGATCAGGGGTAGGCAACCTTTCCCCTTTAAAGGCCAAGGGACTTCAGCTCCCAGAAGCCTCAGCCATGTTGGCCAATTGTCCCATGTTGGCCAATAGCTCCTGGGATTCTGGGAGCTGAAGTCCCTTGGCCCTTAAAGGGGAAAGGTTGCCTACTCCTGCAATAGATCATGATATCCTCTTGGATCACCTGAGAAGGTAAGGAATTGGAGGCATTGCACTGCAGTGGTTCCGCTCCTTCCTCTCAAGCAGATTCCAGATGGTGATGCTTGGGGACAATTGCTCTACAAAGAAAAAGCTTAATTGTGGCATCCCACAAGGTGCCATCCTGTCCCTGATGCTATTCAATATATATATATATATATATATATGAAGCCACTGGAAGATATCATCCGGAGACATGGGGTGGGGTGTTATCAGTACGCTGATGACACCCAGATATATTTCTCCATGTCTTGGTCCTCAGCTTTGACTTCAGATGGCATCTCTCCTGTCAATGATTGTCTTAAAGCAGTAATGGACTGGATTAGGAAAAACAGATTGAGACTGAATCCAGATAAAATGGAAGTACTTACAGTAGTGGCCCCAAAACCAGGTATTGGGATGCAACCTCCAGTCCTAAATGGGGTCACACTCTCCTGTAAGGACTGTTTCACAGTCTGCAGGTGCTCCTGGATCCACCACTGCAGATGATAAATCAGGTAAATGTGATGGTTAGGAGTGCCTGTTATCAGCTTTGGCTTATATGCCAGCTTCACCCTTTTCTGGAAACTGGGGACCTTGAAACTGTGGTGCACAAGCTGGTAACCTCTCATCTTGATTTCTGTAATGTACTCTACATGGAGCAATCCTCGTACTTGCTCCAGAAACTCCAACTAGTACAGAATATGGCAACCAGGTTGGTCTCAGGAACAACAAGAAGAGACCATATAACACCAGTCTTGATCTCTTCAATGGCTGCCCATTAGTTTCCGGGCCCAGTACAAGGTGTTGGTTATCACCTTTAAAGCCCTAAATGGCTTGGGTCCAACCTATCTTCAGGACCGCTTCCTCCCATATAATCCTCCCGCACACTCAGGTCCTCTGGGAGGAATCTACTTCAGCCTATAAAAACTAGGCTGTCTACAACTGCCCAGAGGGTCTTTTCAGCAACTGCTCCCAGATTATGGAATGACCTGCCAGATGAGATCTGTCATATTACTCCAGTTTTGAGGTCCCTTCACTGGCTGCCTATCAGCTTCCGGGCCCAGTACAAGGTGTTGGTTATTACCTTTAAAGCCCTAAATAGCTTGGGTCCAAGCTATCTCAGGGACCGCCTCCTCCCATACAATTCTCCCCGCACTCTCCAGTCCTCCGGGAAGAATTTGCTGCAGCCCCAAAAATCAAGGCTTGCGGCTACCTCTCAGAGGGCTTTCTCTGTTGTCACCCCCAAACTCTGGAACGGCCTGCCAGATGAGATCTGTCAGTTAACATCATTAGACAGCTTCAAAAGGGCTGTCAAGACGGATCTCTTCTGGCAGGCCTTTCCAGACTAAAATTTCTCCAGCCTCGGGTACTCCCACCCCAGTGATCCCTGCGTGGCCCCATCTAAGGATGGTTAGCATCATTGCTGGTGGGTTTATATATTGGTTATGTGCTGTTTTTATTGAATTGAATAGTTTGTTTTAATTTCTATTGATTTAATACTGTTTTAAGGGGGGAGGGATTTTGGGGTTTGGGTGTTGTATATGTTTTTATGGTTGTAAGCCGCCCTGATTGGGTTTCCAAAGGGTGGGATATAAATAAATTTGATTATTATTAATATTATATTACCACCTTGAACAGCTTTATAAAGGCTGTTAAGATGGATCTCTTTCATCAGGCCTTTCCTGAATAGATATCCCAGCCATTAAGAGTCAGCTCAACCTTCTCCCTTAACTCTTCTGCAGTTACTGTTATTTGTTTGTTTATCTGTTATTTGTATTTTATTTTAAGTATGTTTTAAATTGTTTCATTGTTTAATGCTATTTTAAGGGGTGGGTGAGACTATCGGATATGTAGTGTATTTTCAATTTTGTAAGCATTATGCAGAAGGACAGGATAGAAAATATTATTATTATTATTATTATTATTATTATTATTATTATTATTATTATTCAAGTCACATCCAAATTATTGCAACCCTAAGATGAACCTATCATGGGCTTTGCTTGACAAGATTAGTTTGGAAGAGGCTTGCTTTTGCCTTCCTCTATGGCTAAGAGAGAGACTTGCCCAAAGCCGTTCAGTATGTTTCCATTACTCCAGAATTGTAGTCCAACACTCAAATCACTTCACCATAGAAGTTCAATTTTAGACGTATTACTCATTAATGATATTTTTTAAAAATGATTTATTCTGTGCCTTTCTCAGTAAGCAGGATTCAAAGTGGCCAAGTGCAGAGTTTACTGGCAAGATAGAAGAATTACGATGCAGTAGAGCAGGGGTCCCCAAACTATTGCCCATGGGCCAGCCCCAGCCCGTTGAGGCCTTCTTACCAGCCCACGAGGCCTACTGCCACTGCCACCACTGCCACCGCCACTGCCATTGCTGCACTGCCACAGCAAAATGGCATCTGGTAGCACATGCATGCACGTGCAACGCCGGGTGCACACGCATGACTCCAAACACCATTTTGGAATCCATTTTGGAGTAGTGCGCATGTGCACACGAAGCTGTACACCATTTTGTGTGCCAAAATGGTGCCCGGAGATGCACACATGAATGCAGCATCATGCGTGCATGCGCACTACTCAGCACCATTTTGTGTTCCAAAATAACACCCGGAGTTGTGCGCATGCGCGCACAACTCCACATGCATGCATGTGCACCTCTGCCCCGCCCCCGGAGTCCTGGGACCCCTGCACTATGGTCACAATCTGCTAAATGTAGATAAAGTTCACATAGGGGACACTTATTTTTTTAGTCTGAAGGAGATGCAGATTGCCAGGTTTGTTGTTCCTATTTTGTTTTGGGTTATCAAATCTCTTCAAATCATTGTAACCTCCTTGTTATTCAAACATGCCATTGTTTTGGGTTAAAACAAAGCCACCTCCATTCCCTTGAATGATACAGAATGATCATAATTGATTCAGTGTGAATCAGTGCAGATCTTTCAGGAAAACTTGGAGAAAAAAACCAGTTTCTAATATCCCAGATTAAGAGGATTTTTGCCAGCCTCCTCCCAAAGTGCATGGACTGCATTTGGGATGTGTGTGAACAACAAGGATTCAACCCAGATTCATCCCAGAATATTTTCATTGTGTGAATGTGAAGGAGTCCCAGGTAAAATGTACAATGTGGGGAATAGCAGCAGCCATGATAACACAGCATTTGATTGCAGCTGAGTCATGCTAACTCATGCTGTGTCATGGGATGTGACATCATGCAGATGGTCACCTGGTGCTGTAAAGCACAGAGAACTGCTGCAAAACTGCAGAGTCACTTAGATGAGTGACAGGTGTCCAGCAGGAAGAGGCAAGGCCAGAGGGACATGTGGAGCCCTGGCTATATAAGGCAGAAGCCTCTGGACACATATGTGGGTAGTGGTTGCTGTGGTTCTGGATGGTTGTCATTGTCACTGTAAATAGCCTTGTACATAGAGGAACTATTAAAGCCTCATCTGAGAGATGTCTGTATGTGGAGTCTCTTTACTCTATCTGGAAGGGGAGAGGTGCTTCTTCAGCTGACACACTGCTGCCTGAGTCTGAGAAGGTCATGTTCCTGGTGCTTCATGCTTATGTGGATCTTCATGTGCTGCTAAACCATGCTAACAGAATGGGGCCATAGTTTAGCTCCTGTTACAGCATGGCACTTTTCAAGCAAGCAGAAAAATTCTTCTAAACTCTGTACCATAACTACAGATAGTAATAATGTCTCGTCTATCTCAGAAGGATTGGCTGACACTAGGAACCATCTGGCCCACTTTCTTTGTCTGAACAACATGTTGCCTACATTCAGATTAGTTGCTTACTGACGAGTGCAAATATTTTCTCATTTCATTCACATTTGCAACAAATTGAAACAAAAATAAAAACAAAACACAGAGAGACATAAATTGTCTCCTTACATGCAAAATGGCTGAGATAATATCTGTTATCCTTGATTTTCACATTTCCACCACAAATAGAGTATATTATGTGAACTCTGTAAAACAGGGGTAGGCAACCTTTCCCCTTTAAGGGCTGAGGGACTTCAGCTCCCAGAATCCCAGGAGCTATTGGCCAACATAGGACTATTGGCCAACATGGTTGAGGCTTCTGGGAGCTGAAGTCCCTCGGCCCTTAAAGGGGAAAGGTTGCCTACCCCTGCTGTAAAATATACAAGTTGCATAGCTAAACCCTGATAGCTACTGGTTTGTTAAATGGGCTTTTAAAAATCAGAAACATTGAACGTGTTCAAAATTTTTGATTAATCAGCCATGATGTGAGATGTTTTCCTTCACAATGGGAAAAGACAGCAGCTTTACACATTATGGAAATGTCAATGATGTTCTTATGTTGAATACAATAGTTCTGACACAAGCTGCCAATTTCTTGCAGGTTGTCTTGATGTGCCTTGATAACCTCTCATGTTGAATATTTTTCATGTCCCTTTTATAGACTATCAGTCAATGCAGAATTTCCTTTCTCTGCAGTAGCCCTGGAAAAATGGAGAGAACAAGGCCTCTAGAAAAGCTCATTGTTAATATTTTACATATTCTAAGCAAATTCTTAGGTCTCCCACTGTAGGGAATATTTGAGAAAATTCAAAAGAAATAGTTTTGGTTAGAGCTAACTTTTCAGTGAGACCTGAACATGAAATTCTCAAAGTGAACTTAGGGACTTTGCAGACTGCCAGAAACAGTGCCAACTGAGTTCACTTTAACTGCCCTGACTCAGTGTTAGGGAATCATGGGAACTGTAGTTTATTGTGGCACCAGAGCTCTCTGACAGAGAAGGCTCAATGTCTCAGAAACAAATGCAATTCCCATGATTCCCTAGCACTGAGCCAGGGCAGTTAAAGTGGACTTGATTCACACTATTTCTATCAGTCTGCAAAGGCTCTTAGATGTCCCGCAGGCAAAGTGTCAGAGGGATTTTGAAGGAAGATCAAAGAATTTTGTTCTGCTCTGTTTTTGTCAAGGCTAACATTTCTCATTGAAGTTTTAATATTTCTTGCCAATCATTTTCTTTTAACATGCTGGATAGCAAAAGCTGCAGAACTTCCACACCATGTTACATTTTAACCTTACACTTAAGTCACCATGATTGTTCGACAGAGGGGTGGGATATAAATACATTTTATTATTTTATTATTATTTATTATTCTGCGATGTGCACTTTTTCTTTCCTTTAATTTGTGGCCACACCATGGACCCTTTTTGTCCCACAGATGCCAAACGCCCCCCCCCCCATGCAAAGAGCCACTACTTCACCAACCTTCTCTTCTAAAACTCTTTGGTATAACCTGTCTTGTATAAGATTTAGTACTGCGGATATTCATTCACACTGTAAACAAGTGTTTCATAAATTAACAACAAAACTTTATTTACAAGTAACAATGTTTCACTTGGTCTTGCTCCATTTGTTATAATTGGTTACAGTTACAAATATTAGTACTTTAAACCATTCCTTTCCTTCAAACACTTTCAATTACCCCCACAGAACACTCTTAGCCCTTCTTTGGGTACCTTTACCACTATTTCTTAACCAGCCTCTAAGGCTATCAATACCCCTCAGGATATTCTCTTTATTAACTCCCTCATTTGGTGTTTAGTAAGGATATTAGGCCCCTCTCTTCTGGGACCTTCACCACCAGACCCAACTGTTCCCAATGGAATTTTTCCCCCTTACAGCCCAATGTTCTATTGGCTGTCACCAGCTCAGTTTTGATTGGTTGTCGCCAGGGCTGGCTCTAACCTGCCTTCTCTCCACATTTTCAATATATGATTGGACAAACTAAAGGTCATTGTTTGTTTTAAAACTTGTCATAATCATTAGCAGTTATCAGTTCTATCAGTGTTTCATTTTTTTGTGTGTTTTGATGGCCAGACACTGCTTATTTTCAGTACATAATTCTTTGGGGAAATTTAAGTAAACAAATGTGGCAGTCCAATGTCAACTGAAAGGCTCTGCATACTTGTTTGCAAATTCAAGAGTTTGGAAACAATTCTCTGTGTTCAAGATGTGGAGTTAAGAGACATTGTCTGAGATACTACATCAGTCACTTTTCCATGCAGGTTGTATCTACGCTGATGGAAAAACTGATATCCACCTCATCGCTGCAGCAAATTTTTGTGGTCTGCAGCAATCCCTTTAATGCCACACTCACCATGGTGAAATCAGAGTAACCCACAACACATTTCCCTCAAGAAAACTTGTGTCAATGATCCTAGATTATAATGTATTACAATATTCTCAGCCACACATTGGCCACATATAAGAACGTTTGGATTTTCCAGACAAAGATGGGGTAAAAAGGTAGTTCTTTTTAAAGCAGATTTTTGGTGGAAAAAAAAATATCACCTGCAAATCATCCTGAACATTGTATACCCAGGTTGCAATGACTATGAGGTGACTATGATGGGGGGAGGGCAGTACAGACATGCACAAAGTTTGACATTCTCCTCTACCCTGGCAGCTGCCATGTCTCAAGAGAGATTGCTGCTGCTGCTTACCTGTGGGGAGGAGTGTAGAATATTTAAAAATATTTGAAAAATGATAGGAAAATATCATTTCCAAGTGTTGAGAAGCCTTGAGGAGAAGAATCTGGATTAATAAGAATCTTCAGTTTGAGAGTTGTTCTGCCTCAAATTCACATGTGGTTGTTTTGCACATAAAACACAATTTTCCCCACAAGAAACAGTATTTACTGCACATATAATAGTATTTCCTTGCAGAAATATTATTTTCTAAAGGGTCAAACAGACCAACAGCTTGGAGAGGCCAGAGGTAGCTTCTATCCTGATTGACTCCCAATTGGCATGGGAGTGTGGCAATCAGACAGTGCAGTCCCAAGGCTGTCCTCTGCTGTGGTCCAAAATGGATCATTGGCAAGGAGTGGTTTCCCCCCACTACTTTTATGGCTGGCTTTGGGTTACATTAGCCAGCCTCAGTGTGGCTTCCAGCTGATCTAAGGACATATGTCATCTGCACACTGTGTCCCCAGATCAGCCTTAAAGCAGCACTTTTTACCTGTCTGTTTTGGACCTGAGTAGAAAATGTTGATTCTTTTGAAAAATAATATATACTATTTTCTATGCAAACAGCCACATGAAAATTTTACACAGAATAAATCCTGAATTGTGAAAACTTAGAAAACTGTGTTGTTTTTGAAGCTTATTTTATAATGAGTAAGCAATTCAGAGGAGGAATTGTCTTAGGGCCAATGCAGACTGGCTGTTTGGGGTGACAGAGAGCTGCCTCAGGGAGCAGCGGATTGGGGCTGAGGCAACTGCACACTGCAGCCCTGATCCTCCCTTTTGCCACTATGGCTCTTCTGCATCCTTTCGGAGCAGCATGTTTAAACGCTATGCTGGTAGGATGTCCTGATGCCTTGCACCATGCATACAGTCACACAGCATCAGGATGGCATCAGGATGGGGTTGTGGCAGCTGGCATGTAGCTGCTCCGATCCAACTCTACCCTCAGGCTGGCCCTTTGGGCTGGTTTGCAATGTCCATTAGTCATTTCGGACTTCTGGTGGGACAGCATGGCGATCAGTCCGGTGTTAGAACTCTCCCTGGACTGTCAAGTGGGGGTGAAGAGGATGGGGAATCCTCTTGCATCCGCTCCTTGGGAAAGGAGTAAGGTAATCGGGGCTCGCTAGTGATCAAATCCAGACCCCCCTCATATACTCTAGAAGGGTATTGGAGAGGGAAAGGGTGAGATTGGAAGAGCAGCCGACCCCCATCTTGACCACTTAAGGGCATTAAGCCCTGCGAACCGCTATTAAAGCTAAAAAATTTACTAATCAGGACATCAAAGGAAATCTGAACAAAGTAAGTAAAGCACATTTTTCTCTAAACAAGAGGCTCTCTGTTTGTCAAGTTAATACATTACTGGATGAAAATAAGGAAATAAGGACAGAGATAGTCAACAAGCAAGGCAGCCTGGCATGAAATAACATCTGATACGGGCTGATTAAGGGGGCCACTGAAGGAATAAAAGTTTTATACTCATAGATGTGGAGGTGGAAATAATCATTTAATTAATATCAAGAGATAAGTAATTCTTTAAAGAGTGGATCAGGAAAAGAGTGGATCAGGAAAAGAAGAAGTATAAGATGGTAGAAAGGAGGAGGAAGTGGAAAGTGAAAAGAAAATGGTGATTTAAAGTAAATAGTCTAAACCTCCATATTTGACTGATCCACAACTGAGGAAACAAAGGAAATAATACAATAATAATTCCCAGAGAGAATAGAAATAAATTGGTACCATTTGAATAAAATAAATTTGCAAAATAAAGAACTATAAGAAGAAGGTTTTCCAGTAGCAATGTCCATTAGTCATTTCTATTTCTCTTGCAGTCCATACACTCCACTTCTTGTTTCTCTGAATTGGTCCCCTCCTGTCCCCACTCAGCAGGAGCTTTCCCTCATGCTTAACAGCTGCAGGAAGAGATTATGAATGAGCCAATGGGCTTTCCATATCTTCTTTAAAAAAGTCATATGTACCACTAAGCCATTTTTATGCACATATATGTCAGTGAGACAGTTTAGAATGCTATTTATTTTTCTTTGGAATGCATTAAGAACAATTTTATCAAAATCATGCAACATTCAGTTAGATCTTATTTCTACACAACATCCTACAACCATAATTTAAAGGGCAAATATTCATAGAAGCATATAAAAGAGAGAAATATAGAAAGGAAACATTGGAGAATTTTACTCTATGATAACAGTGACAAGACTTTTTGGTTGAACAAAAATGGAAAAATAATGAACTTCCTGCATTAGATGATTGGGTGGTAAAATTATCAGAAATGATGGAATTGAATATTTTGACAGCTCGTCTGAATCAGAAGGATATGAATATAATTGAGAAAGAATGGCTTCTGGTAAATGAATTTTGTAAGAACAGATGGAATTAAACTATAGGTAGAATAACAGGATGACAGGGAAATAAGATGAACTGGGAGGGGGAAGAAAAATCCCTTGCATCACACTTTGTGACTAATGTAGATATATGGGTATATATAATATAAGAACAAAAGAACAATAAATTCAAATATATAAGGTCAGGAAGAAAAGATGACCCCGCAAGAGACATCGAGGAAGTAGTGTTTTAGGGGTAGTGTTTTATGTTATTAAACAAATCTAATGCACATTACTGAAAAGATATGTATATGTTTGAAGAAAAAATAAAGTATACAAAAATAAAAAAGAGAGAAATGAACAATCAGATATGTCCCTATGCATAATCAGATTGTCCAATTTTCATTGGAAATTGAGTACTGCAAGTTCTCCCATGCATCTGTTCTCATTTTTGTACAAAATTGTTCTAGTCTTGGTTGCCATAGTTATAGTTAGGTTGTTATAGTTTTCTCCATATGTTCAGTCTATTAAAATAGTACATTTGTCCTACCACTCTGAAATCTAACACATCCATGTAGTGATAGTAAAATTAAAAAATGTCCTACTAATTTGGATGGAAAACACAGATATTATATTCAGAAGAGAACTAGGTTTCCTACTGAAGAGAATGGGGAACAAAAATGAATAGGAATGATGAGAATAAGAAAAGAAATGATAATAAAACAATATATTTTAATTAATGAATAACTGACAGAGATTTTAATAATGTAAACATTTATGAGATTATCATATGGGAAACAGGTGTGGGTTACATGTGGTTTGTATCCATCTCCTATGAATATTGAACTGTCTCATGCCTGGGCAGTAGGAAGCCCATATCCAACCCGGGCTTCTCCTGCAGCTTTTCAAGAATGGGATTTTTCCATGGGCTGCCTATTGCCTGGGTGTGGGGCAGTATGAAAAGATCCATCAGAAACAGATACAAACTGCATGTAACTTGTACTTATTTTCCTGTGTGGTAATCTCCATGGAATAACTTAATTTGTTGTCATGATTAGGTACCTTCAAGTCTTATAGCAACCTTGTGGTCTTGGAAAGGATGATTCAAAGGTGATTTGCATTTCTTTCCTCTAAGCCTGAAGGTGTGTGACTTATCCATTGGGTTTCCATGGTTGAGCAGGGATTTGAGCTCCTGGGGTCCAGCACTGAAACCATGACCTCTCTCTCTCTTTCTTGCACACCCCTAAAACTTAACATATTAAACATTAGTTGCATCTTTGATTTGCATTACACCATAGTTCTAGATTTCCTTTGTTGCAGAGGGAAATGGAAGAAGCCCAAAATGTCTTGATAAAAGATTTATCAAATGTCCAGGGCACATTAACAGAATCTGAAGTGAGTTTCATAATCCACTCTGAAGTCTAGCATAATAGTTTGTGACTTCTAACTTTAATGTCTGAGGCTTCTGGCATGGAAGCAAAGATTGACAGCTAAGAACACATATGTTCTGCTTATTTTCCAGAGAAGATTTGTGCTCCAAAAACAAACCACCATGTACATAATTGGTGCTATGCAAACCAATAAAAAATAGTTTGGCAACATCCCTGGAGAGAAATTGTTGCAGAAGAACAGCTGCTGACTCCCCTAGAGTCATGCCTGAGGAGAAAAAAGGAAGGGATAGACAGCTGTGAACATGGGCCATGTGTTAAAATAAATACATCACTGGTTGTCTAGCATTCTGAAACCATTTCATAATTAAGTAGCCTTAATGTGACAGGGCATGCTTTTTGGAGTCATTAATCCAGAAGTCCAATGTATCATCCTGTACTCTGCAGTGCCTAATGGTTATTATTATAATATCAATCTTCCACTTTTTAATTCCAAAGAAGCCCATATTGGCCTTGTTCCTTTTATAGCATTTTAAAAATAGGACAGGGCATGATGGAGATGAAAATTGCCTCCTTCACCACAAATGCCTGCTGCTATTGTGCATTTCTCTCATCCACTGCACTTTTATGAATCTTATTATGCTCACTGTAAGTTGTAATTGTAGCAGACTGATCACATCTTTCTCACTGATGTTCCATTGTTTACCCTTTTTAAATATCAACCTACAATGCTTAACTAGTACAGTGGGGAATACTGAACTTATGTGTGTATGTATGTATTTAAAAATGATTTGCAAAAGACTGATTACATCATGTTTTGACAGATACTGATTTGTGTTGTGTTTAAGGAAAAATAATCATACTGGTGATAAAACCCTTATTCATAGAATAAAAGAATCATAGATTTGGAATGGGACTCATGGTACATCTAGTTCAACCTCTTGCTCAATGTAGGATTTCTAGTTAAAGCATCCCTAGCAGGTAGCCATCCAACTTCTTTTTGAAGACATCCAGAGGCGATCCAACCACTTCTCTAGGCAATTTGTTCCATTACTGAACTGCTCTTACTCTCAGAAAAAAATATTATAGTGTTCAATCAAAATGTACTCTCCTGTAACCATTAGACCTAGTTCTACCCTCTGAGGCAGCAGAGAAAAGGTCTGCATCCTCCTCATTTTGACAGTGCTTGAGGTATTTAAAGAGGACAATCATGTCAACCCTCAGTCTTCTCTTCACCAAACTAAATATATCCAGTTCCTTCAACCATTCCTCAAGTTTTTTGTTTTCTTTACTTCTTAACTTCCTTGTTGCCCTTCTCTGATCCCACTGCAGCTTGGTTATATCCTTCTTAAAATAGGGAACCCAGAAATGAACCCCGTACTTCAGATGAGACTTGACCAGTACAGAATATTGTAGGGGGGGGGTGTTACGTCCCTTGATTTAGAAACTATACTATTAATACAGGCTAAAATAGCACTCACCCTCTTTGCTGCAGTATTGCATTGAGGACTCATGTTAAACTCATAATCAACAATAATCCCAATGTCCTTTTTCACATGTAATACTGGTGAGCCATGTATGCCCCAAGCCTAAAAGTGTCCATTTGGTTTTGTGACCTAAAAGTAGAATTTTACATTTCTCTGTACCAAATTTAATTTTATTAATTAATGTCCATTTTTTCTAGTTTATCAAGGTCCTTTTGAATTCTGTTCCTATATTTCAATGTGTTAGTCACCCCTCTCAGGTTTGTGTCATCTGCAAACTTGCAAAGAGATCATGTAGCATCTTTGAGACTGAGAGAAAGAAAGAAGTTGGTAGATGTGTCATTGTAACCACATCTACTTCCTCAGATATGGATTCTCTCGACATCATCATCTAACTCATTGATAAAAATGTTGAAGAGTAATGACCCTAGGGCACTCCACTCGAGATCTCCTTCCAGTTTGAAGCACAGACATTGATGATGAATGTTTGATGATGGCTTCCCAACCAACTATGGATTCATCTGACAGTGTTTTCACCTATTCCAAATTTAATCAGTTTGCTAATCAAAATATTATGGGGGAACTTATCAAATGCTTTGCTGAAATGACAGCCACAAAATTCATACCATCTACTAAAACAGTGACCTGGTCAGAAAAAGATGTAAGATTAGTTTGACAGGTTTGTTCTTGACAAACTCTTGCTGGCTCTTACTGATAACTACATTATCAACAAGATACTTGCAGACAGATTCCTGTATAATTCATTCTAATATTTTTCCAGTTTTTGAGGTTGGGCTTAGTGGTTGTAGTTTCCTGAATCCTCTTTTTTTTCTTTTTTGCCTTTTTTTGGAAGAAAGGAATTATGTTTGCCCTTCTCTAGTCATTTGGCACCTCACCTGTTCTCCAGGATTTCTCAAAAATGATGCAAATGGTTCAGAGAGGACATCAGCAAGTTCCTTCAGTTCTTTGGGATGCAGTTTATCTGCTTTTGCAGATTTGAATTTCTTTAGGTTAGCTAGGTGATCACTGACTAATTCCCTATCAGTTGTGATTTTCAATCCAGGTGCCTTGCCATGAAAGCACATAGGTCTCTCCTTGTGTGTGGGGGGTGGGGGGGGGAGACAAAGCAAAATAAATATTGAATAGTTCTGACTTTTTAATTGTGCTCTGTTAGCAATTTATCACCTTTACTGAACAGGACCCACAGGATCCTTGGTCATTCTCTTGACTCAGATATCTCTATAGAAAACCCTTTTGGTCTTCCTTGCTTGCCTAATCAGTCTCAGCTCATTCTGAGCTTTAACTTTCCTTACACTATTTCTGCAAGTTTGGCCTACACATCTGTACTCTTCCTTGGTGAATTGTCTTTCTTTGCATTCTATATAAATACTCCTTTTCCTTTTCACTTCCTCCTTGAATTTGCTGTGCAGCACATTCTTTCCCATTTTTCTTCTTTTATTTCTTGTTTTCTTCCATGGGATTCTTTGTGATTGTACTTTTTGCACCTCCCTCTTAAATTGGGCAATTGATCAGGTTGTCCCCAAAGACATGGGATAACACCTTGCTGCGGTCGATGCCAACAAAGTGAGGCTGGTAGACCACTTCTTTTATGCCTTGTTCATATTTTTTTTATGAAAACATTTTTTTCCTTAGTTTCCATAGTTTCAAAACATACCAGTGTCTTATTTTGTTGATACTAAAACATCTTGAACCATTATGCCAAGTTCTTATCAGTTCTGGGCAGCTCAGAGCACAGGTACACACCTTGTTCTTGTTTTGCAAATTCCATCTGCTCTGGCCAACTCAGAATTCCTTTTAATTTCTCGCTTTCAATGTCCAAATCCTTCCCACATCAATGCATTGCACGCAGCCATGTTCTTTGATTTGGGACCATACAGTCAGCTCAGAACCCACTCATTCATTACAGTAGCCTCACCATCTGTGTAAGATGCTCCACATATTTGTTCTTCACCAATCACATACTGTTTTACTTCCATTTATGATCTCCTTATCAAGGAAGGAAAAGGTCTTACACTGTGAGTCTATATAGACAGAGGTCCAGGACCCACCATACCACAAAGCTAAGGACCTGCCAGGCTACTCTCCTGTTTTACAGGCAGCTCCAAATCAGAATAATGGGAAACAACCTACCACCTAAACCCAAAGGAAAAAAAAATACTGACAAGAGAGAATGTATGGTCGTTTTTCTCAAATGTAGTGCTTGATTGAATTCCAGAATTACATGAAGGGAGAGTATCTAGAAAATTTTGACCACCACAGTCATGACATTAGGTGGACTCAGATTTCCAGTTTAAAAGAATTCTGACATATTGGTCAGAGAAAACCTGTTTCTAGCTCTGAACTAGAAATCCTCACAGCTTCATATGCTGATTTATTGCCTGACACTCAGCTTTGCTACATTTTTATTCCACACACATAATATTTATTTATTTATTTATAACTGAAGCCTTCACATGTCCTTTGCATTCCCTGCCCAGTCCTTTGTTTCTCATTCTGGTCAACAGTGTTGTACACTGCCAGAGATGAAATATTTTAGAGCCTGACATATACAGTGCAATTACCTACACTGGGAAAATGCCATGCATACAGCTTTATCCCTGTGTAATCAGGGTTCTGAATAAGAATGTAAATAATATTTTCAAATTTCATCATCTTTGAGGGGAAAGAGTATCTTGACATGTTGTTATACCCTGGGTGGTGGGGAATCAATCACTTTGTTTTGTTTTGTTTTGTTTTGTTTTGTTTTGTTTTGTTTTGTTGTGGGCAAATAGTTCCAAGAAGAATAGATCCTTCAAATGTTGATCAAATGTTCAAATGTAGATCAAGGTGAGTTTCCAGGTTTGACTCCATGCTTCCAGATATCATTGAATATTAAGTTGCATCTAGGACCATTTCAGATGCATCCTTCCATGCTGGAAGGAGCAGCCTGTGATTCAGCATGAGGCTGCTCCTTCTTTACCAGATGTCTGAGAGGGCTGGAATGCACCCAGGCATATCCCCACACCTGATCAGTGACTAGAAGAATAGAGCCACATTTGGAAGATTCCTCACTGCCCTTGTGTACTGGTGATTATGCTGTTGCACTGCAAGGTACAGGATACCTCCTTGTGAAATATTACTCAAAGTATGTACACTGGTATAATGTGTACACTGCACAGAGTGTCAGGTGCAGCCATTATTCCTGGTGACATTTTACTTTTATTAGATGTAATGTATCAGTGGGGCTGGGACAAATATATTTGTTGTGCATATATCTCTTCATTTGGTAATAATATGTGTGTGCAGCTTCAAACTTTTCTTTTGCCTCTGAGCATGTCAACAGCTTTCATCTTGAGTCAAGCTGCTTCATTAGCCACAGCACTACTCATAATTGTCCTTTTCTCTATTCCAGTAGCTTGTTGAGTGCAATACAACTTGGCAGTCTCATCTTCAGACACTATCTCTTGATTCATTTTGGATTGTCTCATCATAGATTTTTTGTAAAAGATCTTCAAACTTTTGCCTTCCTCTGTGCAGTATTAACAAGCATAAGTTATGGTACCACTGTCATAGTCTTTAAGGTCCCCACCAGTGTCATCTTTCACTACTCATGTGAAGTACTTTGCTCCTTCTGCACAGTAGCTACTTGGCACATTTACTCTGGCTCCTTATTAAAATTCATGATTGTGATATCATGAATACTGAACATGATGCCAGCTAAGGTTTGCCAAAAATGTCTTAAAAGTCTGATGCATTTTAGTCTGTGCTCTTAAGGCCTTGTTCAGAGGGACACTTCAGATCAAAACTGAGGAACTTTCTGAGCCAGGAAATCATAAACTAGTTATTGACAGTAAGAAGCTGAAAGAGCTGGATACACAGATTATCTCATCTCTTCTCCCAATTGAAGGTCATGTTCCAGGAAGGGAGAAGAAAATAGCAGATGTGAAAAACTGGCTCAATAGATGGTGCCACTAAGAGCAATTTGGATTCTTGGATCGTAGGCTGTGGTTCCATGAGGGTGGACTTCTGGCAAGAGATGGGCTACATCTCACACCACTTGGCAGAAATATCTTTGCCAATAGTCTCAAACATTTGATCAGGAGGGTTTTAAACTGAGTCATGTTGGGGAGGGAGACAGTATCTTGGAATGTATCTTGGAAGGCAGGAGTATATCATGGGCTGGCGATAATAGTCAAAGTGCTATAGAGGAAACAAGGCAAATGAATCAAGGGCCCAACAAGTAAGGAGGACCCATGCTCTTAGATATCTCTATAGTAATGCACAGAGCACGGGAAATAAACAAGATGAACTTGAACTTTTAGCACAATAAAACAAATATGGCTTTGGGACAGGATTTGGAGTCGAGATTGCCATGGCCGATGACCTGCGTCTGGGCATCGACAGAGGTAGTGTGATGCTGTTGGTGCTTTTAGACCTCTCAGTGGCTTTTGACATGATAGATCATAGCATCCTCTTGGATCGCCTCAGTGCGTTAGGTTTCAGAGGCCCTGCATTGCATTGCAATGGTTCCGTTCCTTCCTCTTGGACAGATCCCAGAGGGTGCTGCTCGGGGACAGTCGCTCTGCAAAAAAGGAGCTCACCTGCAGCATCCCTCAAGGTGCCATTCTGTCTCCAGTACTGTTTAACATCTATACAAAACTGCTAGGTGAGATCATTCAGAGTCATGGGGCTGGGTGTTATCAGTGTGCTGATGACACCCAGATCTATTTCTCCATGTCTCAATTGCTGGCTCGACTCCCGATGGCGTCTATCCTCTCAATGAATGTCTTAAGGCAGTAGTGGGCTGGATAAGGAAAAAAAAAAACTGAGAGTGAATCCAGATAAAATGGAGTTGCTCACAGTAGCGGCCCCAAAACCAGGAATTGGGTTGCAACCTCCAGTCCTGGATGGGGTCATCCTCTCCATGAAGGACTGTGTTCGCAGTCTGGGGGTGCTCCTTGATTCATCACTCCTGATGACTAATCAGGTAAATGCAATCGTCAAGAGTGCCTGTTATCAGCTCTGGATGGTATGCCAGCTGGGCTCTTTCCTGAAAGTAAAGGACCTTTAGACTGTGGTGCATGTGCTGGTAACCTCCCATCTGGATTTCTGTAACACACTCTACATGGAGCTACCCTTGTGCTTGGTCCAGAAACTTCAGTTAGTACAAAATATGAGAGCCAGAGTGGTCTCGGGAACATCTAGGAGAGACCACATAATTCCAGTATTAAAGTCTCTTCACTGGCTGCCTATTAGTTTCTGGGCCCAGTATAAGGTGTTGGTTATCACCTTTAAAGCCCTAAAAGGCTTGGGTCCAACCTATTTTTGGGACCACCTCCTCCCATACAATCCTCCCTGCACACTCCAGTCTTCTGGGAGGAATTAGCTCCAGCCATTAAAATCTAGGCTGTTTGCAACCTTCCAGAGGGCATTCTTGGTAATTGCCCCTGGATTATGGAACGGCCTGCCAGATGAGATCCCCAGCCTTGGGAGTTACGCCTTTCCACTCTTTTAGTTTTTGGTTCGTCCACTGCTCTTGTTTGCTGGTACTCATTCCAAATAACTTAATTTATTTGTTTAATACCTTTTTAACAGGGTAGGGTGGGTTTTTGGGGTTTTTTAGTCTGTATTGTCGGTGTAATTTTTAACTGTTGTAAGCTGCCTTGATTGTTATTATTATTTACTATTATTAATAATATTATATAATAGGCATCACTGAAACTTGGTGGGATGAGTCTCATAATTGAAATGTAGAAATACAGGGGTATAACCTTTTCAAGAGAAACAGGCCAAACAGGAAAGGAGGAGGAATAGCATTATATGTCAGGGATGTTTACACCTGTGAAGTGATCCAGGACTTAAATCCTGGAAATTAGGTGGAGAGTATCTGGATAAAAATTAAAGGGTAAGGAAACAACGGGGATGTTATTGTGGGAGTCTACTACAGACCCCCAAGTCAGACTGAGGAACTGGATGATGCCTTTCTTCCTTCTCAATATGCCAGTAACTAGGAGACACAATTTTCCAGTGTCCTGATATCTAGCACCTTGGAAACATTTCTGTTGAGGCACTGCCAGGCTGCAAAGGTTGGTTTCAGTGATCATATTCAGTCTTTCACAACCATAAATGTGAATCCCCAGCATTTATGAGACTTTAAGTCCTGGGTATAACTGCTGGATAGGGTGCCAGCCAATGGATTTTTATGAAAAGAAAAATGCTTATTTTTCTTGTCCATGAGAATGAAAAATTAACTCAATCCAACAGGCAGGATTAAGTGTTTTTGTGTTTTTTCTTCAACAATTTCTTTGCATGTTGGGACTTTTTGTGAAAAATTCACTTTCACAAAAATATTTTCAAAGTACAACATTTTACACCAATTGTTGTATGTTGTGCAAAAATAAAAATAATAAGAATATTTCTGCACACAATTTACAAAATTTGAATTATTTTTTAAAAATTTTATTTCCACTTTTCTCCAACTGGCCAAGATGTGCCTGAGAACAACAATGAGGGGAAGTAGTCACTGTGGAAGAGAGATTTTCAGGAAAAGCAACACCAAAGGAAGAATTTGTTTGTCTTAATAAAATATGCCATGTAATATATTCCATTTCAAACTGTTTTCTGTACTTGGAGGTACCAAATGTAACATTTATGCCACAGGGTTCCCAACGGGGTTCCTTCTTTTCCCTTATGGGTTTCTAATATCTATATGGAATTGCTGTAGAGTGTTATATGGGGATTTGGAGTGAGCTGTCATCAGTCTCCAGGTGACTCTTAAATCTTTCACCTTTTCATCTAATCTAAGTACCACTCTGGATATTCAGAAAAGGCCCATACAGTTGGTAGTAAGCCAGAAAATGGACCATAAACTGGAGCTTACTATAAAGTCATTTGGCTAATGGCTTATTGAGCAGGGTGGTGGTATTTGATTTGTTCTGGATAATGCTCCTCTCCTCTTTAAAAATCATATGCAGAGTTTGGAATGGGTTTACATCGAGTATTACTGACATTGTAAAAATGGCCTTTGTATCTTGCTTTGTATCTTTTTAAAAATTTCATTTGGAAGATAGTTGTACCTCTTCCTTGATATAAATTGTCTGACTATAGATTCATGTTTTGCCAGCATCCACCTAGACTTACTATATTATGTACACTAAGAATATATAAAGAACCATTTCATTCCCCTCCTCCCTGCAAAGGAAAGTGACTATCAAATGAGACCCTTGGAAATTCCTGCTCATTTTAGGGTAGTAAAATTTTCTTTATTTTATTTTTGCATGCAAGAATGAAAAACAACAACAGCAACATTTTTCCTCCTGCCTTGATGTAGGTTTTTTTCCAGTATTTCAGAAATTTTTACACACACACACACACACACACACACAGTGTTTGCAGAACAATATAGCACAAACAGAGGGAAACAATGGAGACATGGGGTCAGTAAGGGACAATGGAGACATGGGGCCCTGCAAGCCGTGGATCGGGGCTGCGGCAACCGTGCACCACATCCCTGATCCTCCCTTTTTCCAGCCCTGAAAGAGTGGCAAAATGCTGCTCCTTTCAGGGGTGGCAAAAGGGTGGCCTAAGAGCTAGTGTGTGGCTCTTTAATGCCCCTTTCAGTGTAGCACATAAAAATGCTGTGCCAGGAGGACATCCTGATGCCACACACTGTGCGTAGTGGCGCGTGGTGTTAGAACATCATTGGACTGGGGTTGGGGCAGCCAGCATGCAGCTGCCCCTCCCCATCTCTGTCTCCAGGCTGGCCCTTTGGGCTGGTCTGTAGAGGCCCTAATTTAAGAAAAAGTAATCTGATTGGATTTTTTTTTAAAAAAAAAAACAACACATTTTAAAAGCATGTGAATATACTGCTGCTGCTGCTGCTGCTGCTGCCAAAAAAAAAGCAATATGAAGTAAGTTCCTGGAGCCATCTATTTTGCTTTTGTTTAACCACAGATTACATCTCTATTGCCTCTAAAGATTCAAGTGAGCTATCTGAAAGGTTGAATCTTACCAGCTGAAGTTCAATAGTTAGGCACGGTAGGCCCTACAAGGTAAGGTGGAAATTGTCAGCATTGTTACCAACAAATTTCTGAGAGTGTGTTTTCCCTATAGGCTGTAAAAAATTGATAGTTCTAGTTTTTGTATAAGTATAGAATCAAAGAATCATAGAGTCATAGAGTTGGAAGAGACACGAGGTCAATCCAGTCCAACCCCCCTGCCATGCAGAAACTCCCAATCAAATCATTCCCCAACAGATGGCCATCCAGCCTCTGTTTAAAGACCTCCAAGGAAGGAGACTCCACCACACTCCGAGGGAGTATGTTCCACTGTTGAACAACTCTTATTGTTAGGAAGTTCCTCCTAATGTTGAGATGGAACCTCTTTTCCTGGAGCTTGTATCCATTGTTCTGGGTCCTAGTCTCTGGAGCAGCAGGAAACAAGCTTGTTCTCTCCTCAATATGATATCCCTTCAAATATATAACATGGTTATCATAACCTTCTCTTCTCCAGGCTAAACATCCCCAGCTCCCTAAGTCATTTCTCATAGGACTTGGTTTCCAGATCCTTCACTATTTTAGTTCCCCTCCTTTGGATATGCTCTAGTTTCTCCACATCCTTTTTGAATTGTGGTGCCCAGAACTGGATAGCATATTCCAGGTGAGGTCTGACCAAAGCAGAATAGAGTGGCACTGTTACTTCTCTTATTCTAGACACCATACTTCTACTGATGCAGCCTAAAATTGCATTGGCCTTTTTAGCTGTTGCATCACACTGTTAACTCATGTTCAACTTGTGGTCTACCTGGCCTCTTAGATCCCTTTCACACTTAGTCTCATTCAGCCAGGTGTCCCTCATCGTATATCTGTGCTTTTTGTTTTTCTGTCCTAAGTGCAGTACCTTATATTTCTCCATGTTGAATTTCATTATGTTAGCTTTGGCACAGCTTTCTAGTCTGTTCAAGTTATTTTAAATTTTGATCCTGTCTTCTGGGGTATTAGCTACTCCTCCTAATTTGGTGTCATTTGCAAATTTTATAACTATGCCCCCAATACTGTCATTCAAGTCATTAATTAATATATTGAATAGCACTGGGCCCAGGACAGAGCCCTGTGGCACCCCCACTGGTCACTTCTTTCCAGGTTGAAAATGAGCCATTGTTGAGATGACTGGGTTTGGCCAGTCAACCAATTACAAATCCATGTAACAGCTACTTTGCCTAGACCACATTTTTCCAGCTTGTTTGCAAGAATATAATGGGGAACCTGGTCAAAGGCCTTACTGAAATCAAGATATACTATATTCACAGCATTCCC
>CM034708.1:89492693-89505246 GCA_020142125.1 Phrynosoma platyrhinos | reverse complement strand
GAGACCGGCCCAGGTCTCAAAAAGGTTGCCTGTCCCTGATCTAGATCCATCTCAAACTGACTTCAGTCCTGACTATGGGACTGAGCCAACTTTGGTCATCTTGGTGGGTGATCTACATAGGGGATGGACAGAGGGATTGTGTCCCTGTTGTTTTTGCTGGATTAGCTTTCAGTACCATGGACCATGGTATCCTTCTGGAATCCCTATATGAATGGGACTGGCAGGTGCAATGTTCTTCTTATGTGGATGAACTTAGTCCAGTCCATGTTCTATAATAATAATAATAATAATAATAAAATTTATTTATATCCCACTTATTGACAATCTAAGCAGCTTACAATAAAACCCATACATCATATCCCCAAACCAAACCAACCCCCTTAAGACAGTATTAAATGATGATAAAAAACATAGAATTAAAAATATAGACAATATGGATGAACTGAGAAGATTGTGCTGGGAAGATTCATGTTCTACCTTGCTGCTAGCCTGTGGGAGTTCCTCAGGGGTCAGTTTTGTCCCTCACACTATTTAACATCTACATGAAATCACTGGAACAGGTAATCTGGAGATTTAAAGTTAAGAGTCACCAGTATGCTGATGACCCCCTACTCTATCTCTCTTTTCCATCTAACTCCAAAGAAGGTGTTTCAGTTCTAATTTTCTATTCTCCCTACAACAACAAATGTCCCTCTACAACTCAGAATAGTCAGAAGGTCCACACCTGATTTTGAAAAATAGATATTTATGTTATTAATGGATGCGGGGGGGGGGGGCTTGGAACCATTTTTAAAAGTAAATTCTTTCTCCTGGAAGTTTCTAGGTGAGGCAATTCATCATCCATTTCTTTAACCAGAAAAAGGTAGTCCTGGGCATCCAGAAGGATCAAGAGCTACATGATCAATCACAAGGACATATGTTTTGACTTTCTGTTCTTCAACAGAAAATAAAAATAAAAGTCATCCCTATATGTACTCTCTTAATGGGGAAAAAATTGTTTGCAGAAAAATGACTGCTTTTGGTAGTGAATACTCCAGATATGTAGTGCCATTGTTAATGTGAAAAAGATAGGAACATATTTTTAACTTGAAACATCTTGTGCAAGGAGACTAGGAAGGAAAAGAGCTCAGTTTAATGGTCAAGCATATACTGTGAATACAAAATAGTCCAGGTCCAATCCCTGCCATTAACACAGAGACGAGGAAATACACTGCCTGAAACCTTTAAAACCTGTCAGCTGCTGTACACAAATGGCTAAAATAGGCTATCTATTGATATGATTCTATGCACTGAAATGATTTTGCTGTATTCTGAAATGATCCAATCTTGACACGTTCATTTTAGATTATAAAGGTGGAGTATTTGAAATATTTTGATAAGTATGACACAGTAATGCCTCCAAGCCTGTTGTCTACATGTAGCAGCAAACTATTTTCTTGCTTATCATACTGGATAATGTTTGGTGGAACATCAGAATTCTCTAACATACAACTTGCTTTCATTATTTTCAGGCCAAAAAGGAATACACTGTTGCAAAAGTATTGATGGCTGGGGGACGGAGTGTGAATCTATCAATACTTTTGCAACAATGTATTCCTTTTTGGTCTGAAAATAATGAAAGCAAGCATTAGATAGCAGAGCATTCAACAACAATTACATTTTCTAATTGACAGTACCATCTTTTTTCCCCCAGCTCTTTAATATGTCAGAACTGGCCCCTACTGGCATTTGTGTTTTTTCATGGAGAGTTCCTTTTTATCTGTCAAATACAAAATGAGAAGAGCAGACTTTTAGCTTCTATCAGTAAGATTTTGGAAGAGATTTGCAAACAGCCCATGTGCTTATTCATTAACTCTCATTCTCTTCTCATGATATAATGGAGAATGTCAGAAATGTCACTTTTTAAAGTGACTGATCCCCTTTAATGGTTGGTGCTAGACCAGCAGTATGGGAATGTCAAGGGAAATGGACAAAAGCAAATGGAAGAAAAGGAACTTTGGGGCAAGGGGAAATCAAGAGTGAAAACAAATTGCACCATCAGTGATACGCATTGACCTGATAATGCATGTCCCTTGTGGAAACCAATGTAAAAGCTCTGTTACTAAGAAGTATGACCAGTGCCACACTATAAAGGTACATATGGAAGTGTAAGAGAATGTTCAAAGCTGTCCATAAATGACAGCAACTTTTGAGAGTGGAGCAAAGCACATTTGTGTTGTTCCAAATTTTATTTTACCTAATGGATATGGCTTCTTATATTTTTGCAGCTCATTTTCATATACAAGATGACAACACTAACTGCAGCAACTGCACCAAAAGGGGATATGGCTATGAAGAGGTGTGTCCTAGGAAAGTGAGCACACTTGTGTTCAACTGTCCCCCATTGCACCTGGAATAGCCAAAGTTTGAGAATTGATTTTTAAAAACTAATTAGTTGGCATTATTATTTCAAAATTAGTTAGCTGCATGTACAATTTTTTGGCCAACACACCATAACTCTGTGTTTCAAAAATAAATACATATTTACTTTCAGTTTAAAAATCCAAATTCTTCATTAATTTTCTTTTTGAAGGAAGCAACGAGGAATTTTAACATCCCCCACATACTGAGAGAAAGTCTTTGAAAACCATGTACCTTTTGAAACCTATACACAGTTGGGATTTACTCCACTCAAAGCATACAAATACTTGTTTTACATATAAAACAATATATCTTGTGCAGGAAACAGAATTTTATGTGCAGTAAATATTATTATCTGTACAGAAAATGTTGTCCCCTGTATAGAAAATGTTGTTTTGTGTGCAAAATATCTACATGTGAATTTTGTGCAGAGCTGGTCCTGAATTGCAAAGATTCCCACCAGTCAAGGTTTTTTCCCCTGAGGGTTTCCTGACAGTAGAAAAAAATAGTTGTTGTCTGTTTGTTTTTAATTTGTTTAATACTTCAAACATTATTTTCTTCACTAATCTCAAACTACTACAAGCTACTCACCTGTGGTATGAAACAAATTTTCACCCTGTTATTTCAGCACTCACAATGGAATATGAGACAGATGCCTGAGGCACTGCATGAACTAACTCTAAAACCATATTATATTATTCTTCCAACAAAGAGTGATGCCATTCTTATATTAAGTTGCAATCATAATGTAATTCAGCTATCCTTTATTTCAAAGGCACGGAAAGTGCAGCTCATGGGCTGTATGCAATTTCTAAAGTTGTTTTGGAGACTACCAGGTTCTTCAGCACCCCCCTCCCCTTCAAAAGATGACTTTGTGTTCTGCTCATTTTATTCTGTTTTGATTTTGACAGTAATTTATTCTATTTGTTTCTGAAAATATACCATAATCTATTTTGTATCGTTTTGAAAATTCCCCCATTTCCATCCCCAGCTCCCCTTTTTCTCTTTTTCTATCCATCCCAAATATTTTGTAACTTTATACTCTGTCCTAATAAAATATATTATCTTACTGGTCCAGCAAAGGTCAAGCACAGGCTGCAGACTCTTCATAAACAGAACTACTTGTTTTTAAGCTATGCCTTTCCTGGCCTCTTTCATGGCAAAATCATGAATTGCTTTTTTCAACAAAATCTGTTTGACATAAAACCTCGGCAGACGACTAATTGAGTCGTCTTCCGGGCCCAGAAGAGGAGGGGCAGCCGCACGTTCGGCGCCCCTTCCTCTCCCTGAGGTCGCCCTCGGAGTCGCCGGCCCTCCGCACGGCCGGCGCTCCGGGGAAGACCTCACGCTGCGGCAGCCGAACGTGCCGTGGCGGAAAAGACAGCGAAAGTGCGCCCGCCGCTTTTAGTGCGCACTTTCGCTGTCTTGAGGAAGGAGCGCTGATTTAGCGCTCCTTCCAGGGTCGCCGGCGGTGCGCCGCGGTGCGGCTGCCGCGGTCCAGCGGTGCTCCGTCCCGCGGCGCACGGGAAGCTCCCGTCTGCTTCCCCCCATAGTTTGTAGATTACAATAACTAGGTAACATAACCATTTTTCCCCAAATAGAAGAAATATTTTAATACTTCCCCCACACAATACAAATACTTTTCTGCAATAATCACACCTCAGAACAATGAAGTTTGTTATGAATCATTTCTCACATTTCTTTTCACTTTTTTCACAGTCTCTGTATGCTCCACAGGTGCATGCAACTGTACATTATCAGGTTTAAACCTTCAAAAACCAATATGTGGTTGGTTTCAAAATTTGTGATATAGTTCTCCTTTCAGAAAACTACCAAAATGTGTATGAAAAACATATCTTTGGTTAAAATGCACACTTTGGTTAAAATGTATTTTGTAAACAATACATTAAAAGGAATTCCCTCTCTCTCTCTCTCTTTCTTTCTTTCTTTCTTTCTTTCTTTCTTTCTTTCTTTCTTTAAAACAAGCTCATAGTGGTATAGACCAGAATACATTCCTACTTAATCTTGAAAGATTCCTGAGGAGGGTGGGAAGCATTTGTGGAAACATCAAGCCTTGGACATGCTGCACCTTGAATTTTTGGAGAGGGGGGCAGGAAAAATTAATAAAAAAGCTACCACTTGTTTCTATGCCATGGACAACAAGCTGTTAGCTCCAAATTGAAAGAAATATTTGGATCTGCTTTTTTCATATAGCATTTAGAAAAGACACTACTTTAACTGTCACGACTTAGCCTACAGAATCCTGGATTTTGTACTTTAGTGAGGTATTTAGTCTGATCTGTCAGAGAACTCTGGTGCCTCACCACACCAAATCCAAGGATTCTGTAACCAAAGAGGTAGTTACAGTGGCATCAAACTGCTTTATTTTTACAGTGTAGATGAACTCCATCAGTAAGATTGCAGAGAGGAGGGGGAGGGAGGAACTATATTTATATCTCACTTTTTTCAAGGTAGGGACTCAAAGTGACTTACAAGTTAAAATGATTGCAGTATAGTCAAAGGTTTTCACGGCCGGCCATCCATAGGTATTTGTGGGCTTTCATGCTGTGAGGCTGTGTTCTAGAAGAGTGTATTCCTGACATTTCACCTGCATCTGTGGCTGGCATCTTCAGAGAATGCTGCATGGAGATTGTTAGCATCAGTGCATTTTTCTGAATTTTGGTGTGTGTATGAATTCCACATGGCTCCACATGCATTCTGCAGTGGACCCCAAGTGCCTCCATGGCAAGGCAAAGAAGTCATGCCCAGGTCATTTGGAAGACTGGAAAATCCCCAATCCCCATAGCCAAGCAGACAGTGTGGAGTTGCAAATGGACCATCATCACTTCCATAATGAAAAGAATGGGCGATAATGGCCTAGATGTCTCACCTGATGGGCTAGCTAATGACTTAATCCTCTCCCATTCACCCTTGAATATTGACAGACCAGATTACCTCACCTAGGCAGTCTCACACCTTTGCCCAGCAGCTAGTTTTATTCCTTAAAAACCCCTAGATTTGTCCCCTCAGTGTAGCTAGTCTGAGTTCAGGGGGACCCTGTGTCACTTTGTACTCTGATCTAGCTACCAGCACCTCTGTTCAGCCCATGCTCTTGGAACAATTGTGTCTCATACCACTTCATCCAATTGGATCCTGGAGGAGGCTTCATCTGTAGTAAGTATCACCTGTGGTGTTGTCTCTGAACCTTTTCCAAGCTAACCCCTGATTTCCTGAGCCTTGCATGACTGTGTGCTTGCTGTGTGATTTCCCGTTTTAATAAATAATACTTTAATTGGAGAATTCTATCTCTGCACCAATTCTTTGATCCACCAGACTCTTGGTATAAATGTGTTAGACGGTCTCGCAGGGTCCTTATTTTAATACTGCATTTTGTGGTCCCTATGTAGACTTCAACAGAAAGGAAGAAACTTTGAAAGTAAACAAAGTCTGGCTACCAGTCCTCAAAGACACCAAAGTCAGGACTCAGCAAATGCAAGCAAACTTCACCCAGGGTCAGGGGGCTTCTCAGCAAACAATGGACCACTAATTAAATAGACACTAACCCTGTTCGCATATCCTTCCATCCCAAGGACTTACCTCAACAGAACAATACACAGATTTACATGCTAATCCTCTCAATCAAGGGTCACACAGTATATATACCCCACCCACCTCCATGCCACCATTCTCTGAAGATACCAGTTTATAAAGTAAACTGATACAATCTCCTAGAACACAGCTTCACAGCCTGAAAAATCCAAAAAACCTATGACTGCAGTATAATTGAAAACATACAAAAAGTCAATTTAAAGAATTAAACTATTAACAATATCCAAACAATTCAAAGCATTCATTTAAATGATTTTAAAAACAGTTTAAAACATGACAGTTTAAAACAAGCCAACTGACTTAAAAGGCTGTTTGTTTGTTTGTTTGTTCTGTCAGATTAAAAAGTCAACTATTTGCTCAGATTAGTATTAATTGTAGATAGATTCTGCAGCACCTTTAAGACTAACTGGAAAAAAATTAAGAAGTTGTCAGCATGAGCTTTCGTAGACTTCCGTCTACTCCTTCAGATGCTTGTGTGGAGTGAAAGCCAGGAAGAGACAGAAGGGCAGGGGTTCAATGGAAGAAAACTGAAAAAGAATGTTGGCCCCTACATACTCGGTTAGCATGAGGAGAACCCATGAATAGTGGGTTTATGAGTGTAGGACCCCCCTCCTGAGGATGGGGTCAGATAGTGTTGAAATGTGTGTAGTGGGTCAGAAACTCATGGTTTCTGTTCAACATATTGCTGAGGGACTGTAGTTTATGGATGAACTCCAATTCTGCTCTTTCTCTTTCCAATCTATTTTTGTAGTTCTTTTGTTCAAGGACCACTGTTTTAAATGCCTAGGGAGATTGAAATGTTTTGCCACTGGTTTTAGGGTATTCCCATTCCTGATGTCTGATTTATGTGCATTTATTCTTTGGCGTAGTGACTGGCCTGTTTGCCCAAAGTAGAGTGCTGACTGACGTTAATGACATAGGGCCTTTGAAGACTGCCAGAAATAATGCAACTTGAGTCCACTTTAACTACCTTGGCTCAGTGCTAGGGAATCATGAGAACTGTAGTTTATTGTGCATCAGAGCTCTCTGACAGAGAAGGCTCAATGTCTCAGAAAAAAATACAATTCCCATGATTCCCTAGCACTGAGTCAGGACAGTTACAGTGGCCTCAAGATGGAATATTTCGGGCAGTCTGCAAAGGCCCATGGTATGGCATAAATCACATAGGATGATGAGTATGTGAAGGTCTCTCTAATATTGTGGGTGATGCCATTAGATCAGGTGATGGCATTTCTTGGATAAATGTGTAGGCAGAGTTGGCATCTAGATTTGTGACAAGGCTTAGTAGCTGTGTCCTCATCTGTATTGTGCATCTTCTTGTGAGTGAGCACCTTTTTGAGATTTGGAGGTTGTCTGTAGGCAAGTAAAGGTCTGCCACCCAGAGCTCTTGAAAGAACAGCATTATTGTCCAGAATGGGCTGTAGATTATTGATGATGTGCCTGAGAGGTCCTAGTTGGGAGCTGTATGTGACCACTAGTAGGGTTCTGTCATTTTCTCTCTTCAAATTGTTCTGTAATAGATAAGTTCTCAGTACAAGCCTTGCTTTGTTTATTTGTTGTTGTTTTTTTATTTCATGTGGTGGGTACTGTAGTCTGAGGAATGCTTGTTGTAATTCCTTGAGTTTGGCATCCCTGTCTTGTGGGTCTAAGCAGATGCGATTGTATCGGAGGGCTTGGCTG
Organism: Phrynosoma platyrhinos; assembly: GCA_020142125.1. NCBI lineage: Eukaryota > Metazoa > Chordata > Lepidosauria > Squamata > Phrynosomatidae > Phrynosoma > Phrynosoma platyrhinos. Next base: position 89,497,557 of record CM034708.1, on the reverse strand, counting down.
TAGGCTATGGATCTGATGGTGTTTTTAGGATGGAAACTGGAGGCATGTAAGCATGTGTAGTGGTCCGTGAGCTTGCTATATAGTGTGGTGCTTAGAAGTCCAGTTTGTATCTGCACTGTGGTGTCCAGAAAGTGAACTTGTTCTGTAGATAGTTCCAAGCTGAGGTTGATGGTGGGGTGGAAGTTGTTGAAACTCTGGTGAAATTACTTGAGTAAATCTTCTCCATGAGTCCAAATTATGAAGATGTATCAATGTATCTCAGGTAGAGGAGCAGTTTCTGGGTGCAGGAGTTAAGGAAGCATTGTTCTAGGTCGACCATGAAGATATTGAAATATTGTGGTGCCATGCTAGTGCCCATGGTGGTGCCATTAAGTTGGAGGTATATGTTTTTACCAAATGTAAAGTAATTGTGTGTGAGTACAGAGTGGCAGACCTTGGTGGCTAGGTCTGATAAGTTCCTATCTAGAATGATGTTCCTGATGGCTTCTATTCCATCTTTGTGTGGAATGTTGGTATACAGGGATTCCCCATCCATAGTGGCTAAGATGGTATTTCTTGGAAAGCTGTGGATGGATTGTATTTTCTGTAGGAATTCCATGGTGTCCTTTACATAGCTGGGAGTGTTGAGGACATATGGTTTAAGGATATTTTCCATATATTTGGAGATGCCGACTGTAAGTATTCCAATGCTGGAGATGATAGATTGTCCAGGGTTGTCCTGTTTATATATTTTGGGTAATAGGTAAAATATGCATGATCAGGGTTCCTGGGGGGGTATGAATAAGAATTTGGTTTTGTGTCTCCATGAGAAATTATTTGAGCAGCCTGTGTAACTCCTTCTGGTATTCCTCTGTGGGATCGTTAGATAGGATTCTGTAAACTGTGGTGTTGGACAGTTGTCTTTCAACCTCCTGTATGTAGGTAGATCTGTCCATGATAACTACCATTCCTCCTTTGTCAGCTTCTTTGATAACAATATTGAGGTTGTTCTTGAGATTGTGCATTGCATCTTGTTCTTTGCAACTGAGGTTATGTTGTAAGTTGTTAGCATGGTTATGCAGCACGTGGAGACCCACGTAGATGTGCAGCACCAAGATTCTGTCTGGAAGAGGAGCGGTGCTTCTCTAGCTGACAAGCTACCTCAGATGCAGCAGGTAGCTTGTCAGCTAGAGAAGCATCGCTCCTCTTCCAGACAGAATAAAGAGACTCCACAGACAGATGTCTCTCAGATGAGGCTTTAATCTTAGTTCCTCTATGTACAAGGCTATTTACAGCAATCACTCAACATGATCCACAGCAATCCACTATACAACCAACGACAACCCACTATGACAACACCGACCACGATCAATGCCCACATGTGTGTCCAGAGGCTTCTGCCTTATATAGCCATGGCTCCACATGGCCTTCTGGCCCTGCCTCTTCCTGCTGGACACCTGTCACTCACCTGAGTGACTCTGCAGTTTTGCAGTTTTATGTGCTTTCCAGCACCAGGTGACCATCTACATGATCTCACATACTATGATAGAGCATGAGTCAGCATGACTCAGCAGTGATCAAATGCTATTCCCCACATTGTACATTTAACCCCTGGGACTCCTTCCTAACATAAGTTTAATCTCTTATTGATTATTTCTTTTTGGGCATGGCAGTGGAAACATTCTATGTAGAAGTCTAGTTTTCTGCATCAACCATCAGGATGAGTCCATGTGGAATTCTTTTTCTAGGTCTGAGATATATTATTGTAGTTTCTACAGATGTGTTGAGGAGATAGGGGTGATCCTTGTGTGTTATTTTCCTGACTGGTGTTATAGTCTTTGTATTCTTTATGGCATAGGTGTCAGAAGAAGGCCTCTAGATCACCACAGGAATGTATCATGTGTGTGGGTTTGGAAGGACAGAAGGATAATCCCCTTGACAAAATAGACTCCTCTGCCTGACTCAGGTTGTGACTTGATTAATTTATAATATTGTTGTCTGAAATCATAGCACTTTTGTTGTTGGTTTTGGAGTCTTTCAGTAGGAAGTTATGTTTATTCTTCTTTTTCATTAGGGATGAGAAAAGCATCTCATAGGTGGTGTTCCTGACGTCTGAGAAATTGTGTTCATTGATGACTTGTGAAGAGAGATGACTACTTCTTATTTTTTTTCAGTTAGTCTTAAAGGTGCTGCAGAATCTATCTACAATCAATACTAATTATGTAGACTAACATGGTTATATCTTTGAATTCTATTTGCTCTGCTGTTTAGTAAAGGTAGTAGGCCAGACAGAGTGATATCTCAATGGCCCTGTCTCTGCAATTTAACACAGTAGACTTTGTTCAACAATTGGGTATTGTTGATGGCATGGGATAGTTGGAGATGTGAAATTTGGCAGAAAATGATATTGTTATGTATCTTACTACCCTTGTGCTTGTGGTTCAATGGGGTGCCCATCCTTTTGATGACCTACTTTGATCTCTGAGGAGAAGGTGGTGCACCTTCCTTGGGTCAATTCCAACTAATGGTGACCCTATGGATGAGACATTTCCAAGACCCCCTATCCTCCACTGTTCTGCTTAGGTCCTATAAATTCATATGTGTGACCTTAATAGAGTCCATCCATCTAGCATGCAGTCTTCTTCTCTTTCTGCATCCCTCCACCTTTCCTAGCAGTATTGTGTGTGTGTTGTTGTTGTTTTTTTTCAGTTAGTCATGCCTCCCTCTGATGTTGCCAAAGTATGACAACCACAACTGTATCATCTTGGTTTCCAGGAAGATTTCAGACTTGATTTGTTCTAGGACTTCTTTGTTTGTCTTTTTGACTGTCCACAGTATACTCAGAGCTTTTCTCCAGCACCACATTTCAAATGAATTGATTTTTCTCTTATCCATTTGCCTCACTGTCCAGCTCTTGCATCTGTAGATGGTGATGTGGAATACAGTGGCTTGTACAATTTTAACTTTTATGCTCACTTGTATATCTTTCCATTTTGGGATCTTTTTTAGTTCTTTCATAACCATCCTCTCCATTCCCCATTCTTGGGACATAATAAAGTAATACAAATAAAGTAAACTGATACCCCAAACCTCAGCTCCATAAAGGGATTGTGCCCTTGTTTTAGCTTTGTACACTGTTAAGGTGGGATTTACTAAATTGCCTCCTTTAGTTGCAGCAAACTTTAATATTGCCTTTGCTGATCTATATGCTAGTACTTTAACATTTAACAGTTGATCTTTCCATGAGGTTGTATCTGGATAAACCAGGCCTAGATATTTAAATGATTTTACTTGCTTTATAATGTTACCATCTATATGCCAGGAATGTTTTTCAGGGCACTTTCCAAAAACCATAACCTGAGTTTTATCATAGTGGATTGGCAATTCATTTTTTTTTTTTTTTTGGCAATACAATGAGACCTTCGCAAGAAGTCATCTAAGACCCACCTCAGTTCTAGAAATCAAAACTGATCATCTGCATACATTAATAATGAGAGTTTTATGTCAAGGATTGTGACAGGAGCATACTGTAATCCCTCCAAATCTTTTAAAATATCATTATTGTAGAAGTTAAACAAAAAAGGTACTAATATACACCCCTGCTTAACTCCCATGAAGGTATTATTCTTTTGGGTAAGATGGCCTGCTAAATCAACTTGTAACAATGTATCAGTATACAGTGATCTGATGAGAAATAATAAACGGCAGTCAATGTCAGTCTTTTCCAATTTCTGCCACAGTAAGAGTCTAAAGATTGAATCAAATACAGACTTCAGGTCAATAAAAGCAACAAACAATTTTTGTTTCAGGTTATGGACATACTTGCACAAAGGAAATTCAAAACAAAATACAGATTCGTTGTTGACTTCCTTTTTTGGAAGCCTGCTTGTATTTCTGACAATATATTTTGACTATCTGCCCATTCTTCTAATTTTTCAAGTAAAAACCTGGCATACAGTTTAGAGGAGATATCCAAAAGGCTAATGGGCCTATAATTGGCAGGATCCTTTCTATCACTTTTTTTGAAATATGGGCGTGATAATACTCAGCTTTCAACCCTCTGGGATATGGCCAGTAAGATTTATATAAGTGAACAATTTAGCAAGGATTGGGGCCCAATATACTAGTTTGCCTTATATAATTCTACAGGTATCATGTCTTCACCAGACATTTATTTGGCTGCAAATAAAGTAAACTAATGCTTACAACTTATAAAAATTTCTGCTGCTGTGTATATGTGGGTAGACCTGTGCTTCCATAGTATATACAGTTGGCTGTCCCTATCTATGCATTCTTTATCCACGGATTCAAGCATCCACAGCTTGAAAATATTCAAGAAACATAAAAATTAATTTTTTTAAAAAATAAAACCACTCACTTTGATTTTGCCATTTTATATGAGGGACACCATTTTACTATGCTGTTGTATATAATGAAACTTGAACATCCACAGATTTTGGTATCCACTGGGTGTCCTGGAAACAAATCCCAATGGATACCAAGAGCCCATGGTACAAAGTTCAAACATTCATTTATAAGAACATATATGCACGGGGCTGGGGACTCCTGTACCCTTATCATACCATCCCACCTTATCCCTGCATTAGGGCCTGGACAGTCTGCCAGAAATAATCCAGCTTGAGGCTACTTTAACTGCCCTGGCACAATGCTAGGGAATCATGGGAATTGTAGATTTTTTCTGAGACATTGAGCCTTCTCTACCAGAGAGCTCTGGTGCTACAATAAACTACAATTCCCATGATTCCCTAGCATTGAGCCAGGGCAGTTAAAGTGGACTCAAGTTGCATTATTTCTGGCAGTCTGCAAAGGCTCTGTGTCAGGGGTAGGCAACCTTTCCCCTTTAAGGGCCAAGGGAATTCAGCTC
>CM034708.1:89466971-89478076 GCA_020142125.1 Phrynosoma platyrhinos | reverse complement strand
CAACACAACTGAAACTGAATTATAAGCAACACCTTCATTTCCCGTTTGTCTCATCCCACTTTACTATAACATTCAACTAGACTTGCCATTTATATAATTTAGCAGTGGCTGCCATATCTTTTCATTCTTCTCCCAGTCCTGATCCCTTAGCTTTGCTGACCAATTATCCATTTGTATTAATTCCATAAATTTACTTAACCAGTCTTCTTTGCGTGGTACCAATTCACTCTTCCAGTTTTTGGCATACACCATTCTCGCGCTTATAATCATGTAAAATAGCAGCTTCCCATGTTGTTTTTCCAAATTCTTATCCATCACAATATTTAATAAATACATTTTGGGCTCCATGTTCATATTAAGACCCAAAACCTTCTCCACCACCCTATGGATGTTTTTCCAGTACTTCTGGGCTTTTTTGCAATGCCACCATATGGTGACTTATGGTTAACTTTTTTTATTATTTACTTTCCAGATGCTATTTTCTGAAATGTTGAGTTCTGGTTGCTGACCATAGCATGACATATTGGGTGGCAGGGAGGCCTGCTATAGTCACTTTGGGGCGCAGCTCACCTTTGGAAGCTTAGCCAGAATAGAGTGGCATGGTAAGAGGGGTCTGTGATGGAGTGATTTGTTCCCCCTGTGATTCAGGGAGCATTTTTGGCCAGCTTCGGATGTCTTGGTTATTAACCTAGGAGGGAATGACCTGGGTCTTCTCAAGGGCAAAGTGTTGGTTTGTCAAGTTTTGCTGGATTTTCACTTCATCATGGACACTTGATTTGAGGTGTCCATCATCTGGTCATCCATTCTTTCCTGCTAAATTTGGTGAGGCAAGGAGAAACCTGGGCCCAACTTGTGGGAGTGAAAATAATGACATCCAGAATGCTTTGAGTAAGGGATCGGTCCATTTTCTCCTTCGTCCTGAGATCATATTCCAATGCCTGGAGCACTACAGAGTGGACAGCATTCATTTGTCAGATGAAGGTAATTCAATTTTCCTAGGAGATCTGCAAATGGGGGTGAGGGCTGTTTTAGCTGGCCTAGTAAGGGAAAGGGACTAAGTGGATGTTTGTCCCTTCTCCATGGCAGGTAGCAGGGGGAGGAGATATTAGACCAGTGTACATCTTGGTACATCTTCCATGGGACATAAGTCCAGTGGGCTTTGGGAGGGAGCACCCCAGATGTGCTTTTCCAAATATGACTGGCTGAATTGCCCTCAGGGTCTGGTGTTTTACTCAAGGGGAGTAAAACTGGGGAGGTATCTGAAGTTGATATCTGTGCCTCAGCTGGACCCCACCAGTTTGATCTCCCATTTGTTTTGTCAGTTTGCTTATTCCACGACTTAAACAGTTTAAATAGTTTATAAGTCAATAAATGACTTATTTATCCCAGCTTTGAGAGTGCCTGGTCTCATTATTTCATGATTGAGATCAACAATAGATACATTTTCCTGTGCGTTAGGGATCTGAAGTACTTCAATTATTTCACATTGGTTTTGTGGGAGGGAAAGGGAATGATCCTGAGAAGAGACTAGCAGAACTCTTGTTCTCTCTTCTCTTCAGTCCTGCTGGCACTGTTTTCGAATTGCTGAAGACTCCAACATCAACACTCTGCACCCTGGGAAATAAGATTGTCCTGAACATGTACAATATGACACTCTATTATTAGAACTGATGAGCAAGGAAAATAAAAATATGAACCCAGAATTTATTGTCTAATGTGAGCATATTTGTATAATACAACTTGCATGACATCTAGGAGGAATCTGGGAATAATACCACCAGTGTTCTTTACTTTAATTATTCTGCAGGCCCATTTCAAGTGTATCTAATTATAACCAAGGTTTAATAACAAAATAGGTCACCAAATTATTTTTAAATTAGCTTCAGGGATGTTCAGTAGAATTAGCTGCAATGAACTGTAGATTCCTAAATTGCTTATAACCATCTGGATACTAAATGACATAAGTTATTTAATGCTTACCAAGTTATTTTCCACTTTTAAGTGCTTTATTATTAGTCTTAATTATTCATTCTTGATTTGGGAACAAAACATTGACAATTTCTTGTTCACATGACAAAACATGTGTAACTCTCTCTTTTCTCCAGAAAGGGAGAATATAAAGCTATTGAAGTCCAAGTTTTAGTTTAGGTCTCACCTTGTACAAACCTATGCAGCTTCGGAGTGTGGATGTCAGAGGAAATGTTCAGCTTCTCATCATCCTGCTCACATGCTAATGTCAGCACATGCCAATTTTATGCAGATGCTCTTCTATCTGAAGTAATGGGGTAATCGGGGAGTGAACATTGTTAGGAGGTAGATGATAGCGCTTATAGAGGAAGCCAACTTCTCTCTAAACATTCTAGACAATAGCATTGCACTCCCACTGTGCCTTTTCCTTCATTATAACTTTTAGCTTTGCCTGCAGTCAAGGAAACGATGTCCAAGGAATGCAGAGACATAGCCATGTTAGTTTGGAATATCAGTATGCAAAGGGATCTTGTAGCATCTTTGAGTCTAATTGTGCAAAAGAAGTTGTAACAGCAGCTTTAATAGACTTGGGGTCTCTATAGATGGGTGGCTGTGGGCTGCCCTGAGAAGCCGCTGATTGGGACTGAGGCTGCCCCATGCCTTGGCCTCGATCCACTCTTATGGCGCTTCTGAAAAGGAGTGCTAAAATAGTGCTCCTTTCAGAGGACCCAAAAGGGGCACTGGAAGAGGTGCAGGCGCATCTTCCATGCTCCTTCTGGCTCAGTGTGTCCAGACGCTGAGCTGGAAGGATGTCATCAGAGCGCTCTGACGATGTCCTCGAGAAGGGGTTGGAGCACCCGGTGTCTGGCTGCCCCTCCCCTTCTCTAGCTTCAAGATAGTGTTTTTCACCATCTGTATCCCCCCTTGGTCTACTTCCTCAGATGCATGGAGTGAACTGGAGTATCCAGGGAGCAAAAGCACAAATGGAAATATTGAAATGCTACTGGTTAGGACTTTTTGGAGAGTGGTGGGCACTCTACTAAAACCATTAAACATAATGAACATATAAAAACACATGAATGAAAGTATTTCTAGAAGAGGAACATTGTGATCTAGCTTGCCTAATTTATATGACAGACAGGTCACTGTGAAACAAGTAAGGAATCGTAGGCTTTCTGAAGATGCTAGCCATAGATGCTGGCGAAACGTCAGAAAGAAACTCTTCTAGAACATGGCCACACAGCCCGAAAAAACCCACAAAAAACCTAAGTAAGGAATCAGTTAGTTGATATTTTCATGACTTTAACTCTATGACTTTTTTTAAAAAAATATTCTTTATTAAATTTTCTTTAAAATAAAAAAGCCCATATATAACATATCCTTACATACATGACATACATCTCACATGTACTCAGATTCTTTAAAAAAAAATTCTAGAGATTATAACCAAGGTATTACATCATTTTCTTTGTCTCCACTTCTATCTGTTTATAATGTCTATATCAAATACTATAATTAGTTTTGACCCTTTGTTGTTTTATCCGTATGTATAGTATATATTACTATTTACATATACATATAGTACATACTATATATACTGTATACACATACTATATAATATCTAAATATATTTAGATATTTAATTTATATCTTAATTGTGTTTTCTTTTAAATATCTTTCATTTGTCTGGAGAACCACTTTCCCATAAATATTATACTAAATTTTGTATGTTAGTTTGGATCTTTTCTATTAAGTTGGTCCATTCTTTATTAACTTTGTCATTTGATTTATTTCTGAGCATATAAATTAATTTATCCATTTCAATATAATCTAAAAGTCTCCAATACCATTCTATTAACTCTGGTGGTTTATTTTGCTTCCAAGTAGTGGCGTATGTTATTCTTGCTGCTATCAACATATAAAATATATCTCTTTTCTAGATCTCCTTCAATTATTCCCAATAAATACAATTTTTGATCTTTTTAAAGTTTTATTTGAAGAACTTCCTGTATTTCATTGTGTATATTTTCCCAGTATCTTTTGCTTTTGGGCAGAGCCACCACATATGGTAGTATGTACCTTTGTATTTCTGACACTTCCAACACTTGATGTTATTATCTTTTTTGAGTTTCACTAATTTCACTGGTGTAAGGTACCTTCTGAATTCAGTTTATAAAAAATTTATTTCATGTTGCAATTCAGTGTGTTTTATTTTTGTTTTCCATATCTTTTCCCATTCTTCCATGTATATTGGTGTGCCCAAGTCTTGCATCCAGCAGATCATACACTCCTTTATTTGTTCTTCTTCTGTTTCCCATTGGAGTAAAACTTTATATATCTTGGATACTACATGATCGGTTTCTTTTAACAATATTTTTTCCATTACACTGTCTGTTGATGTTATTCCATAAGTTTTCTGATCTAACATAAACCTCTCATTAAGCTGTCTGTGTAGAAACCAGTTACTTTTTATTCCTTCTTTTTAAACTTCTATTGTTTTTAGTCTCCATTTTCTGTTTTCCCTTATTAATAATTCTTTGTATGTTGACCATTTATTTTCTACCATTTCATCATTTCTATGTAGAGACTCATTTGGAGATGTAGTTAATGGGATTCCTCTATTTATCCTTCATTTATATTTTTTCCCAGACTTTCCATAAAGAGTTTCTTACATAATGGTTTTTAAATTCTTTGTTAAGTCTTACTTTATCCTAATATAAGTAAGCATGAAAACCGTACACATTGTTTACTCCTTCTAGATGTAGTAGTCTCCTGTCGGTAAGTCTTAGCCATTCCTTCACCCAATCTAAAACACAAGAATGATAATACAACTTTAGGTTCAGAAGATCAATTCTACCTCTTCCAGGTACGTCTTGTATGACTTTTGTTTTGATCCTAGGTTTTCTTCCGGCCCATATAAAGTTTGTTATATCTTTTTGCCAGTTTTTGAATGGAATATTGTTTATAATTATAGGAATAGTCTGGAAAAAGAACACCATTTTGGGTAGTACATACATCTTTATAATAGATATTCTGCCCAGAAATGATATATGAAGGTTTGTCCACTTCTTCAATTTCATGTTTATTTTTCCCATGTAGTCTCATAATTATTTTTAAATAAATCTGAATTCATTGCTGAAAACGTGACTCCCAAATATTTCACAGTTTATTTCTATTTTAAAATCTAATTTTTTACTAAATAATTCTTTTTCTTTGTATGTCATATTCATCGTAAGGACTTTAGTTTTTTCCTTGTTTATTTTGAACCCTGAATGTTCCCCATATTCTTTCATTGTCTCTGAAAGTTGTTGTATGTTTTCTAGTGGATCAGACAGGTATATAAACATATAATTGGCATATGCTTGTAATTTGGTCTCATATTCTTTTGTTTTAACCCTTGAAATTTTCTTTTCTTCTATAATCACATTGCAGAGAATTTCCAATGTGAATATAAATAACAAAGGGGAAAGTGGTCAGCCTTGGTGTGTGCCTTTTTGGATTTTACACTGTTGAGTTCTTTCTCCATTTATAATGATATAGGCCATTTGTTCTATATATAATGCTTTGCCCCATTTATAAAAAGGGTCACTAATCTTTCTAAAATCTTTAGCAAAAAATCCCACCTTACGTTATCAAATGCTTTCTCAGTATCAAGAAAGATCATAGCAATTTGCTTGTCCAGTTTTCTTTGGTAGAATTCGATAACATCAATTAAGTTTCTGGTATTATCTTTTATTTGTCCTCCAGGTAGAAAACCTCTTTGATCTTGATGGATCTAATCTGTTAAGCTTTTTTAAAAAATTCTTTTTGCCAAAATGCTGGGAAAGATCTTATAATCAACATTCAATAATGATATTGGACGATAGCTTCTCATCTCAAGTTCATCTTTACCCTCTTTCAAAATCAAGGCTACATTTGTTACTTTCCACAATTCAGGGATTCTCCCTTCTTTGACTCTATTTATTATCAGTTGCAACTTAGAAGCCAATATATCAGCTAGGCTTTTATAATATATCACATTTAGGGCCTTTGCAGACTGACAGAAATAGTGTAAATTGAGTCCAATTTAATTGCCCTGACTCATGACCTTTGCAGACTGCCAGAAATAGTGCAAATTGAGTCCACTTTAACTGCCCTGGCTCAGTGCTAGGGAATCATGGGAACTGTAGTTTTTTTCTAAGACATTGAGCCTTCTCTGTCAGAGAGCTCTGGTGCCACAATAAACTACAGTTCCCATGATTCCCTAGCACTGAGCCAGGGCAGTTAAAGTGGACTCAATTTGCACTATTTCTGGCAGTCTGCAAAGGCCCTCAGTGCTAGGGAATAATAAGAACTGTATTTTTTTCTGAGACATTGAGCCTTATCTGTCAGAGAGCTCTGGTGCCACAATAAACTACAGTTCCCATGATTCCCTAACACTGTGTCAGGGCAGTTAAAGTGGACTTAATTTGCACTATTTCTGGCAGTCTGCAAAGGCCCTTAGTCCATCAGGACCTGGTGCCTTAGAAAGTTTCAGCTCTTTAATTACATCATTTATTTCTGTAATTTTTATTTCTTGATTTAATTCTTTTATTTCTTCACTTTTAAAACCTTGGATATTTTGTCTTTCTATATATTCCATTTGATCTTTCTCCAATATTGTTTTTTCCTTAAAGATTTTATTAATGTATTCATAGAAAATTCTTTTTATCTCATTTTGATTAGTGTATAGACCCCCTGTTAGATAAAAGAACTAAGGGTAAACTGAAACCAACACAAGATATGCTCCCAAAATCTTTCTTTAATATGACAGAGATGTTAGCAGTGGAGGATATTTGGAGGTATAAACATGGACAAACAAAAGACTTTACTTTTTATTCTACTCCCCACAACTCCTGGTCTAGGATAGATATGTTTTTAGCTTGAGATCTAGTAAAATCCAAAGTAGAAAAAATTGAGATCTTACCAAAAATTCTGTCAGATCATTGTCTGGTAAAAATGTCCTTGAAAAAAAGAAAAAGAGAGCATTGCTGGAGATTAGATAAGATGCTACTTAGAGATGAGAATACAGTACAAAAAGCTAAAGAAACCTTTAAAAACTTTTTTTTATAGAAAATTTGAAAGAACATATGAATATAAATACAGTTTGAGAAACTAGAAAAGCTGTAATGAGGGGCTTTTTTATTAAACAAAATTATGAAAAAAGGAAAAAAAAGAGAAGAGAAATATCACAAAATTCAAGCACAGTTAAAGATAATAGAAAAACAACAAAGAAAACCCAGCAGATAAGAAATTAAAAGCACATACAACAATACTTCAAAAACAAATATCCTTGATGCTAACTGAAGAAATGGAAAAAAAATAAAAAAGAAAAAAATTGAATTCACAAATAAACTCAGTAAATGAATGGCGTTAAGATTGAAAGAGGAAAAAAAGAGGTTAGTAACTAAAATAATAATAATAATATAATAATGAATTTTTATTTATAACCCGCCCCTCTGCGCGGCAATCGGGGCGGGGTACAGCAATTTTAAAATAGAACAGAGTTAAAAACATTCCATTATCCCATAGTCCCACCCTCCCATCCCCTTAAAACATCCCTTTAAAACAGAATTAAACAAATAACAAACAAAAAAAAATAAAAGATAAAGGAAATGTATAAACTCTATGACTTCTAAGTGAAATAAGCTATGGCATTAGTATAGCACAGTGAAGGTGAACCTTTTTGAGAATGAATGCCAAAACTCAGTGGTATTCCCACACTGGATATCACTGAGTACCAGAGGCAGGACTTCCAGGGAGTGGGGCTTCCAGGGGGAAATATGCAAGGAAAAATGGAGGACCTGACCAAATAAAAGCACAAAAAAACAAAAAACAAAAACAAAAACACTCATATAAATGTTAAATCCATCCTTCTCAGCCCTGCTGAAAATGGAGGACCTTTTGGAATCTCTCCTGGATGGAGCACAGGTCCTGAAAAGGAGGAGGATCATGTCTGGTCACCCTGAGCTAAAAAAACCCATATAGATATAAATCCATGCTTCTCAGCCATGCTAAAAATAGGGGACCTTTTGAAATCCCTCCTGGACAATTCTTGTTTCCCTTGGAGCAGCAGCAGCAGGGAAACCTAACACCTAAAATTCAGGGTGTGTTTGTTTCTGAGAGGGGAGAAGGACAGCAACCATGTTAAGCAGTGGGCTGCTTCAGAACACAATGCAAATGTTGAATGGGTTCCCCCTCTTGATTTCAGCACAATGGACAAATGAAAGGAATAATTTAAATGTAGACTCAAGGATTTGTGGCTAGTAAAGTACAATTTTAAGTCTGTGTCTTCTTGCTCAGTTCTATAAGTATATGGCAAGCCAACAAGCCATTTTAACGTTCATCAGAAAAATACAGCTGAGTACATAATAAAGTGAGAACCTGCATGGTTTAATGGTTTGAGTGTTGGACTATGACTCTGGAGACCTGGATTTGATTACCAGCTTGGCCATGAAACCCACTTGGTGACCTTGGGCAAATCACACTCTCTCAGCTTCAAATGATGGCAATGGCAAAAATCTTGAAAACTTGAAGGCACAACAACAATATGTAATATAGATGTAAATAAACCTGATGAACTAAATTTATATTTCTGACTGTTTTTAGCTTTTATGTTGCCATGTCCTCTGTTTATCTTGAACGTCCCCCATTTTGAGCATGGTTAAGAAGCATGAATTTACATTTATATATGGATGTTTTTAGCTTTTATTTGGCCATGTCCTGAGCTTTTTTTCAAAGCTCTCATTTTTCATAATGGCTAAGAAGTATAGATTTATATTTATAGAAGTATTTTTTACCATTTAGTTTGTAATGTCCTTTACTTTGGGCTTGGCTAAGAAGCATGACATGACATTCTTAGGCCTTTGTTCCCACTATGATTTAAAATGAATTGCTGATCGGGTTATATGACCATCATTCCCACTTGAAGCCAGTTCTGATCCTATTGAGCTCAGTTGCAATCACGATGAAGCGAGGCAAACACACACAAAAAAATGCTGTTTCCTGACACCAGTTTTTTTGGCAGGTCTTTTGAAAAGAATTGATTCTGAAGCATGTTCAACAATTGGAAATGATGGATTTGAATTGCATCATCTCGGAGGGGAGGGACTAATGGCAGAGGGGTGTTTATAGTTTTTGGGAAATCAGCCATATCCCCACCACCATCACCCATGCTGCCTTTGTGCTTGTAGTATAACCTATGGGCACTATATATATTTCCCAAAATATATATAGCACCTGGTCTCTTTCCACCCAGGGCCTACCTTTTTGGGGCCTCCTTCACTCCCTCCCTTCATTTTCCTTTCATCCAAAGCAGCTAAGCAAAGCAGCTTATTTATATACCGCTTCATATCACGCTATGGGATGTCTAAGCGGTTTACAACTGTGAGCTGATTGCCCCCCAACAATCTGGGTACTCATTTTAGCGACCTCGGAAGGATGCAGGCCTGAGTCGAGCCTCAGCCCTGGCTGGTATTGAACTCGCAACCTTGTGGTCTATGAGTGAGTGGCTGCAGTACAAGCATTTAACTGCTCAATTGCCTTCCTGCCAGCCAGGAGAGCTGTTTGGCCAGGGGGGAGGGGCAGAGTTCCAGCAGCCGAGGAGAAAGCTCTTCTTAATCTCTGACTGACATGGGTCCCTCCCTGGCCTTGAGCTGTGAGGAGGACTGTGGGGGTTGCTTGCCCCTGAGGCTGAGAAAGTGTGACCTGCCCAAGGTCACTCTTCCATGGCTGAGCAGAGATTGGAACCTACCTTAATCTCACCATAAGCTGGAAATGACTTGAAGGCACACAACAAAAAACTACAGTTCTCATAACCCCATAGGAAGGGGCAGGACTTCCACCTGGAAGGCCAGCACACAGCCCGGCTCCTTGTACTAGCTTGGTTTTCCACGGGGACAAACCAGCCCCGTACAAGGAGCCAGGCCATCCATGTATGCTCAAGTGCCCCCCCCCAGCTGTGGCAGTCATGCCCTCGTGATCTGGGCCATGTGCCACAAATAACACATGTGCCATAGGTTCACCAACAAAGGTATAGCATATGGAAATAACAGCAATAAAACAATCATTTCTGGCCAATGAACGATAATGAAAATGATAGCCACTGATAATGTTCAGAAGCATTTTACTACATGATCTACTTGCATAAGTAAGTAATCTCCAGCAAACACACTTTGGAATTTAGGTTCTCAATAAAAAATGTCTCTAATAGTGCTTGAAATCTTTCTGACAAAACAAAAACTTTTCATACTTATGGTGTCTACTAGTCATAAGAAACAAATACCTTCATATATGTATATCTCAAAATGGTGTTATCTATCCCTCAGTATTGCACGTTTAACACTAAATCTTGGTTTTCTTCATTTTTCCCAACTCATTGAGATTAAAGCTATAACATATTCATAGGTCAATGTTCAGTACAATAAGCAATTTAGTGTAGTCTTTCCCACATCTGAATGCAGGAAAGTCAATTTAACTTGGATAAGACACACACATGAGTAGCCAGATATATTCCTGCATGCTTTTCAGTATTTTTATATGTTTGGTATGCCTAACCCTTGGCTCTCTTTAAGTTACTTATGCAAAACTTAAGATAAGTTGGGGTGTTTTTGATACAAATGAGCCTTTTGGACTAATATGAGGAACTGATTGAAGCAAGTACAGCTTTGCAGATGGAGTAACTCAGATCCATTCCGAACTGGATGCCATATTTGATATAGTCCCAGAGAATGTAACCTTGGTCTGTGCTTGTCCAATAGTAAATAATTATTTTCAGTTTTTTCTTTAGTAAAAGGCAAAAAAGTATACAATCTGAAGAGAAACCAGAACTGTTCAGCCTGAGGGTATGGATAGGTTCCTTGGAGAGGAGAGAACCATCACATGTCCACTAGATTCTAATTCTTGTTGTTATTAGAAAGGTCAGAATAGAATACTGTGTGGATGAAGAGAGTAGTCAATGCCTTCTTACAAATGGGCAGGGTTCCAACATGCCTAAAAAAGTTGTAAGGCCTTTGTTGAAAATGCCTTCTTTGAATCACTCATAATGGATAACTATCAATCAGTAAGGAAATAGAATGTGTGCTGTAAGCCTTAGGTCAGAGACAGCAATAGCCAGAGCC
>CM034708.1:89419530-89432082 GCA_020142125.1 Phrynosoma platyrhinos | reverse complement strand
AAAGAAAAGAAAAGAGGTGTTTTTCTAAGTAAAAGAAAAATTAAGGGATGCAGTGGCTTACTGGTCAAGATGCCAGTTCTTACAATCCGAAGATTGGAAGGTTGGCAGTTCCAAGGCACAAGTGCTGTATGATGGGGTGAGCTCCTTTCACCAGTCCCAGCTTCTGCCAGCTTAGCAGTTTGAATGCATACAAATGCAAGTAGATAAATAGGTATCACTTTGGAGGGAAAGTAACAGTGTCTGGTACAATCATGCTGGCCACATGACCACCAGAGCAGTCCTCGAACAATGTTGGCTCTTCATCTTAGTAACAGAGATGAGCGCCAGTCCCTTGTCAGTTATGACTAGACAGTGATACCAAGGGACTACTTTTACCTAAAAGAAAAATTGCATCAAGTTCATTAGATTCATACAGATTCAAGCACATTCTTCTTAGAGTTAAAGGTAATTTAAGCATAAGCCCATTTAGAAAAGACAACCAGTCATGAAAATGAACATAAACAACCTTAACACACCTGACTAAACTACCTCTCTCTCCTGATACAGAATGTCTTTTCATTTGTGGTTGGAGCACCCATGGTGGCAAGCCACTGAAACTCAACTGTCCCTAAAGTGTCATGCTGGCTCATCAGTCTTCCTGTTCATACCCTGCATGGTCTTTTAAAAATATTGGCTTCAAAAGTTATAGATCTTTCCAAATAGTTCTGATGGATACAAAGCTCCAAAGGTCATAGGATCTCTTGGTGATTCTATGTAATGATGTCTACTAATGTTCTGTTAACCATTGCTAATTTGGCATTGAGCCAGCAATACAACTTGGTTACAAAGTCCTTTGGAATGTAATAAAGAACTGGCTAGTATTAAAGATAACAGTAGGAATGTTATTCTCACTAGCCCTTATATAGATTTGTGGGAGAAGAGCAGGATACGAATATTGTAACGAGCCAATAAATGATAAATTAACTGCATAAAATAACTAGAAAATAATGTGACTATTACATCTAAATTAGGATCAGTGTTGGAAATGCATATCTCATAATTATCCTCATGTTACTAAACTGGCCATTCTAGCAACATAGAGTGACATTTTGTAGCAGAACTCACTCAGAATTAGACCTACAGTGTGAACATTTTATGACATTGTCACCTCAAGAGTCTTAATAGTGTTCCAAAGTTTTAATTTGGTTTATATTTGTGATAAATGGGAGTCCCTTCACTTATCAGAACCTTCTTCCCCAGATAACAAAGGATTAAAAGACAGGAGGAGTTTTTCATCACAGCTTATGAGATGGCAGCTCTCCAATGAGATGGGCAGTTGGAGAGAAGTGCAGACCTTCAAAATAGTTCAAGGGAGAGGTTTTGAAAAAAAGCCTGGATGCAACACAAGGCTTTTGTCTGTATCTAAATGTCTGCCTTCTGGGCTTTTGTCTCTGGCTCCCATGAGCAGCCTCCACACCATGTACTGACCCTCCAACCCTTAGTGTCAATCTGCAGTTTAGGAAACATACTGTGAAAAAAAAAAGTTAAAGAGGAAGGTTTGAATGTATGTAGAGTATCTTTATGTCCTCACCACTATAGTCTCCAAGGCTATCCACTGTGACTTATTCATTCCTATAAATGCAGATTTCCCATGTTTTGTCCTCAAGAAACCCATAAATCCCATTCTGAATAAATGAGGTTACTCTTGTCAATCAGGAGTGAATTCTAGACAAAAGTGAGCCATATAACTGGCATGATGGATATAGCATTCTCTGTACCATTTATAGATGCTGTATCAACGTAGCAGGAATAGCATTTTTCTCAATATGAAGGAGCCATAGGAACACTTGATTTGTTGAATTTGCTGTACAGCTAATGGAATCAAAGAACTCGTTTAAAGGTAGTGCAAGGAAAAAGTAGGAATCCTGTTAGAGTGAATGAAAAGTGAGATCTGTGGCAAGAATTGAATGGGATTATCCCATTTTGCTCAACACATTTTCTCCTTTGTCAAAATCTTCAGAAAATACATATCCTTTTGCAGTGCTCTCATATGGACATTTTAGTGTTTAGCACTCAGCTAAAATTAATTCATGGAGAAAGGCTTTCCTGTGAATTTCATTTGCCCATTCTCAAGCAACTTTTGACAAAAAGTGTCAATAATTGTCAAGGAAACTAGATACTTTAATTAGACTCCTTTTCTTGCAGACAAAAGACATTTACATGGAGAAAGCCAAACACTGCAGAAACAAAAGATGGATACTTGATGGGAAATTGTCTCCAGACTTTCTCAGGCTCACATATATAAAAGAATGTGTCAAATAGAAATGAATATAAATGGGGAATTTTTGGTCAGACTAAATTTGTACTTGACAATCAGTTTCTGGGACTGTAGCTCCCAGAATTACTTAGCCAGCATACTGGTCATACTGGCAGGGGCATTCTGGAAGTTATAGTTCACATCATCTCTCACCGTCAATTCTATTCTAGTTATCTGGCCAGAATGGAGAAGAGGTCATGGCTGTATTCACACTGATGAGAAAACCCAGCTTACCATTGGGGCTTCAGCATCCATGAGTATGCTTGTGTTACAGTATTCATTTTTATTTGACACATTCTGCACAACAAGCATGCACAACAGATCAGTACCACAGCACTGCACACTTCCCTATGTCTGTGGCTCACCTAGTCTAGGATACTCCTCCTGACCTCTCCTGTCTGTCTGGAGACATTTCTCCCCCCATCCCCACACCGGCGTGCAGTTTGCATGCCCAGGGGATTGTCCAGAGATTCCAGCCTGATTCAGAGCAAACAAGGACTCTTTTTACTCTGGAGAATTACCCTGAAGCATGGATTAGACACATATTTGACCTGTTTTGGCCCCATGCATTGGGTAAACAGGGCAGTGTTGGAACAGTGTGGTAACGTATCTCCCTTCCCCCCAGTATATTGTGCATTTTGGTTGGCCAATAAAGGTATCACTGTTTGGTTGATTTTTGTTTGAATTTGCTAAATGACCGACACAGCTACCCCTGCATGTCCCCTCCCCCATATTTTTCACATAATCTAGTCTGTTATCTCCAGAATTTAGAGGAATTCTGCAAGTCTAACTTGTCTTCTGCATTTCCCTCCTTTAGCTTGAGGAGAGTGCTATTCTCAATACTCCCAAAATTCACATTTTCAGCCAATTCAGATTCTGCCTGCTCTCCACACACTCACAACACCTTTCCCAGCCCTATGCTTGTTATCTGTCTTCCCCTTCAGTTCAATTATATACCCTTGTAACTCTGTGTTCAAATACACTTTCTTTTGCACATTCTGAGACTGTTTTGCTGGACTTCAGATATTGATCTACATCACCTTTACAGCCAGCCACCCCTCCCTATCCTGCCACAACAATCTCTGTTCCAATCTACTCCACTGTATACTGTAGCATCAACATATCATTTCTTCTGTCTTCTGCACTGTTATGAATCCAGGAATTCATTGAGTATCAACTTATGTCAGGGTAACAAGACTACCACATAAACCTATTTCCACTTGATGATGACAACACAAAAACAACAACTCTTAGCTGCTCTAGACATCACAAAAGCTCGCTCAATAGCTACACTGTATGTATGGATTTAGTTGTTTAATGAAACCTGGGATGCATTTCATGTGTGAGAAGTGATAGCCAGTTTCAAGTCCATTTTATGTATTATAAATAGAAACTGACATTGTTTAGTTCCTCAAGTTCTCAATTTAATTCAGAGTTCTGCATTTCATTCTTAATCTGCACTTCACCAGGAAACTTGACACTAATGAAATTTTTCTATATCCATCCTTAAAAATAGTACAAAGAGAGAGCTTTTTCCTTTGAAAATGTAATGCTTACTTCCAAATGACTGGAAGCTGAGATCCTCTAGCTCAGAGGGTAGTCAGAAAATATGCAAATAGCCTTTTAAAATTCTTCTCTTGTAAGGTAGGTTGTTCATGTCAGGATGACCTTGTACCTTGAAAGAAATTATACAGGAAGAAGTGTTAAGTTTCAGATAATTTCAATTCCAAACATATTAGGGTGCATAAAAGTACTGTAAATGTTCAGTTATTAATTTTATGCACAGGTCACACTAAAAGGAGAGGAAGGATCAAATAGATTATAACAGATATTAAAACGCTCTTAGATGTTCTTATTTTGAAAAGATTTATAAGCAACAACTTAATTTATACAAGCATCAAGAGATAAATTTTGAAAAGTATGCATATTCAATTTATGAAATTGAATTCTTTTTAAAAAATCTTGTTGACATTGAGAGTGGATATGGTGTAGCAGTTAAGAGGATGGGCCATATGTCAAAACTTCCTAGTTAAACATACAGTTCAGTCATAGATTTGTATGGTAAATTTAAGCATACTAGATTCAATGGTGAATAAAATACAGTTCCTATCTGCAGCCATGGCCAATTTCACTGGACTATTGCATGAGTTTTGGTTAAAGATACGAAATAGAAGGGGGAGCTCTTCATTTCTCTTTACATTTTTAATTTTTTTAAAAAAAATATTTTTGTAATTTCTTTATTTCTTTCTTTTTTGTAATGTCTTTGTTTCCTTAACAATCTCTCTCTCTCTCTCTCTCTCTCTCTCTCTCTCTCTCTCTCTCTCTTGGAAAAATCTTTCTTATTTTTCCAATGACTTGAATGGGGGGCAGGTTTGGGAGAGTGATTCCCAAAGATGTTGAACAACAGTTTTTTTGTCTGTGCACAAGAACAAAACTATTACATTCCTTCCAATTATAGACACAGTAAATCTCAATAAAAATTGGGATGTGTTAGAAATGGTCAAGGTTTTTTTAATGGATCAACTCAATTCATACCTGCTGGACAAAACATAAAAAGTAATGCAGTTTCCAGTCAAATATCAATACATTTACAGGCTTTTGAAACACTCTGTTTTCTTTTTTAATGCATTTGATTTTACATCAGAAAAAAATGTGCAGAAAACCCTTTCAGCCTTTACAAATGGGTTTTATCTGTGTGGAAGGGGCCTTGAAATGATGTATGCTATCAAAGATGTAATTCTTCACTAATTTCATTCCCCCAAAAATGAACAAGTAATTTTAGCAATTTTTTTTCTTGCTGCAAAAATGACTTCAAAAATAATGCAGCTTTTTTAAAAAGAAAAATGTTGCCGGGCTGGACTTATTTTGTGCAAAATGCATGTGTGGGCACACTTTTTTAATGACATGGAAAAAACCATATTCAATGGAAGAAGTAACATTTTCTGTTCAGAAAATGTTGTTTCCATAACAAGGAACAAAACAAAAAATAAAAACATAAGTGATTTTTGCTCAAAATAAGACCTGAATTTTCCTGTCAGGTTCAGATTCTCAAATCCAAGGTTTCCCAACACTTGAGAAATATGTTTTTCAACCATTGTTGAATATTTTTGAATATTATTTCTATCCCTAGGTGCTACATGAATTTGTGCTGGTAGGTTTTCCAATGGTAATTAGAATATTTTGTGCTTGTTAATCATTTCATTTTTTATTTAATTTCAATGCAAGCCTTCTGAAGCCCCATTCCTGGGACAAAGGCAGAATACAAATCAGATAAATAAAATAAGACCAAATACATCTAATAAATAAAATGTGCACAACGTGAACCCATTGTGAATTCCAAAATACATAAGGAATGTTCCCATTTAAGAAGGAGGAAACCCTCCATAGATTCAGTACAAAAGATACTTGCAAGTAAGGGAAGGATGGAGTCTACAGAACCATAATAGACTGATTATCTTATTCTTACAAAAGGATTTTTGTGGTGGCCCACTTAGCAGTCTCTTAGACTGTTCATTCACCTTAATCTAGATACCAGCAGCCCTCAGAGCAGTTCAAGACAGGAGGGTGATACTATAGATTTGTTAGCATATTCACACTGTAATATGTGTTTCCATGTTATTGCCAGCAACTTGTTTTTTGACCCTGGCAAAGTGGTCTGAACATTCAGGAAAGTTGCATAAATAATAAAATACTTAGAAATGTGTGCAGGACATTTAAGTGGCCAATTTCAATTCTAGTAGAATTAAATTTCAGTTGAATATGTCAGAATCATCTTGCTGCTTACAAGGTTATTTTGAAAACAAACAGTTCCTGTATATACGTGTGTTTATATTGTTTGCCTACATGTTTAGGCTGTTTTCAGTTGTGACCCCTGCAAATGTCATAAAGATCATCTTTGAAAGGTCAGTATGTCATGACATTTTTTAAAGCATACTTGTGTAGATTTTTAAAAATGATTAAAACATTCTTTCATGGGAGAGGACATCTATATCTGAAAGATTATACATAAAACCGTAGTCTTTGAAATTCTGCAGAGAAGCCATGCTTAAAGACTCCACTGTTGTTGTGGGGGAGGAGAAACAGACATCAGTAACTCCAGGGTTGAACAATGGTTCTTGCCTCCTTCCCAAGATTCTGGAAATAACTCCATTGGGTACTTAAACAATATATCTTCTATTTATTAACTGTCCAAAAAGGATCTAATGCTTCCCTTTCTAGCAAAGACTTGTTCCCTGTTTGTGAACTCTTTTGAACTATTTTTAAAATTGTTATTTTATTTTATTTTATTTTTTAAATGCGATTTGTTTAAATTTTCTTAGGCAGCTTTTGTGTAATGGAACAGAAATGTTGACCAGTATTATAAACCAGCTTCTTAATAGAATTAATTAAAGTGGGGTGCAGATATGTGACTGGGCCACTCCAGAAAGTGGTGGATTGGGGCCATGGCTACCCCACACTGTGGCCCTGATCCTCCCTTTTGCTGCCCTGAAAAGAGTGACAAAATGCTGCTCCCTTCAGGGGCTGCTAAAGGGCACTGTAAGAGCCGGCATTCAGCTCTTCTTCACCCTTTCTGGTGCAGCATGTTTGAACATTATGTTGTAAAAGTGTTCTGACACCGCACACCATGCGTAATGGCACGCGGCATCAGTATGCCGCTGGTGTGGAGTTGGGGTGGCCGGTGTGCAGCTGCCCCATCTCTGCCTCCAGGCTGGCCCTTTGGGCCAGTCTGCAGAGGCCCCAAGTAACCTCTCTTGATCTGATCCCTGCCCATCTTGGCCCAAACTGGACAGAAATGTCATCCACCAATTACAATGGACCTCCTTCTCCCCATGCAGCTAAAGCCTGATAAAGTAGGTTGGGAAAGTTACAATAATGGCAATAGTATCACAATTATGACTAAATAGCATTTGTGAATAACAGTTACCAATTTCATGGTTACTGTATTGGACTGATTTACAAGCATCTCAAATACAAGAGAGACAACCTAAAAAAGTACCCTCCCATCCCCTCCCCTTTTTCAGCTTTCAGAAAACTAACAATGTGAAAAACTGGCCTGAGTATTTGATGATTCAATTTCATCTGAACTTAATTCTGTTCCTAGAAAATCAGTAGAAATCATTGTAAGAAGAACTTGAACCTGGGAAATTATTAAAGTTCAAGTCTTCAATGGGATCTTTTATCCTATGTTTACAGAGCTGGCTAGGGAATAGACTGATAGAGACAAAGCTTTCCAATGAGTTTGTGATTTATTTGGGGGATTCAGACATACAAAGACACTCTAACATTCACCCATACACACAAGAACTTAGGAATAAAGTAATTAACTTGGATAGGAAACAGAAGGCTTTCTAATGGTAATAATTACCTGATGGAGGCTGCTCCAACAATGAATGAAGATAGATTCAACCATTTATGAAGGGAAAGGCCAACGAAAAGAGCCAGGACCCAAGTCAGAGTTCACAGTGGTGCAGTGTCACCATGAAATCTAACCAGACCTAATAAAATTTAATAATAATAATAATAATAATAATAATAATAATAATAATAATAAAGAAATCTAACCAGATCAAATGTGCCTGAGATTTTGGGAACCTTTTATACCTTTAAACCTAGCCTGAAGTGAATATTTGCTGTTGTATATCAAAGGATACTGGATACTGTATATCTGGATTACTACTTTTTGACGTAGACAATTTCCAAAGAGAGGAGATGGGATGTTAATGTTATCTCATCTTCAACTAGACACATCCTGGCTGGCACTCATAAATTTCCTAGGTATGAATGTCCCACTTTGCAGCTCCTAAGCCAGGCCGTTTTGATCTGGAAATTGTTGTAGATGCAGATGTGACCTTTCAGGTGCCTACATGAGGTCTTCACCTTAAATCCATGGTGGTTGGGCTTTTCTGGTATAGGGCCATGACAGGAGACCCACAAAGTTTTTTTTTTAAAAATATTAAAGCAATTCTTGTAACATCATTATTAAAGACAAAAGTATCAAAAGATAAAAGATAAAAGAAACAGTCTTGTTGGCTCTTGCAGTCTCCTCTTCCATTTAATTGCAAACTCCAATTGGTGATCTAGTCTGCTTATTTTGAAACAAGAACACTTTCTCTTTACCTGGAAAAGAAATGAGAAGGTAGCTGCAATGAGGCTGCACCAGAAAGCACCACCCTTCCATTAGGCACAGTGAGGCAGCTGCCACAAACAGCAGAATTTGGTTGTCATGAAAGGGTAGTAATTTAATTTGATACAGGGCTATTAGTGATCTTTTATTTGTACAGTCATCGTAAGTCAAAGCTGAGTTGTCAAGAAGTTACAACCATCACCATTTAGGGCTCATTTGAAGATTTTATAAGCCCTATACTTACTCTAGAGTAAAACAAAACTGGACCTCTTTGAAATAGTATCTGCTTTCACCAGAAGCTATCGTTTCTTTGGAATCACATCAGACATTTTGATATCAGTTTATCAATGTTGGGTACAACTCATATGGTTAGAACAATCAAGATGAACCTAAACAAAATCTTTATTCAGAAAAATGCTCCAAGTCCCATCCAAGAAAGGCAGCCCAGAAGGATACCATTATCGATGGTATTGAAAGCTGCTGAAGGGTCCAGCAGAACTAACAGGGACACACTCCCTCCTGTCCAGTACCCTGCATAGGTCATTGGCCAAAGTGATCAAGGCTGTCTCTGTTCCAAAGCCAGGCCTGAAACCAGACTGAAATGGATCTAGATAATCTGTTTCCTCCAGAAATCCTTGGGGTTGGGAAACCACCACACGTTCCAATACCTTGTCCAAAAATGGTAGGTTGGACACTGGCTGATAATTATTTATTATAGTGGGATTCAGGTATTGCTTTTTCAACAAAACTCTCACAACTGCCTTTAGGCAAGCTGGAACACTGCCTTGTGGTAGGGGGGCACTGACTATGCATTTTACCCATTTAGACAGTCCTTCTTTGACCTGTTTAATAAGCTAAGAAGGACATGGATAGCTTTCACTTCTCTAAGGATCCTGTCCACATCATGAGGCGGCACAAACTGAAAACCGTCCACTAACACTAGACATACAGGGTCCAAGGTTGTATCCACTGGCACTGCATCAACAATAGCATTCATGTTGGAGTGGATATGAGCAACTTTATCTGCAAAGTGCCATGCAAATTCTTCACAGCCAAGTGATCTGCTCTTTGGTGACTGTCATGTGTTTTGTTCCTCTGAACAGAGTTTTTGTTCCACCATGAAAAGTATAGACTTCCATCTGATGAGCACACATTTATGCCTGGATAGGAGAGCTTTATGGGGTGAAAGCAACTGGGGCTAATTGCTCTCGGTCCCATGTGTTTCACTGGCCACTGCCTCCAGCTTGTAATTTTGCTTATTACAGTCCTCCTGTCTAAGGACTATTCTGCTCCAGCCCCTCCCTCCCCAGAAACCCTCTGGATAGGCCTAGTATTCATCCTATCATATAATGCCAAACAGCCATAAGCCCTGGATACCATCTCAGTGAAGGAATGGTAAAGATTTTTATCATTTCTGATTATATGTTGGAAAGAACTAACTTAGCTGTTTCATTCAAATACTTTTTTCCCCTTCCTGATAGATGACTTGGGGACAGGGATAGAAGAGTGGAAGAATCCACTTTTATTGCCAAATAGAAGTTATTAGACACAAGTTGAAGAAGAGAAAGAGTAATATGTAACCTTTCCTCTCTCACCTCATCTGATGTTGTGCTTTGTAACAGAAAACTACAGCCGTGTGAAAACTGCAACTGTCTGAAAAGCTCTTGAGATAAAGTTTACCTGTACCAGATAAAATTAAACCCTAACACAGGAAATGGTAACAGTAATTACTTCACGGTATTCCCAAATGTTCTCTACAGATTCCTTTTGTGTCCATGTGGAATGACCTCATTAAAGTACTTGACTTTGCTTCCTCTTTGCTCCATCAATATACTGAATTCTTTGGTGACTATTACAGAGATGAGTGAATAGACTGGAGGAGAGAAGGAGTAGAACCAATTAATGAAGAATGATGAGACAGAGAGAGAAAAGAAACCTTTTGTTGTTATTGTGTGGCATTCCTCATCTGAAACAGACATCTGGAGAAAATAGGTTTATAAACTTTCCATAGACATTCAGTGATACTTACAGCATGTACTTATACTTCATTCAAAATGGACAGAGAGTTTCATCATTCTCTTGCTCTGGTGTATTTCCAAATTTTATGTGGTTCAGGAAATGGCTTAGTGTGGTCTAAAGCATTCGATAAGTATATTGCAAGTGTCAGGGAGCCATGATTTGACCCTGAACCCACAAAAACTGCCTTTTCACTGCTGCTAAATTTGTTGTGGTAGTGATATACAGACAGAGAGAAAGCAAAAATTGTGTTGTTGTTTTTTTCCTTTAAAGCAAGGTGTGCACTTCCAGTGCAACTTGTTTATGAGTAGACTCTTTTTTCCAAGAGGCTTAGGAAAGGCCAATTCTATTTGCAAATGTGGTGCTTGGAAAGTGTATATCTAGCTTTAAAGAAGTGGTTCATAACCTTTTTTGGTGGGAGGTGATGGACCCCTTTAGGAAACTGTTGAAAACTATGGTTCTCCTCCCCTGAAAAAAAGTGCTCAAACAAGAAAGAAATTCAGGAGTTGTTGTTGTTGTTGTTGTTGTTGTTGTTGGGTTTTTTTCTTGTCTGCTTTTTAGTCTTTTTTTTTTCCTGTCCCTGCACCAAAGACCATCTATACTCCCCCTAGAGCTGTGGTGGTGAACCTGTGGCATGTATGCCAGAGAGGGCATGCAGAGCCCTGTCTGAGGGCATGTGCACCATCACTCCTGCCATGGCAGAGACCAGGAGGAGTGAGGGTGAAAAAGTGCTACATTTCTCCACCCCTTCCACCCTGAAAATACTGAGATAAAGCCTTTCCAAGGTGGGAGTGGTGGAGGAAATGAGCACTCTGTTTTTCCACCCTAGAAAGCTGGGAGAAGTCCTGCTCCCTGAAAGTCCCACCCTGGAAGTCCCCCCCTCCCCCTGGCACTGGGTGACACCCGGTGTGGGAACACCACTCAATTTGGACACTAGGTCTGTAAAAGTTTCACCATCAAGTATGCACAAAGTGTTTCCCATAGAGGTATTCTTCAATTTCAAAAGGAACAAAACAAGAAAATGATGGGGAAAGGCAAGTCAGTTCTATGTTTAATTGGGATAATCCAAATTATTTCAAACCTTGGAATGTTTACATTTTTTGTTTATACTGCCTAGGGACTTTTGGAAGTTGTCATGAAAAAAATAACCTAAACCTGCAGAAATTATTAGAGGGCCTCTAATGCTAAACCTGCAGAAATTATTAGAGGGCCTCTACAGATGGGCAGCCATGGGCCGCCCCGAGAAGCAAAGGATTGGGGCCGAGGCTGCCCCATTCCTCGGCCCCAATCCACCCTTTCAGTAACTGAAAAAGGAGCACCAAAATAGCTCTTCTTTCCCAAGCCATGGAAAGGGTGCTGCAAAAGATGCCATGCGGCTCTTTTGCGTCTCTTCCGGCACAGCATGTAAACATACTGCACCGGAAGACATCATTGGAGCGCTGACCGTGTGCAACAGAGGGCACTCCAATGACATCTTCGAGAAGCAGTTGGGGCGGCCAGTGTCTGGCTGTCCCTCCCATTCCCTGGCTCCAAGATGTCGCTTTGCGCCATCTGCAGAACCCCTAAGGTGGGAGAGTAGCTTAGTATGGGAGCAGCTGCAGCAGCTGGTCTTTTCTCCAGACCACCTCAGCAACTTCCCCTGGGCAATCGCACCTGAGCCCAAGGAGAACCCAAAGGCTGGGTTACTCGTTGGCTGGCCCACATCAGGAAGACCAACCAGAAAGTCTGTCTCCAAAGCCCCAGGAATATAGAGGAGGTTAATCTTTCAGGTGAGCCTCAAGGACAGTCTCTTTCTCCACCTCCCTGGTCCCAAGACCTAAAGAGGCAGTTCCAGAGACCTTCCTTCCACCCAAATGGTGTCCCAGATGCTCACTGAACTCTCCTGCCAGATGATGACCTATTTAGACTCCACCCAAGCCAATTTAGACTCCACCCAGCTAAAGTGTGAATAGGGTTTTGCCACACAGATCTAAGGAAAGTATAAATGATTAAAGCAAAAAATGTAAAATGATAACAGAGTAACAGGCATATACAGAATCCAAGCTCTCTCTAGGGCCTTTACAGACTCTCAGAAATAATGCAACTTGAGTCCACTTTAACTGCCCTGGCTCAGTGC
>CM034708.1:89377018-89397042 GCA_020142125.1 Phrynosoma platyrhinos | reverse complement strand
TACTGATCTATTCCATGTAGGTAGCCAGAATATCTCAAGGAGCTCACTTGAGTACCTCCTTCATTGAAATAATAAAGAGAGTGAGTGGAGTACTGCTCTTTCGGTATACCATCTGCCGCTATTAAGAGTGTTAATTGTTATCTGTAATAATATCTTGTATTTCTGAAGAATTAGCTTATCTTTAAAGCTTGTTTTGTGTACTGTGATGTTTTTTGCATATTTGTGTTGAGGTTGTTCCTGTTTAAAATGGTTAATTGTCTTCTCAGTTTTCTCAGTTTCTGATATTGATTTTGGTTTTTCCAATAAATCCTTTATCCCATCTATTTTCTGATTTATACTCGTCAATTGTTCAAAAATTGTGATTAATGTTTTGGCCATTAATAGACAGTTCTTAGCAACCAGGTTTAAGTCTGTCTTTGTGTTCTTCATAGTATTCAATTCACAAACATTACCATCTTTGATAATAGTAGGGGAATCAGGAAAGCTTGTAAGCAAATTAGAGGTATGATGTGTAGAAGTATTTGCTGTATCTTTATATAGTAATAGGTCCTCCATTCTCAGTTGTTTAAGAGTAGATGCAGCCTTTATGATTTCCAAATTTTCAGAGTTCCCATTGAGATTTTTCCCAGAGTTCCTACCTCTTTTTGTTTTTGTATGAATTTCTCCTTTTACTGTCTTCCTCTTTCGTTTAGGGTTGCTCTTCATTGTCATTTTGTATGTTGCTTTATGTCCAAATCCTCACTATTGCTTGGTTAGGCTTATCTATAATCAGTCATAAACTACTTTGCTGTGTCTTAGTTCTTGGTGTCAGTGTGAAAGGAGATGGGTCAATGCTTTAAGTCATGGGGAGATGGTAATTCGGCATGCCCAGGGCCAAATGCCAACCTTCCCGTGTCTCCGCTCTTGTCCACTGCTACTGCTGCGTTCCTACAGGTGTTCCAAGGCAGAGCCAGGCAAGCAGGGCTCCAAGGTCTCTTCCTCCACTGCCACTGGGAGGGGTGGGGAGGGGATTGGAGGACTCACCTAGCCATTGCCACTGCTCTCCTCTGGGCCTCCAGGCCCCTTTTATGGCCTTTGGTGTTGCTGGGAAGGGCGGGGGGTTGGAAGATACACCCAGCTGCTGCTGCCACTCTCATCTGGGCCTCCAGGGCCTCCTTATGGCCTTTGGTGTTGCTGGAAAGGGCAGGGGGGATTGGAGGACTCACCCAGCTGCTGCTGCCACTTCCCTCTGGACCTCCAGGCCCTTCTGATGGCCTTTGGTGTTGCTGGGAAGGGCAGGGGGATTGGAGGACACACCCAGTCATCACTGCTGCTCTCCTCTGGGCCTCCAGGCCCATTTTATGGCCTTTGATGCTGCTGGGAAGGGCGGGGGGATTGGAAAACTCACCTAGTTGCTGCCACCATCATCGATCCCTTTAGTAAATAGGTTGAAGCTTTTCCCACTTGAGACAACACGTCCACCACCACCGCTGAGATATTGTTTGAACACATTTTCAGCTGCTGGGGACTGCCCCATTCATTCACAATTGATCATGACTCAGGCAGCCATTTCACCCAAAAAGTGATGAAAGCTTTGTCTACAGATCTAGGCATTAAGCAGTGGTTTCACATTGCAGCTCATCCCTCAGAGTTCAGGTCATATAGAAAGAACCGATACAATCCTGAAGGAAGCCATGAGAAAGGTAGTCAAGGCCTCTGGCAAGGACTGGGATGCAAAACTTCTCATAATCCTAATGGCTTTTAAAAGAACAGTAGCTTTACACAGCTTCATGCCACACCAAGTAATGACTGGACTCAAGATGGTAATGCCAGAAGCATTGTGGCTAAACACCACCCTCCCCTCAGATCTAGAACCCATAATGTTAAATTATGAATGGATGAGAACTGTGCTAGGAAGGAGTCCTAGGTAAAATGTACAATATGGGGAACAGTAGCAGCCATGGTGACACAGCATTTGATTGCAGCTGAATCATGCTGACTCATGCTGTATCATGGGAAGTGACATCATGGGGATGGTCACCTGGTGCTATAAAGCACAGAGAACTGCTGCAAAACTACAGAATCATGCATGTGACTGACAGGTGTCCGGCAGGAAGAGGCAGGGCCAGAGTATCATGTGGAGTGTTGGCTATATAAGGCAGAAGCCTCTGGACACACATGTGGGTTGTCGAGGGTTGCTGTGGATTGTGGTTGTGGATCATGTTGGATCATTGCTGTAAATAGCCTTGTATATAGAGGAACTAAGATTAAAGCCTCATCTCAGAGACGTCTGCTTGTGAAGTCTCTTTCCTCTGTCTGGGAGAGGTGCTTCTCCAGCTGACACACTACTGGCCGCATCTGAGAAGGTCATATTCCTGCTGCTGCATGCTAACATGGATCTTCATGTGCTGCGTAACCACGCTAACAATGGTTATGGGCCCAGACTGCACCAGCGGATCCAACTAGTATGAGTAGCTGTGTATGTCAGAAATCCAGAAGAGTAGCTTTTGCTATCTGAGTGCCGGAAGGCAGAGAGTTAAGAAGCTGAGCTGTTCAGCCATGCTCCTTATATCAAGAAGATAGTGAAAGCTGGGAAGGCTGTCAATGCTGTGCATTTGTCTTGTTTGTTTGCCATCATGGAATTTGCAAAGTTCCCAAGGCTGAATGACCAGAACTATTCCCAGTGGGCAGTGTATGCTGAGGCAATCCTAGAGAGGGGAGGTCTCTGGGATGTAATTGAAGAAGCGCCCTCAGTCAGAAATGCTGAGTTTGATAGGAAAGCACACAAGACTATCTGTCTGTCTCTCCATGGACCCAGGCCAGCTGGATCATGTACGAGATAAAAGATCTGCCCAGGAGGTCTGGTTTGCTTTGAAAAATGTGTATCAGTCTGACTCTGCACTGTCAAAAATGCTTTGGAGCAAAAAGCTGTATGCCTGCAAAATGCAGAAAGGACAGTCTCCAAAGGAGAATTTGGCCACAATGAAGCATTTGTTCCTGGAGGTGGAATCCAGAGGAATAACCCTCCCAAAAGAACAAAAGGCTTACATCCTGTTGGGCAGTTTGTCTAGTGACTTTGATCACATATTGTATAGCTTGCAGGGGGTGCAAGAGAGTCAGCTCACAATGGACTTGGTGTCAACATGTGTCTTAGAGGAATGCCAGAGACAGAGTTTTGAGACTGGCATTCAGAGATAGCAATGAGCCGAGCCAACAACAAACACACCACTGGAGGCAGTTCGAAGGACTGAAAGTGCAGCTGTCTCAATGTGAAAAAATGTTTTAATTGTGGTCAGCCAGGGAATTTCCAGAACAACTGCAAGAAGCCACCTATTGCCAGAAGGAAACAACAATGCTGGTCTCCTGGGAACAGGAAAGGAGTAGTTTCAGCAGTGGAAGACATTGACTGTCATGCCCATCTCGCTGTTGCTGCCAAGCATCTGTGGATGATCGACAGCAGTGCAACCCATCACCTAGTGAACCAGAAGTCCTTGCTGAAGGACAGGAAGCCTTCCTGTGTTAACTCAGTGGGATTGGCTGATGGGGGTGAAAGCCAAGTAGCAGAAGAAAGTGAAATAAGGGACATGGCGACTTTGCATTTCCCAGGGTTTGAAAAGGACTTTGAGAATGTACTGTGTGCTCCCTAGTTAAAAAATTATCTGGTCAGTGTGCCCTCACTGACTACAGATGGGTATGTCCTGAATTTTGAAGGGGATGAGTGTCTGATCACCAGAGGGGGGCAGATTTGTTCAAAAGTCCATAAGCAGAACAGGCTTCACTACCTGGATTCCCAGGCAGAGTATGCCACAGTTGGCAATGTGCCATTGCATTCAAACTGTGCACACTATTTCCACAGTATGTTGGGACACACTGGGGTCACAAGTTTGGGAAATCTGAAAAGTGTGTGCCCAGGGCTGAAGTGGAATGAGTGCAGGAACCACTTGGAATGCTCTGTGTGCAGCAGGATTAATCTGAGAGCTTAAACTGTTGCAATGAGGAGCAAGTGCACCACACAGAGGCCATTCCAAGCAGTGTGCATGGATTTATCAGGCCCTTATTCCAAATCGGTAGGGAGAAGTAGGTATTTAATGGTGATCATTGATCGCCATACAAGATTCACTTATGCCTTCACCCTAAAGAAGAAAAATCAGGCTGCTGCCACATTCAAAACCTGGGTGGAGCTGGTTGAGAGGGAGTTTGATTACAAGGTAGGAACCTTGGTGAAAGACCATGGAATAAAATTCTTGTCTACAAATCTGGGGAACTGGTTGAAGCAGAAGGGCATCCGCCATAATACCACCAATCTACCCACCCTGCAGGAAGATGGCTTGGCAGAGAGAAAAATTGGGGTGCTTATGCAGATAAAAGACTGCGTGCTGTTGGATGCAGGGGCCCCAGAGGGGTGGTGCAGTGGTTAAATGCCTGTACTGCAGCCACTCACTCATAGACCACAAGGTTGCAAGTTCATTACCAGCCAGGGCTGAGGCTCGACTCAGGCCTGCATCCTTCCGAGGTTGCTAAAATGAGTACCCAGATTGTTGGGGGGCAATCAGCTCACGGTTGTAAACCGCTTAGACCAGGGGTAGGCAACCTTTCCCCTTTAAGGGCCGAGGGACTTCAGCTCCCAGAAGTCTCAGCCATGTTGGCCAATAGTCCCATGTTGGCCAATAGCTCCTGGGATTCTGGGAGCTGAAGTCCCTCGGCCCTTAAAGGGGAAAGGTTGCCTACCCCTGGCTTAGACATCCCATGCGCGATATGAAGCGGTATATAAATGAAGGTGCTTTGCTTTGCTTTGCTTTGGAGGGAGGTAATCCTGCCTTCCTGCCACATCACCAACAGGGTGTGGAACTCTGCAGTCAAGCAGACCCCTTAGTACATGCTGTATGGAAGGCCACCCAACCCTAGCTACCTGAGGGTGTTTGGGCAGTACACCAATGTTCTGGTTCCCCAAAATTTCAGAAAAAAAGAGTGATCCCAAGTGTTGCAGGCTGATGTTTGTGGGATATGAAGGGAGCAGCTATAGTTTTTACCTTGGCAATGGACACATCCTGTTGTCCAGGAGTGCAAATTTTGAACACACTGAGTGAGAGAAAATTCACTAAAACCATGAAGTATTTGTAAGACTGGGACAACAGGTAGGCAGTACTGGGACTGGAGGGGTGGCCACACCAGAAAGCCAACCCAGCGAGCCAACAGGTACACAGACCTCACTCATCACTACACAAAAGTTTGAGACCCCTTCATCCACAGAGATGGGGGTACAGATGAGTAGTGATAGTGAGGATGAGGGGAGAACCAAAGTAATCATACCTAAGAGGACTCAGAGAGTCAGGAGGCCACCTGAGCATTTCGTGATGCAGAATTCTATCATGTGTGCCATAGTAGTAGAAGAGCCAGAAAGCTACCAGGAGTTTCTCACTTTTCCCAGGGAAGAACAGGAGAAGTGGTTTGAGGCTATGGGTTGTGAATTTTCTTCTCTGGTTAAGAGAGAGGTATTTGAGGTGGTGAACAGGCCAGGTGACCAGAAGCTCATAGGATGTAAGTGGGTTTTCAAGAAAAAGGAGATGCCTGATAGGAGCCACAAATACAAAATGATATTGGTAGCAAGGGGCTTCTCTTAACAGCAATTCGAAAGCATTGATAAAACCTTCACTCGAACAGTGAAGCCAGAGAGCCTAAGGTTAGTGCTAGCATTGGCTGCCAGCAAGGGTCAAGTATTGCGGCATTTCGATTTTGAAACAGCCTACCTGAATGCCAAACTAGATGAGGAGGTTTTTATGGAACAGGCACTAGGCTTTGCTGATGGCAAGGAGGGCAAAGTCTACAGGCTTAAGAAAGCTCTTTATGGGCTGAAGCAAAGTGTTGCTGGAATTTGTGTATCCACAAGGAGCTGGTGAGGCTGGGATACAAACAAAGTGTCACAGATGCCTTTGTGTACAGGAAAGGAAGGGGTTACTTTCGTGATCTATGTCGATGACCTTTGTGTGGCTGCTCAGACAGAACAGGAGGTGAAGGTGGTGCAAGTGGAATTGGCTACAAAATTTGTTCTAAATGACCTTGGGAACCTCAAAGCATACCTGGACATTGAGGTAGAGAGGACTGTGGATGGCAAAGTGATGCTTAGTGAGACAAAGAAGATAGAGAGTTTACTGGAGAAGTATGGCTTGGAGAATGCCATAGTGGTGAAGAGCCCCATAAGCCCTGGATTTTCCAGCAGTTCTGAGTCTGACAAGGTTTTTGAGCATCTGGATCTCTATAGGTCAGTCATTGGCAGTCTGATGTTCATTCCCAACAACACCAGGCCAGACATCTCATTTGCCATGGGTGTTCTAAGCAGGAGAGTCAGCAGTCCTAAGGATGAGGATTGGACAGCTGTCAAGAGGTTACTGAGATACCTAAAGGGCAGCAAGGAGAGGAAGCTGGGATCTGAAGCCCAGCTAGACTACTTTGTTGACAGCTCTTTGCATCAGAGCTGCATGACAGGAAGTCAGTCACAGTCTGCTCATTAGGTATGCTGACAACCCTATAGTGTGGAGGAGCAGGAAGCAGAGTTATATAGCCCTTAGCACTTTGGAAGCAGAGTTTTCTGCTTTGTTAGAAATGGCAGGGGAAGTGCAGTGGGTGAGGCAGCTTCTATTAGATATTGGTAAGGAGTGCACAGGTCCAACTGTGGTCTATGAGGATTCTCAGGGGTGCATTGCCATGTCGGAGGCAGAGATCCTTAGGAACAGCACCAAGTACATTGGAGTCCGTTATCAGAATGTAAGGGAGTTGGTCCAGAACAGAGTTTATCTGTAAGGTGAACAGAACAGTGACATCATGGGGATGGTCACCTGGTGCTGTAAAGCAAAGAGAACTGCTGCAAAACTGCAGAGTCACACATGTGGCTGACAGGTGTCCAGCAGGAAGAGGCAAGGCCAGAGAGACATGTGGAGCCCTGGCTATATAAGGCAATAGCCTCTGGATACACATGTGGGTTGTTGTGGGTTGCTGTGGATTATGGTTGTGGATCATGTTGGATGATTGCTGTAAATAGCCTTGTACATAGAGGAACTAAGATTAAAGCCTCATCTGAGAGACGTCTGCCTGTGAAGTCTCTTTACTCTGTCTGGGAGAGGTGCTTCTCCAGCTGACACACTACTGGCTGCATCTGAAAAGGGCATGTTCCTGGTGCTGCACACTAACATGGATCTTCACGCACTGCATAACCATGCTAACAAATTCCTACAGAGCATCCAGCAGACACACAGATTGGTAGCAGAAAAATTAGGACAGAATATGCAAGCCATGGACAGAAGTTTAGCAATCCTCAGCAATGGGATCCAGGACAGCAGGTTATGTACAGAAACTTCTTTGAACAGAAGCATAATCTAACAGCCAAGTGGCTAGGATCTGTAGAGATCACAGAAAGAGTATCCCCCACCATCTACCAGGG
This sequence comes from Phrynosoma platyrhinos, assembly GCA_020142125.1. NCBI lineage: Eukaryota > Metazoa > Chordata > Lepidosauria > Squamata > Phrynosomatidae > Phrynosoma > Phrynosoma platyrhinos. The sequence goes on along the minus strand of CM034708.1, from coordinate 89,389,628 downwards.
CCGCATCCCCAGCTTTCACAGAACTAGGCTCAAATATTTCCACTCATCACAACTGAAAGAATGGAAGGGAGATCTGACCCTGGTAAAGCCGGTCCACTTGGAGCCCACCCCAGTGCCCCCTATAGATCTGCCTGAGATGTTTTTGAGTATCTTCCCCACATAAGCTAGTCCTAGCAAGACACCTCTCTGATTTCCTACAGGGACAATTGATGGCACAGAGCACACCTCTGTATACTGTTATGGATGATATCCGAGGCTCTGGCCGATATCTACCCAGCTCATTTTACCACCGATTGGCAATATAATATAGAGGCCACATGTCATTGGACCACCCCATACCCTGGAATGATGACAGTACTAGACACCATGGACATGGTATGATAAAGGACTCCCCATTTTGATTTAAACTAGAGTGTATGTAACCAGAAGTAAAACCATTGCCTCCAGAGCTATCATGTTTGGCCCCAAAGAACTCACTTAGGTAGAGGCAGATGCAGGCAGCATCCCCCTCTCCACTAAAATCTGGACTAAGCACTGCTTTGATCCCCCTCTGAACAGGATCCCTGCCTCCTTTTACACTACCTTTACCTGCGCTGCTCTACATGGGCTTGGAAGACTAGACTGTTCACATGCCACAATTTCATTCGCACCCCTACTAACTGTAGCATAAACTGCTGTCAGACGTCTTGTCTAGATATCCCCATAGATGTCCCTGCAGTAAGACAGGAACCATCCATGTTTGTTGGTAACCTAGTAATTAGAAAAGATATATTGCTTTATGCATACTCTGAGATCCAACCCATAGTCACCTCTTTGATGTTGAACTTAACCGCCGGAAATGTGTCCCACACCATCCCCGTCTGTAGCACTTATTTGCAAGCTGCATGGGCACAGCAGGAACAATTGGAAAATAAATGGCAGTCTGTAATGCACCCGCTTTTCAGAAGCAAGTAAAGTACTTTGGATACAGTTTTAGGAGATTTTGGAACAGGAGTAGGATTTTTAAATGCTATAGACATCTAGGTTTTAGCCAACAAATTAGGACTGGTTGGATCTTGCACTAAAGAACTAGGTGTGTCCATTACTTCAGGTTTAACTAACATGGCCCAAGGCATAGACATAATTGGCCATACCCTGCCCCAATCGGTAGGCATAGAAAAAGAAATCATTATAGACATTGGAAATGTTTATAATCCAGCATCTACAATTTATTGATTGCCATACAGTACACTCAGATATAAAATAACCTCGTAGCATTCACATCTCAAATAATACAAGTCTCCCTTATGAAACTCATCCACCCTGAAGTTATGGGTCTGTTTAAAATTTGATACCCAGACCCTTTCCAACACCCCACTAATTTGATTAAGATAGCAGGAGCACAATGGAAGGATATGGTGCTCAAGATAGGCATTTATCATGAGAAGGTATAGGATCGCCAAATCATTCGTCCCCTTTCCCACATAGGTCTTCCCCTAGCAGAAAGTAACACCACTATGTTACCTGAGAGAACTCTACATTGGACCAATGGCAGTCACTTATATGATTTGTATGGGTGTGTAAAAACACAGCAATGGACAAACTGTTAATGTGGCCTAATAGGAGTCTCCTTACAAGAGGTGCAGGAACATGTCATAGTCCCAGTCCAAGCCTCCATTCTGGTAGAGCTAAATCATGACTGTTTTTGCCTCTGCACCCCATGTGACCATGTGCTTCTTATGCCATTTGAATGCATCTCAGACATTGAAAGGTCCTTAGGAAACCCATGTTTCTGCCAAGTGCACATAAGAGACTGTTTTGGCAAGGAATTTTATTTGCATGAAACTGTTAAAGAATACACGAGTGAAACCCCATATCAGGTAAACCCACAGAAGTTATAAGGATTTCATTTAGAAGATGACCTACAAATCTCAAAATGGCTGCACCTACTCACTAACTTGAGCCAGGCCGCCAAACAAACTGATCACACTGAGGCCAGAATTAAAAATTCTGTAAACCTCAAGGCCCAACAAATCACTGAAGTCACTCAGAAAATCAAAGACACAGCAAGGAATATGTGGTTTGGAAATTGGGACTGGTCTGCCACAGGATAAGCAATTCTGAAATTGGTCACTAACCCCATTGCAATAATCCTGGCAATACAAGTCATCATGGTTGTGGGCGCTGCCAGTCTCACATGTTGGGTAAGAAAGCAAGTGGCTGAGTTCCATGCCATTAGACATAGACTAGACCCCCCACAACCGTCGACCACTAGGCATCACACTCCTTTTCACCCATCAAGCTCTCCTTCATTTTTCCTGGGATGAGGGGGGAAGGAGAGCTTCATCGGTTAAACACAGCCAGATCCAAAGCCTCTGTTTTCACTCCCCCATGCTTCCAGAAGGACTCTCCCTGGAGACCCCAAGGAAGAGAGGAATGGTTTTGTTGGTCTATCTTTTTCAACTCCATAGGAGATGGGGGGACTAGACCCCACCTTTTTGTTTAAAAAGAAGACCAGATGGTCCTCCCCCTCAGCCAGTAGCAGGGCTCCCTCATGGCAACTCAGCCCCTGAAAACACTGCAACCCTACTCCTGTACACCGCCTTCCAGGTTAGCATGACCACACTTCATGGAGCCCAGGACTCAAGTCCCCACTCCAAGCTGCAACCAATCATACCTTCCACATAGTCAGAAACACAATAGTTTGGATGATTCAGGCCAGTCTCACCCCAAACTGAAACCTAATTTACATATTTGTCCCAGCCATCCTGACCCCACTCCAATGTGTCAATACCAGCTTCACCCAAACCCGGTGCCCATGACATTCATCCTCTCAGTCCATCTGACCAGTCTTGACCTATCCTTGCACCCCATGTAATAGATTGCTCTGGTGCAAGCCCCAAGTTTGCAGATAGTTTTGTGCAAATCACCGGGCTTTGAGATGATATAACTGCTATGATCTCTCAGCCCTTGGAATAGTTATTGACATAGTTTTAGTAGAATGAGCCTTAAGCCCTTACTAGACTCTTCATTGCATGCTTATTGTTGTACTTCTTTGCTTGGCGCTATATGCCCCCTTTTGATGATGGATTCCTTTGTGAGAATGGTGGCTTGGAACTCTGTTTTCTTCTCTTCCCTGGTTTCTCTGCCACCACCTCTAGTGCTATCCTATGGTACAACTTTAGCTGAGTCTCTCTGGAGATGGGGGGAGGGGGAAATTAATTCACCCTTACCCCCGCTGCATGTTCTATATTGCTTCTGTCCTTACAAGAGGAAGGCAAGCCTCCAATGCAGTGCCCAGATCCAAGCCCCAACCAAGATGTCCACCCTCTCCAGGACCCAGGCCCTGCCATGATGTCCCCTCATGTCCCTGCCGAGGATGCCCTCATCTCTTCAACCAGTCCTGATGCCAGCCCAGATGGCAAGGTTCCAGTGCCATCATTCACTGCCAGTCTTTTAAAGCTCCACGCCTGCATCACCGCATCCTACTGCTAAGGCAGAGACACTTTATAAGCAATGTCACACCTTTATGCCCACCTCACAAAATTCTTGCCAAGATGGACGCACTGCTATCTCATGGACATTGCTGTCACTCCTGTACTGCCCATGGATGTTGCTGCTCATTTAAACACATCCATACTACCCCTTGGACTCTAACCCCTCTGGTCCCTCACCGGACTCTCTGTTTGAACATGCCCCTGGAAATTATTGTTACTGCTTGTCATATTGCTTACTCCATTCAGTTCACATGAACTCTTATTGCCCATCATGCTAATGCTGCTTATTGTTTTCATTGACATGGCTTATTGCTTTCTTCTATTGCTGAATGCATGGGTTCTGGATGAATAATTGTGTGATTTCAGGAACCCCTCTTTATGAGTGAGATACTCCCTTCCAAATAGTGACTTCTCCTTACAAATTCTCACCCCAAACTTTTTTGACAAAGGCTAATTTGAAAGATATTGATCACACACACACACATGCTTTGGTCTCAACGCCGCTGGGAGAGATCATCAGCAAACATGGAGCGGGGTGTTATCAATATGCTGATGACACCTAAATATTCTGCTCCATGTCTCAGTCAGCTGCCATGATGGCAGATGGTGGTTCTCAAAGCGGTAATGGACTGAATGAGGAAAACTGACTCAAGATGAATCCAGACAAAACGGAGGTACTTACAGTAGGGGCCTCCAAACCAGGTACTGGGTTGTGGCCTCCAGTCCTGGATAGGTTACACTCTCTGTTAAGCACTGTGTTCGCAGTCTGGGGATGCTCCTAGACTCATCGCTTCACATGATAGATCAGGTGAATGTGACAGTCAAGAATGCCTGTTATCAGCTTCAGCTGATAGGCCAGCTGCACCCTTTCTTGAAAGTAAGGGACCTAGAAATTGTAGTACACACACTGGTAACCTCACAACTTGACTTTTGCAATGCACTCTACATGGGGCTATCCTTATACCTAACTCAGAAACTGCAATTAGTACAAAACATGGCAGCTAGGCTGATCACCAGAACAATTAGGAGTGATAATATCACACTGATTTTAAGATCTCTCCACTGGCTGCCTATTGGTTTCCAAGCACAGTATAAGGTGTTGGTGATGACCTTTAAAGCCCTACATGGCCTGGGTCCAACTTACCTTGAGGATTACCTTCTTCCATATAATCTACCCCGTACACTCAGGTCCTCTGGGAGGAAGCTTCTTCAACTGATAAGAACTAGATTAACGGCAAACTCCCAGAGGATATTTTCCGCCACCACTCCCAGACTCTGGAATGCCTTGCTGGGAGAGATCCATCAGATAACTAACTTAGATGGCTTTAAAAAAGCCATCAAGATGATTATCTTTCGGCAGGCCTACCCAGAATAAAATCACTTCCAAACCAGGTCTCTCCTCATTAGACACTCTCCCTTCCTTTATTTTGCTTGCCCCAGAGTGCCTACTGTTTTAATTGTCTACTGTTTTAAACTGTTTTTAATTGAGATTTATATTTAATGTATTTTTAATGGGGGATATTATGTTTATTGTCAGGGTTTGTATCTGTTTTTAACTGTAAGTCGCCATGATTGCTATGGTAAAGGTGGGGTACAAATAAATTATTATTATTATTATTATTATTATTATTATTATTATTATTATTATTATTATTATTATTATTATTATTATTATTATTATTATTATTATTATTATTATTATTATTATTATTATTATTATTATTTCAAGGGGGGAATCTGTTAGCAAATATGAAATTAATAAAATTTTGGGACACACGTGGCATTCCCTCTATGAACCCAAACTGACATCTGTGGGATGTTAGCCATAATCCTCTAGATGGCAAGTCAGGTAGGCATCAGGAGAGCCTGCCCAGAACTGGAAAATTCCCTACCAAACAGGTTTGGGAGTTGCTAAAAGGGAAAGACCATTACCCCAAAAGTCAACATAATAGGACTTTTTTGTCCTGAGTCTCACTCTTGATGGGGCAGTGATCAGATTTAACTACACCCTCTTTCTCTAGCCTTCCTTCCTTGATTGAATCAAAACCAAATACATTATTTCGACTTGTCTCACACCTAGGCTTACTCCACGTGCTATCTTTGGAGTGCAGCTTGGCTCCACGTCAGTCTGTGCTCTAATCATAGCTCCCTTGACCATCCCTTCCCCCCATTTTGGTGGCTGTGCATCATAATCATCCACATCCACAGTGGATCCCAGAGAAGCTTTTAGAAGTGAGTACCTCCCATAGTCTGGCCTATCTCAAACTATTCCTGCTTCTACTCCTTTAGTTTTAAGTGTGCAGTGTGTGTGTGCCATATTTGTGTGTGTGCAGTTTTACCCCTTTAATACAAATTTAGACTTTAATTGAAGAAGCCTGTCTCAGCGTCATGAATTGTGGGAATCTCTTAGTCCTCTGGTATACATATTGGTACTCTGGTCTGACAGGGTGTTGTTAGGGCCCGACTCTTGCATATTTGAAATTCCCCTAATTAGATCCTTTCTAATAAGATGTGCCAAAAAGACCACAGCAGGACTGCGCTGGCAGTGTTCACACCAGGACCGCAGTAACCACATGAGCCCATCCCCAATCCCAATCTGAGCTACCACTGCAGTCCTGAACCATGCCCACCAGAAGGAGTGGGTTCTATCTGCTCTTTCTTGACCCAGTTCTTCTTATTTGGCACAGCCAGGGCATGGTTTCAGGCTGCATTTGGGACATGTATCATGTAACTGGCATGCCCCAATGTGGCCTGAAGCTGCATCATTTTTATTTTTATTATTTTTATGCATATATCATATACATAAACCTAAAAAAAGCTCTGAACAGTAACTAAAAACAATCAGAAACAACAATCTAAACAATACTACAGATGTCCTTTCTGTTCCTTTGACCACAAATATCATATTTATCCTCTTTCTTACATCTTCTCTTTGTTCTATATTACTCATATATAATCTATACTCTCTTCAAAAAAACCAAATTCTATATAATAAATTCACTATATAAAAGTCCTTTACTATAATACCTATATATTCTATCTTTTAGTTATCATTTTTTTTACTGTTAAAACTTGCTCCAATCTATCTTCTCTTATAATAATAATCCAAAGGAGATAAATTTTGATCTACCTTTCCTAAGTCCACATGATTCAACAGAGCTGTTAACCTATCCATATCTCTCATTTCATATAACTTCAGCAACCAGTCACCAATGGTTGGTAGTTCTTGCTTTTTCCACTTTTGTGCAATTAACAATCATGTGGCTAAAATCATATATAATAGAATTTTCAAAAAAAAATCGGTATTATCAAATTAGTATGGTTTACCATATTTAGTAAGTATATTTCAGATTTCAATTCAAAATTAATTTTGATAATGTCTTGAATTGCTTCATGAATTTTCTTCCCAAAAAAATTTCATCTTTGAACACCTCACCAAATATGAAACCAAGTAATAATATTTTCCTTGCATTTTCAACAATTATTTGACTTCGTGTTATATATTTTTGCAATCTTAGCTGGGGTTATCTCTGCTCCATCTTCCAGTAATTTTCCTTCAAGTCTTGTGATTTAGTAAATTGCTCGCATATTTCCAGCTTTCCAAGTCAATTGTTTTCCTTACATCCATTGCCCATTTAATCATATTTTCCCAAATTAAGTCCCTTTTCTTGTCTTCTATCCATCAACATTTTATACAGTTTATTTGTTCTTTTCTTCTCAGATTTCATCAAAAGATCATCCAGATCCTCTTGAAAGTCTTCTAATTTGATGTCCATCTTGAATCTTTCTCTCAATTATATATATAGTGGCCAATGCACTCTTGGATTGAGTTGTTCCAACTCTTCCATTCCTTTGATTTCAAATTTGTTTTCTTCTGATTTTTTAAGTATATCTTTATGTCTCAACCATTTCTTGACTGTTGTCCATCTTCCAAAGAAAGCTTCGTGCGGAGATACACACAGCAGAATTTTCCTGTAAATTTTCTTCTTAATTTCCTCCTATACCACTAATAGAACTCTTCTTATCACGTAATGTTTGGATACTTTATGTACTGCCACTTTTCCATGTCATACATAGCTGTGCCAACCAAATCGGTTGTTAAATCCCTCAATATTCAACATTCTTGTATTTTCAAGATTCAATCAAATAACCAATTTAGGGTGTTTACTTGATGATACAATTCTATATCTGGAATGCCCCTATCCCCTTTTCCTTTGTTCCATCTCATTGTTAGCCAGTTAATTCTGGCCCTCTTCACCTTACAGATAAAATCCCTCAAGTCCTTATGCCATTCTTTGAAAACTTTGCTATTATGTATTATCAGTATACACTGAAACAAAAAATTCATTTTAGGAAGTACCATCATTTTGATCGCTTCAACTTTTCCCATCAATGTCAAATTCAATTTACTCCATTTTGTCAAGTCTATTTTAATTTCTTTCCATTTTGTCTTATAATTATTATCAAATAGATCTGTATTCCTCTTAGTTAACCAAATTTCTGAATATTTTACTTTAATTTTAACTAAACACTCAGTTACTTTCTGTAAATAAGCTTCTTCCTTTTTAGTCATATTTTTGTCAATATACCTGTTTTCTTCCGATTTATTTTAAATCCAGACATCATACCAAATTCTACTATTATTTGAAAAGTTCCTATAATTTGTTGCTTTGGATTCTCTAAAATAATAACCACATCATCGGCAAAGGCTTGCACTTTATATTCCTGGTCACTGATCTTCATCCCTTTTGTGCTATCTTCCTGCTTTATTCTGTTCAATAAAACTTCTCGCACTGTTATAAATAACTATGGTGATATTAGGCAACCTTGCCTTTCTCCTTTCTCAATCTTAAACTTTTCAGTAGTTCTTCCATTTATTATTAACTGTGAAGATTGTTCTCCATAGATCTCATTTATCCATCCACAGAATTTAGGTCCCATCTCCATTTTTTCAGAGTTTTTTTTCATGAAATTCCAATTCACATTATCAAATACTTTTTCTTCATCAGTGAATATTAATGCCAATTTCTTCTTATTATTTTTTCATAATATTCAATAATGTTAATTACCAAGCTGCTATTATTTTTGAATTGCCTTGAAGGTAGGAAACCTGACTGATCTTCATGAATTAGATTAACTAATATCCTCTTAAGCCGCTCTGCCAATATCAATGCCATGATCTTATAATAATTATTTAGGAGGGATATAGGCCTATAATTGCCAATTTCTCTCTCATCTTTTCCTTCCTTCAGTATCAATGTGATATTAGCATTCTTCCAATTTTTAGGGATGCCTTCCTTAACAATACTGTTCAAAGTTCATAATAAAGGAGTTTTTATCTTATCTTTAAAAATTTTGTAGTATGTCGCAGTAAAACCATCAGGTCCAAGAGATTTTTCTTGTTTCAACTTTCCAATAGCTTGAATTAGCTCAGCCTCCATAATTTCTGAGTTCAATATATTTTGTTGCTCTGTTGTTAATTTTTTAATTCATTGTTTATCTAAATATTGACTTTTCTCTTCATCATCCATGCATCAGCCTTATATAAATTTGCATAGTAGCTATGAAATGCTTTCTGAAACTCTTCTTGTGCTTGTAGCATTTTGTCACCTTCTTTTATTTTTGATTTTGTTCTCCAAGTTTTCTCTTTTCATAATCTATGTGTTAACAATTTTCCTGACTTAACTGCAGATTCAAAATGTCTTCATCTTTTTTGTATTTCATCTGTAATTCTCTTATCTAGTTGTTGTTTTTTTAGCCACTGTAAATGTTTATTCTTCTTATCACTTGTAGGGTCTTTAGTAAGTTCTATTTCCACAACTTGAATATCTTTTTCCAATCTTTCACTATCTTTGATTCATTGTTGCTTCACTTCTGCATCTCTTTTAATTAACACCCCTCTCATCACCACTTTGCTAGCATCCTAAATCGTTTTATCTTTAACAGACTCAAAAAGTGTTTTCCAGAAAGGAATGTTTCAATATCTTCTTAAATTTTTCTTGAAAATTTATATCCGTCAAAAGGTAGTCATTTAATTTCCAGTGAAATTGTTTTTTGACTGTTTCTAATCTTAATACAATTGGATTATGGTCGGATACCATCCTGGGCATAATTTCCATTTCCTTAATCTTAGTTATTAGTTCCACTGATGTCATAAACATGTTGATTCTTGAGGATGATTTGTAACTTTCTGATAAAAAAGTGAAGTCATCCTTGTACAGGTTTAAATTTCTCCAAACATCTGTCATATTCAGTTGCTCTTGCATGTCACAAAAGGAGGTTGGCAGCTTCCCTTGATTCTTTCTCAACTTTTCCCTAGAATCTCTCTCTCTCTTAGGATCAATTATTCCATTCAAATTACCCATTAGAATTATATTTGCATAATCGTCCTGTTGTATTTTTTTCTTTTATCCTTTTATAAAAGTCCATTTGTTTCTCTCCTGGAGCATAGATCCCAATCAGAAGATATTTTTATTTGCATCTCAAGTTCAATATAATGTCCATTTTGATCCTTAAAAATTTCTTTGACCAAGAACTTATTATGAACATAGACAGCCACCCCTCCTTCTTATCATTTGCTGTCACAAACATCTGTCCTAATTTTGGTTATTCAAGTATTTTGTCTCTTTTTTCTTAATCTTAATTTCTTGTAGGCAAATCATGTATAATTTCTTTTTTGTTGAATATTGAAAAACTTTATTATTTTAAATTTCAAATTTAGGCCTTTCATATTCCATGATAATATTTTGACTGCCATATCTTATTTCCAATTACTAATTTATTTAATTATTCTACCTCATCTCCTCTTCTGGGGTATCTTTCCAAACTTTTTTCTTCTGAGAATAATTCTTCTTAGATTTTCTTGTGAATCCTCTTCTCTTTCATCACATCCTTTCACCTGTTTTTATTCCATATGATTGCCTGTTCTAGTCCTTAGTTCTTTCTCATGTTCATCTTCATATTTCGCACATTGAAGTCTCCTCAAGAACACCCTTGCCTTCATAATGGAATTTACCCTGGATCTTTGTTTATACCATAGAAGGACTCTTTCAATTCTGACCCAAGCATATCTGATTTGTCTTCGTGTCAACTCTTATGTTAAAAACTTGTAGTCTTGTCTTCGTCTCAACACTACTAGTGGGACATCTTTGTATATTTTAACATTCTTCCCTTCCACAATAAGATCCTCTTAGTAGCTCTTTTGTAAAATTTGGTCTTTCACTCTACTTCTAATGAATACGATCACTATGGGCCTTTATAGACTGCCAGAAATAATGCAACTTGAGTCCACTTTAACTGTCCTGGCTTAGTGCTAAGGAATCATGGGAATTGTAGTTTTTTTCTGAGACATTGAGCCTTCTCTGTCAGAGAGCTCTGGTGCCACAATAAACTACAGATCCCATGATTCCCTAACACTAAGCCAGGATAGTTAAAATGGACTAACGTTGCATTATTTCTGGCAGTCTGTAAAGGCCCTATGTCTCTTGGTAGGCTTTTTTCTCTTGCTACTGCAGAAAACTTTATCAATATCTTTCATTATCTCTTCCTTAGGTATTCCAATAAAATCTGCTAATATAGTTGAAATTCTGTCATATAGATCTGATGCCAGATCCTCTAGTAGGCCTCTTAACTTAAGACATTTTCCCCTGTAATGGACCACTTGTAGCAAGTTTAAATTGCTTTCCCTTTTTTATTGCTCTGTTAATTCCACTGTTGTAGTTCTCAGTTCATTAGTTTTACCTTTCAAGTCTTCCACTTCTGTTCTTAAACCTTCCAGTTCACTTAATAGTTTGTCAAGCTTCTTTCCAAATTCTCCTAGTTCCTTCTGTAAATCTTCCTTTGCTTTTTTCCTAGATTGCTTGAGTTCATTCTTCCTTTCTGTCCATAGATTGTATTTAAGTTTCTGAAATTCTTCCAGTAAAACTTCCATAGGGTCTGACATTTTTGTTGTTGTATCAGTGGATCCTCTTCTCTGAAAGGTAAATCCACTCAGTGTCAGTTTTTTAATTTCAGTTGTACCAGTTGCCATTTTTCTAAAGTGTTTGTATTCCAATTCAATGTTCAATATTCGAAGTTGCAAGTCACTATCAGTAGCTGTATTTATATTACCAAACAATCAGATTAATGACTTGAAGGCACACAACCACAAGAGATCCTGATCTAAAGTCACACAGTGAACTTCATAGTTCATTAGGCATCTGCTCGAGAGAGGTTGTGTCTCTCCTTGTGGGCCTGAGTCATCTATTTTTTTAAAATTTTCAATCAATCAAATTAGCAATCACACTCCAACTCTCCCCTCTACACCTCTCCCCTCTAATCAATTCCAAAAATACTTTAAATTCATGTAGATGGTTATATATCTTGTATATCCAATCACTGTTGCCTCAAATTAATAGTCAAATAATAATCAAAATATTAAATGATTAGTGATTAATGGGACACTTTCACTTTCCCACTTAGTTTATATAATTTCTTACCTTTATGTATTAAAAACCCAATACAATTATATAGCAATCAATGATCCATGATCTTATCCAATCTTGTATTACTTCTAACAGGTAATTATTAAACAATCAAATTAGTGCAATTAAATAATTCAAATATTTTTAAATTCAATCTAAACATATATATATGTACTCATCTCTATCTATCTATCTATCTATCTATCTTTCTATCTATATACTTAATATTGTATATAAAAGCTCAAGTTGCTTTTGAATTTGCCAAAATCATTTAAAATTACAACTATGTCTTTAATTGATCTTTAGAGATACACTTAGCCCCTTGTCTTTCCCCAAAAATCCTTTTATTTATACTTTAGTTAGTTACCATAGCTTGAATTTGACAAAATATGTCTTTCCTCCTAAGATGATTTTGTATTGTGTCATTGCCCACTTGTCCTGTTTTCCTTTTTGGATCTTTCTCTTTCCCTGGTCCTCCTCTTGTCTGGCTCCTCTTCAAAAAACAAATCTATTTTCCCTTTAATCCTCGACATCCTGGTCCCCCCATCCTCCTTCTGTTGCACCTTTGTCTCTCACTTTTCTCCCTCTGTTTTTCTCTACCTCTCTCTTCTCTTTCCAGATATCCCATCCTCCTTCTGTCATGTCTTTCTTGCCTCTTAGCTCATATTACTT
>CM034708.1:89262443-89292902 GCA_020142125.1 Phrynosoma platyrhinos | reverse complement strand
CTATCCCAACTGGTTGATGGGCCCACACATTGCACGGGTCATACCCTCAATGCAGCTTTTATTACGGAACAAGAATATCCATGGGAGGAGGTCATAAAAACCTCTGCATTGTCATGGATGAATCATTTCCTGGTCAAGATGGAACTAAAAGCCACTGTCTGCCCCCTGGGTCCACCTTCAAAGGCTAATGGAACCAATTGGCTTCCAGAAGGCCTTAGGGGGTTTGATGGTTTGTAACACAATTGATTCTGTTGAAGCCTTGGTGGACACTTGGAACACCAATCTCACCAAGGCTATTGACACAATCATTCCCAAGCATCCTTTCCAGCCCACTTCTAATCATAAGCCCTGGTATACGGAGGAGCTTAGGAAGATGAAATGGGCCGGACAGCAACTAGAGTGTGAATGGCAAAGGACTCATCTCTCATCCAACAGAACTCGCCTTAGGAAGCACCTTGATTCCTATTGGGAGGCTTTACGTGCAGTGCAGAAATCCTTCTGTTCTTCACATATTGCGTCTGCAGAGTCTCACCTAGCAGAGCTGTTTAGGTTGGTGGGGGACCTGACAAAGGTTTCACCTCCACCAAATCGCTTACTCAACCCAACAACAGCCTGCTGTGAGGCATTTAACACTCACTCTGCAGATAAAATCTCTCGGATAAGAGCCGACTGCCAGTGTTTTGGCAGAATCTGTAGACGAGGTATCCAGAAACTCCGCTGATGATAATTTACTGGATCAATTTCAATCTGTGAGTACTGATGATGTGGACAAGCTCTTTGGAAAAGTGAGGAAGACGACTTGTCCTCTTGACCCATGTCCATCTTGGCTGGTCGCCCGGGGGTGGACACCTTGAGAGTATTCCTTTGGGATACAATCAATGTGTCCTTTAGGGAGGGTTTTGTACCATCTTGTTTGAGGGAAGCAGCAATTAGACCACTCCTGAAAAAACCTTCCCTGGATCCCCTGGATAGAAACTACTACAGGCCAGTCTCCTTGCTCTTTTTTTGAGCAAGGTGTTCAAGAGGGCGGTTGCTTCCCAACTCCAAGCAGTCTTGGATGAAACCAATTATCTTGATCCATTTCAAACCGTCTTCAGGACAGGATATGGAGTTGAGACAGCCATGGTTGCTCTGACCGATGACCTCCACCTGGGCATCAACAGGGGTAGTGTGACCCTGTTGGTGCTCTTCAATCTCTCAGCAGCCTTGGATACAATAGATCATGCCATCCTCTTGGATCGCCTGAGAGAGTTAGGAATTGGAGGCACTGCTTTGCAGTGGTTCCATTCCTAGGGTGAGGCTTGGGGACAGTTGCTCTTCCAAAATAGAGCTTAATTGTGGCATCCCTCAGGGCACCATCCTGTCCCTGATGCTATTTAAAATTTATATGAAGCCGCTGGGTGAGATCATCCGGAGGCACTGAGCGTGGTGTCATCAGTACTCTGACGACAACCAGATATATTTCTCCATGGCAAGATCATCAGTTCAGACTTCAGATGGCATCTCTCCTCTCATACTGTCTTAGAGCGGTAACGGATTGGATGAGGAAAAACAGATTGAAGTTATATCCAGACAAAACAGAGGTACTGACAGTAACAGGCCTAAAAACAGATTTGGGAATACAGTCTCTGGTCCTAGATGGAGTCACACTCTCCTCTAAGGACTGTGTTGGCAGTCTGGGGGCACTCTTAGATCTGTCGCTCCACATGACTTGTCAGGTGAATGCGGCAGTTAGGAATGCCTGTTATCAGCTTCAGCTGATACGCCAGCTGCACCCTTATCTGGATATGAGGGATTTGGAAACTGTTATACACACTTTGGTAATCTCACGTTTGGATTACTGCAATGCACTCTAGATGGGGCTACTCTTGTGCCTAACCCAGAAACTGCAACTGGTGCAAAACATGGCAGTTAAGCTAATTACTGGAACATCAAGGAGGGAGCACATAACACCAGTGCTTAAATCCCTCCACTGGCTGCCGATCAGTTTCCGGGCACAGTACAAGGTGTTGGTTTTAATCTTTAAAGCCCTACATGGCTTGGGTCCATCTTATCTCAGGGACCACCTCTTCCCGTACGATCCCCCCTGCACTTCGGTCCTCTGGGAGGAACTAGTTGAAGCCTATGAAGACTAGGCTGGTGCAGACCTCCCAGAGGGCCTTCTCTGCGACCGCTCCCAGACTATGGAATGGCCTGCTGGATGAGATCCATCTTATTACTACCCTTGCTGCTTTTAAGAAAGCAGGAAAGACAGATCTCTTCCAGAAGGCTTTCCCGGAATAATCCCCTGGCTCTAGTAGAGGTGTTACACCCCTTTACTTCTCATAGTACATGGACATGCCCAAGTTGTTTAATTTGTTTTAATTTGTTTTTGTTTTTGATTTTACTATGTTTTTAAGAATCGTTTTAATTCTGCTATTATAGTTTAATTTAGTTTTAAGGGGTGGGAGGATTAGGGTGTGGGATATAGGAATTTTATATTGTCTCTTGTTTTTAAATTATGCTGTTCGCCACCCCGATTGCTAAGCTATTATACTACTGAAAAAGACAGTATTGTCAAAACGACCACAGAAAGACTCCGGAAGTAGTCGTCAGTAATCTCCAAAGCAAATTTGTCAACAGTGGTCAATCTCCTAAGCAAATTTGTCAATAGTAATCTCCAAAGCAAATTTGTCAACAGTGGACTCAGTTAATAATTTTTACAGGGCACTCTCCACAAGTTGTTCAAGGTCAAGTGTTCTGGGATATTGTGGTCAGTAATTTCCATTTCGACTTCACAGAGAAACAATTCCCTGGAGTTGTTTATTGTACATGTTTATTGTTGTGACTGTTCTATCATTGTTTCACTGACTAGTTATATTCAGTCCTTGCAAATACATATACATGTAGTAAAATATGTTAAACTTTGGGTATTTTGTGGTACTTAGGGATTCTATAGTATAGAATTCTCCAACATTCATTTTTTATTTTTTATTTTTATTTATTTTTTCTCCCATTATATCTGTCTCTTATAAATTTAACAACTTTTTCCCAATCTTTAATATATTTTTCTGGGGAGTAGCCCTTTAACAGCAATGTCAATTTATCCATTTCTAAAATGTCATATAACTTCCAAAGCCAATCTTCTTTATTTGGGGTTTCCTTCAGTTTCCATCTGCTAGCAAAGAGGATTCTGGTGATTGTGATCATATAGAACAATAATTTCCCATGATTCTTTTCCAATTGATCATCCAAGATTCCTAAAGATAAATTTCTGGTTTTAATTCTATTTTGGTGCCTAATATCTTATTCATTAAATCCTTAATCATCCCCCAATATCTTTTTGCATATTTGCATGTCCACCATCAATGAAAGAATGTCCCATTTGGCTCTCTACATTTCCAACAACAATTATCACAATTTTTGTATATTTTGGACAATTTGCTGGGGCTCAAATACCATTGATAGAACATTTTGTACCAATTCTCTTTCAAGTTTTGGAAAGCCGTATATCTCAAATTTCCCCCCAAATTTTTTTCCCATTGCGTAATATGAATATTGTGTCCAATGTATTTGGCCCATTGGCCCATTGTATTCTTTACAATTTCATCCTCCATTTCTATTTTTAATAGTGATATATATATATATATATATATATATATATATATATATATATATATATATATATATATATTTCACCAATTTGTACATCATAGAAATCTGAGTGTATTTTTCATTACACAAAATATTTTTTGCAAAGGAAAAGTAGCAGGACCATCAGCCTTAATGCTAAATATATGGTGCTCTTTAAAAACCCTCAGGACAAATTACAAATTGCTACTTTGGCCCGGCATATGTATCCAGAAAATATCAATTTATTCATGGAGGCATTTGCTGATGCTACAAACAAACCTCATGGGTATTTAGTGCTGGGTCTGAATGCTAACACCCCTGATTCTTACAGGCTAAGAACTGGCCTTTTCCCTCCAGACTGGCCTGTAGTATATATAATGAAGAAGAGCCATTCCAGTCACAAAAGGGGCCAATTTTAACAATCCAGCCATCTGTTGCTGCCTGCTTCTCCATGGGGCAACAAGTCCAATTGTGTAAAGAGAAACCTGGCACTCTTAAAACTGCTTATTACAGTGCCCCCTCATCAAAGAAAGGCCATTTTGTGTTCAGCTTCAGATGACCTTGTTGCAGCCATTTCAGAAATAGCCCTCAATACTTTAAAAAGCAATATCCCTTTATCTCCCCAACAGGTGGGTATATTAAGAAAAAAGCGCACCCTTATTAAAACTCTGGGTAACAGTAAATTGTCCCTGAGAAAAAAGAAGTACCTTGTGAAGCAGTCTGGGGGCTTTTTGGGGCCACTGCTAAGTTTTGCAGTTCCTCTAATAACAGGCCTTTTAACTAAACAGTGATGGAATATGCTGAAAAAATGTATCTTGGATGCTTTGCTCCAAAAATATCTAACTCATGTAAAACAGAAGGAGGCAGAGAAACAAAATTTAAATCTGTTTCTACCCAAACCTCATTCTGAAGAAGTTGTGGTGAACTCTATGGGCGCCATGATTCAAGAAGTGTTGGACAGCCTGCCTGCTAGGTTCAAAAATAATGCAAGGTTGTTACTAAATAAAATGAGTCAAAACAAAAATGTTTCTTCTGTCAGTGTGTGGATTATGGGTGTTGCAGTGATGCACTTTGGCACACAGCAGAATGTGCAGGACAAGCTGGCTGCTGTGATCCACAGCCACTTTGTATCTCTTACCATCAACTGGCTTAGCTTCCCTTCTTCAGGATCCTGTCTTCCTCAGTCAAGAAGACACATTGTAAAGTCCAAAAGCATAGTTTATTAATGCATATAAAAGCAAAATAAGATAGCTAAGTAAAATCCATTGTGATGAACTTGTCCAGTTCAGCCATGAAAGATTACATCTTTAACAATCCCAAAGGCTTAGGATCTCAACTTGTTGCAGTTGAAACCACTGCCAGACAGACACGCTCATGCGCACTCACATCTTGAAAAATAAACATTGTTATTCTTAAACACAATATTCTCTAGGCCCTTCTCATACTCCACCTTCTGGGTGTTAATCTTATGTTTATTGGATAATGTTTGTATGATATATATTAACCCAGCCTATTGCTGTCCATCATTCACCACATGACTTCCTTTCCCAGCCTAACAATTGTTTACCTTTGTTGATATCTCTTGCTTTCCATAACAAAGTCTGTGTCTATGAGTTGTACCTTTGGGAAAGTACATGTTTATGTCTTCTTGGCCATCTGGTGTTAGATTCACTTTGTTTCTCTACATGTTGTTCTCATGAGGAAAATTCCACACACACATCTCTACATTTCACCTTTGACTGTATAACCCATCCATATTCTAACATCTTCGTGGGATGACAAGGGGGTCTTTGTGTATAAAGGAGAATCTATAACTGGATCTAATATATTGGACTTAGTGAAAAGCATAATACAAACTCATGCTTTACCAACCAAACTCCTCCCCAAAGGATGGGATATTTTTTGAAGGCCATGGCTGAAATAAATGCTCCAACTTCTGTGGTGGGTAATACTGCCAATAGAAAACTTTTGGATCGTTTAAAGAACAATGAAGATTCTTTACCAGTAATGCCTATACTGTCACACAGGTCTTTTAAAAAGCAGCACCAGGCTGCCTCTACCTGGCTCACTTTATAACACAGCTACTGTCAGAAAAAATAAAAGTCTTCTTTTTAAACTAATTGATAGCCTGTGAGTGTTTTTTTAAAAACAAAAATAAAATAAAAACCAGGACACAGATTATGTTTTGTTTTTTTTACAAAACCCACTGAGAGGGTGTGTATTTATTAGGAAATAAGGTTGTGAAATTCATTACAGGATATACAACCTTGAGTAGTCTGGAACATGTCTGCTACAAGCCCAGGCATGTTCTTCTTCTTTTTCACAAACTGTACAAAACTCTCATCATTTTTTTTCCAAATTGTGAGAATATAGGTTTTGAATATTTTTAAATGTCAGGCCCTTACAGTGCTGTTGTAGAAAAAACACACAGTGGTATCCACAAACCACAGAATCTGAGGCTTGTACTGCCCGACCCTGGTACACAGTTTTGTAGCATTTTTTTCTTTAAAAATTCATAATGGATTTAGGAAATGGGGGGGTGGTCTGGAGGGTGACCATAGGAGTCAAAAAATTCACCAGTCTTTTCCTCTGTCAAATATATAGCAAGCCAGTGTTCTCCTGGAAGGTTGTGAGGGTGGGTGTTCATGATCAGGCCAAGTGGTCTTTGTAGCAGCCTCTTTCTGGGGAGCATGGCACAGGGGAGGACTCCAAAGAAACTCTTATGAGTATAAGGGTTGAAAGTCAGTATGCGGGTTAACTGCAGGCTATCCATGTTACATATAATCAAACAAGACATTTCTTCAGTGACTTATTTCTATCACATTGTCAAAAACTCCATAAACAACCATATTGAAGGTAGCTGGCAGGGGCCAGGCAAAACGCAGCTCTGCATTCAGGTTTCCAGTTTTAATCAAAGAGTAGTGGTCACCACCTTCTTGATCTGGAGTCAGGTCAAATGCTAAGAGTGTGTAACCTCTTGCATATTCCTCATGGTTAATTAAAAGAGACCTGTCTTTCATATGCTTGCCAGCAGTCTGTTCCAAACTCATATACTCTTGCACACAATTTTTCTCTTCAAAATTGGGCTAAAATGGTTTCATAGGATTCTATTCTCCATCCGGGTAAAGGGCTGCAAAATTAATATCGTTATGCTTAAAGTTAAAGGGGTTTTTGTTATAAACACCACTAAAAGCATCATTGTCAATCGGGCCTATAACCACCTGCTTAGGTAACTGCCCCAGAAACAGGTTCTCCTGATTAGACACACAGCTGCCTCTTGGGATGCTGAACATCTTCATACTCACACGATCCACAAGATATTTGGCATTGGCAGTCAGCAGTCCCTCAGCATGTCCCAGGCGTGCACCAGGGGACACCCTCACCTTTTTCGCAAAAAGGGAGGCTAATAGAATTTGTAGTTTGTATTGCTGGCCTGCAGCATCACTCATTAAGCAGAAAGCATTTTTGTTGCGGGGAAGCTTAATTTTCACATCAACACCATTTAGCAAAAGCTTTTCCTGAAAAAATAGGTCAGCATGGAGATATCCCAGCAAGTCTATCTTTCTACTTTCAGCGGTCAGTGTTGCTCTTTTAACAAATCCGTCATTATCCCCATCCAATTCAGCCGATTCATGTTCTCCAACTGTATCTTTATAAAACAGCCCTGCAGAAAACTGAGTTGCTAGAGTGTCATTGCTGTAGTTTAGCATAGATTCAATAAAGGCTCTGTAAGGGTAACAGTTATTACTCTGGCTGATGAGTCTGTCTTCTAGAGTTGACGGAAAATGGAAGCTACTGGATAATTCACGAGCCCTACATTAGCATCAATTGCAAGGTTTGATCAATTTTCATTCATTATTTTACAGGTCAAATAGAGGAGCATATTGTTCAGATCCATATAGTCCTCACCATTCCCGGCAATGAAAAAGTCAAGAGGGGCAGATTCTGTAAGAGCCGTCAGTGGAAGAACCTCAATAAACACACTTTTCTCAATACTGGTCTGGGTAGGTCCAATGTGGAATACATCTAATTCAGATTTAGTGCACTCTTCAGAGCCACAGTGGATAAAGGCCATGATGCTGATTTAAAAGATGTCCCTCTTAGACAGACCCCTCTGTTACTTTCGCACAGCGCTCCACTTCTGAGTTTTCTTTTCTTGTGGGGCTTTTCTTTTAAGGGGGTGGGAAGGTACTTTCAGCCTCACCTGTGATGCTTTTCTTTTTAACCCCTTCCTTCTCTTAATGTACATCAGACCCGATCCTTCTTGAAGATTTGGGGGTGTCACTCTATTTAGAACTGCTTTAGTCATCTTGCCAGCTACATCTTTGGCAATAATATGAATAGCTGTTTTTGCATGAGGTTTAATAATGTCGAGGCCTCTTCTTAAAAGCAGAACAGCTTTTCGAAAAAGGCCTCTGAATATCCCACCAAGCCCTGCATTGTACATTTGGGGGATACCCTAATACCCAGGAAGGCCATTTCCAGCTTGGGTTCTGTAATAATTTCTGTAAAGGGCAGGGTCCTCATATGGTTTTAAGATCACCATTTTTAAAGAAGCAGGGTTCTCCTGAGCTGGAAGTGAAGCTTCACAACCACCTTTCCAAAATGAAATGGGACTTTTTTGTTCTGATCTGTCTTTATCTCAACAGTGATGGTGTCAATATGGTGTTTGCTTACAGGAATGTAGTGAGGCTTGTCATAATAAATATTGACACATTCATTATTCTGTCCTTGCACAGGCACACAGCATAGCAAAGGAACATAGATGTCCCCAACTATCTGATACTCCACAATATCTGTGTAAACATATAAACTGGTAAACCCCCCAGTGATGTCTGCTTCAAAAAGCAGGATTTTAACATGATGGTTGGGAAACAGTCCTAATATGTAGGATAATTCTGCACCAACCATAAGTGTGTACGCGCCATCTGGTTCAAGCCTAACTGTTCTGGACACTTGGTCATACTGCAGAACCACTTCTGGGGGGGGGTCATCCTGTGTTTTTATAAGGTTGTTCATGTATTCCAGCAGTTTGGGGATACTTGAATAATAACCACGTTGTAGAAGGTAATGCCACATCCTTTTTCCATTTGCAATTTCAAACCTCACATCAGCAGTTACAGTGTTCCAACTATGAGGGTACTGTATCTCAGCTAGTCCCACCTCCCACTCCCCAGGAAGCTCCAGAGGTCTTGCAACAGAGATAGTAAAATCTGAGAATGTGTTCTCTGGAAAAAACATCTGCACAGGTATTACTTGGAAGTAGAGCATAAAAACTACCATCCCCCATTTTTCTACCTCTTCACAAGCTGTTACTACAGAGGTTTGCCAACTTCGGTAGCATGAACCCAACTGTTGAACTTGTTTGGCCATCCTAGTCATTTCACTAGGTATTGCTTATTTCTACCCCACCCTTTTGTGGCTAGAATTTTTTCAATCCTGTACACCTGGTCCAATGCAGTGATAATCTTTTGTAATTCTTCAGGATAAAAGCTGCCAACCACAGCTTCACTATCATAAACTTTCAGCAGAAACACAGGCCTATCTGCTTTTCTGATGACATGGTCCACAATGAATATCTCTATGGTAAAATTATGATCATAGCCCTTAGCAAATATTCCCTTGCTTTTAGAAATCCTCACATGGTCTCCTTTTCTGAGCACCGACACTTCCTCTTTTTTTTTTTTTTGGCACGGGGCCCATAAACTGTTTTCCACACTGCTAGATCATTGGAGTCATTGACATCAACTGGCCTTGCTTTGATAGTATGGTGAAAACTATGATTATAACTTTTTATAAACAATGGGAGGGAATCAATATAGATGAAGGTATTATTAGCTGTGAAATACCTCCACATTTTTCATTTTAAAGTACTATTAAACTGCTCCACACCCCAGCTTTAACTTCATTATTGGTGACAAAGGGGCTAAGCAGATGGGTGGCCTTGGGCTGCCCCAGGAAGCTGCGCCGCGGGGGTGAAGTATCCCCACACCTTGGCCCTGCAGTGCACTTCACCGCCCCTGGAAGGAGTGCTAAAACAGCGCTCCTTCCACAAGTCGCCGAAGGTGCACCTCAAAAGGCCAGTGGAGCACCTTCGGCAACTCTTCTGTCGCAGAATTTGCAAACGCTGTGGTGGGAAGTCATCGTCACAGCACCAGCCATACAGAGGGGCCGGCACACTGACGATGAGTTCGGGAAGGGGTTGGGGCACCCACCGTGCAGCTGGCCCTCCCCTTCCTTGCCCCAAGACAGCCCTTTTAGCCATCTGCTTCTCCCAATGTGATATACCTGTTGTTTTAAAAGGCTACTTACAGGCTTGTTTAAGAACTCGGGGCCATGATCGGTCTGTAACTTTCCAGGTTTTCTTTCTGTGAAAATAGTATTAAAGGCTCTCGACACTTCTCTACCTGACTTATCCTCCAGAGCCACAGCCCAGGCATATTTTGAAAATATATCTATCACCATGAAAATGTACTTGTAACCCCGGTTATACTTAGAAAATTGTTACATGTCAACTAAATCAGCCAGCTATTGAGAATCCACTTTAGATACAATAGTCTTGTTTCTTTTAAAATGGACCCTGGCTGGCCTATGTAGTGTATAACCGTCCTGTTTGGAAAGCCATCCAGCAACATCTCCTTTCTGGATGGTTTTGCTCTGTTTCTTGGCCTCTAAAAAGAGGGGATAAGCACCTCCAAAGCTCCCAACTTCTTCAGGGGCATAATATATTTTCTTTATAATTTTTTCATGTTCTGGCATTTTGTCAGTTTATGTAAATGTGAACACACAGGTATAGAACAAACAATTTTTATTGCAAATAGCATGGAGAACATCTAATCCTCAGGCTTGATGGACATGAAACACATGATATGTTTACATTCTGAGAGTTTCCAATCTGAAGATTCTTCACATCACTTTCAGGCACACCCGCCTCCTGTTGGCAAAAACATTTAAAACACCTTTTAGTTAAAAAATAAAGCTATCCCCACAGCTCACCCCCACTTCTCTGTCTCTCTTTTAAAAATAACACCCACTCAATATGAAGACTCTTACCAGTAAGCTCTCATAACCCCCATCTGCCTTTTCAGAGTCGTCCACCAAGGTATCAAGAAGTGGCTGGTTAGCAGACCCAGCTGAGTCAGGCTCTCCCATGGCCCTCTCAATCTTCTGAGGGTCTGTTTTAGAAAACACACTATCTCTCTATCTCTTCCAGATCAGAAATCAGGGATTTTTCCATCTTCGGGAAAATTGCTTTCAGATTACAGCCACAATCGCAGTCTAGGTCAGAACCATTATCAGGGTCATCTATATTTCAGTCCACCGAGTACTTGATTTTAACCCTGGGGCCTTGGTCTGCTGAAAAACCAACTACAGGTGAATCCTCCACTGAAGCCTCTTTCTCACCAGCACTGGATTTTAGGTCTGCAGGAGTTAGTGAGGGAAAAGAGAATATATGGGGCCCCATAGATTCTTTGTAGGATGCCTTCTTTTTAGGGTGCTTTTTTATTTCTGCAGAGGGTCTGGAAAAACTCCCAGAGCTCGGAGTAGTGCTGGCTGACTCCATGTTGTCTTCTCTGAATATGTCCAGACTTGCCCAAAGACTTCCTGCACAAAGTGGAGCCCAACCCACAGCAGGGGCATGGGGGATGGCCCCAGTGGGGCCACCCCCACCCCATGACAGTCTCAGCCAATCAGGAGAGTTCCTTAAAAAACCCCTCCAATTGGCTCTTTCAAACCTTCAGGGTCACATGACTTCTTCAGATGCACCACCTAAAGGCAGGGATTCCTGCTGGGTGGGACTTCTGGCAGGAGGCCAGATATCAGGGGAGGGTGGGACTTCCAGTTAAGGCAAGACTTCTCGGGTGGGGCACCTGTTAGTGGGTGGGTCTTAAGGGTTTGATGAGAGGTGCCACCCTATACTACTCTCTGGTACCACAACAAACTACAGTTCCCATTATTCCCTAGCACTGAGCCAGAGCAGTTAAAGTAGTCTCAGGCTGGATTATTTCTGACAGTCTGTTCAGGCCCTAAATTCAATTCACCTTCCGGGGGTTGCCTCTTTGCCAGTCTTCCATTAAACAAAGTCTGGCATAAAAAGAGTCCAGTCCCTTATCTCCAGAGAGGTTTCTATATTACAGTGTAGCATTGACACAGTGTTTAACTTCTCTTTTTATTCTGATCACTTTCAATGAGATACCTCTCCCAGCCAAAACAAACTTTACTTTCTCAAAATAAATCAATCTCCATCCATTTTAACTTGCAAAGTGCATATAAAAACAATCAATCTTTCAGTTTTATAACATTACTTTCATGTTACTATGTCCTTTATCCACTTTTGTCCTATGAAAGAGGTATCAGCCAGGCACTGCTGCACCTGGAAGCCAACTTTGGTAGACTTATTTTTGAGGCTTGGATAAAATGCAAAAGGTAGCAGAGAGGATACAGGTGAAAGCATTGTATTTCTTTGAATCTTCCAAAGGGTATAATATCAATACAAGAGCTGAACTAAAAATGCTCACTGATTTTTGGAGAGGTTTGTCTTTTCTTCCTTGTGCCCCAAATGCATTGCACTGAGCCGATGCCCTTCAACACACATCCATCACCCTCAACACATACCAAGACAACTCATACTCCACCACATATTAAATTGTTCCATTGTGAGCATCTTTATGGTCTTGATCAGATGTAACTTGGACAACTTTCTCTATCTATTAATTCTGACATCATTACATAGATATTTTACTATGTAACAGAAAGTGGGTGAAGTCAATTCAGCATAAGAGCAATAAATTAGCTTAGCATGCTGTCACTGATATTATGACATAGCCATATCTCATTGGCTACATGGCAATCTTACCTTTATCTTATCTTCTTATCCCTAAGATAAGAAAGTTAATCAGTAGTATATTTATTATGAGCAATGAAACATATTAGAAAGAAAATGTACTACAAAAGACATCAATTGAAAGGGAAAATGCATATGTAAAAGGTTTGCTTTGGGAGATCTTTAGCTATTTTCACACCAGATACATACAATGGAGAATGCATCAGCTTAGCCTTTACCAAAGTATATATCAACACATATGCATACGCACCCCATACAAAATATGAGTTATAATTAGCAATTCTAGGGGGACAATAATAAAAAAATACTTTGTTTAGCTAACTCTTCATCTGTTTTAAATGAGATAAATGCTGGAATGTTACCAGGCTAGATCAGATGGAGAGGAATTTCCCTTGTGGTCTAAATAAATTCATTCCTAATCTAGCCATAATTGACATTCAATGGGTAGAATGTTGTGCTAATGCTTATTTAAAGAGGCCATTTTTTTAATGAAGGCAAAAGGTCATTTTTTTTTGTAATCTTTGAATTAAAGGACTAAATGAAACAATGAATGGATGATTCGAGTTTTTCATGCTCCACCAGATAGCTGTGCTATGCTTTCAAAGGTTACTTTAGAGTGGAAAGGAGCCAAAAAGCATACTCAAATTGCTGGCTTACTTGTTGGAGCCGGGGGTGGGATGGCATTGTAATTAACAGTCTCCATATTATCTTTCTTTTTCTTTGTGGTATTATATGGCCAAATCTCTGCTACAAAGTGTTTAATGTCAGTGTATATGGATCAACTATCAAGAGTCTAGTCTATTAAAAAAAAGATGATGTGAAGAAGGAATGAAGGATGTTCTGGGTGATAAAATACTAGTTCTGAAGTTCCATTGTGTCATCACACTAGATGTTGCACTTTTTTCCAGGTTCACTCAGCAGTTAGGAGGGGAAGCAAATATCTACCATCATGAGCAATCTGTTTCTACAATGTCTTGGTTCGTCTGTGAGTTTTTAATCTCCTTATGTTACCACCACTTTTGGTATAATTAAGCTGGCATAGTGCATCAATAGGATTGAAGTCAACTGATGTACAATATTTATTTTATTCTCTCAGGCAAGAACAAATAATTCCAAATATTTTCTCCACAGTGGACAATACTGAATTTTGTTTTTGTTTTGATTTTCATTATAAGACCTTTTACGAAAAATTTTCATTTGTGCAAAACATTTACTGCACAGAAATATGTGTACACTCCTCCAAAATAATATTTCATGAAATATCAAGCTTACTCAATTCCTGTAGTATTTAAAATCTCTTAATGGCTGCCCATTTTTCCCCAGGAAGTATTTGCTGTGTTTTAATGCCCTTTTGCATCAAGTATAAGAAAATGTGCAAGAATTCTTTGCATATAACCAGGTGTCCTGTTGGAGTCCTACACACCTTTAAGCTCCCTTCCATATGTAGTTGCACTTTTTGCCCACTGTTTAATGTCTGTATTCAGTGCCTAAGTACAGTTCCTGAAATATAACTGTTGCACATGAAGTTGTCCATTCTTTGATAATGTATAAACACTCAAGCAAATAATTCAATGTGGAAGCAGCAAGCACATTCACAGATACAACACTGGTTGCACAGTACTGGCATTCAGTAGAAGGATGATGTAGTATAACCATATATAACTACATAAATGTAGATTTATATTACACAAACATGGTATAGGCTCTTGGTTATAGTCTGTACTTGAACACAAATATACATATAACCAACCTTAGAGAAGCTACCCAGTTTCTATACAACTCAAGTGTTTTTCTTTGCCATTTACTCCTATATGTCAACTTCCACCTATCTGAGATGCCCATTCTGGATTCTTTTGATAGCACAGAATTTAACAAAACTTGTGAACTGTCTTTTGTATAAGAAAAGGAAGCTCACATAACCCTTCTCTATTATTAATCCATTTTATTTATCCACTACTTGATAGCAAACAAATTTCTTGTATTAAATTTAAACAATCTTTCCATAGACTTTACAGCAGTCATGACCTATGAGGCCTCATACTGATGAGGTCAACAACAAAAGAAGGCACATGGGTTGACTCCTCCTCCCCATTAGGTGATTATAAATACATGTCTGTCAACTACACTGTTATAAATTGTCATACTTAAAATTCCCTCAAAGAGATTTGTAACACACTCCCCTGAAGTTTCCACCCAAAGGTAAGTCCCTAGATTCTGTAGGATGTAACTATGGCAGTAAAAGTGGGATAGAAGTGCTCTAACAGTGTAATGCTGCTACCTGGCCTTGCATACCCTTATGTTGGATATATATAAAATCATAATTAATATCCAGCAGAGAGCATGACCTTTTTTTTTTTTCCTCTATGTGAACCCTGGGGTAGCTCCCTATTTTCCAAGGTTAATTTTTTTTATAGTATGTCTTTGGCTGTTAGCTGAAGGTTTTTCATGTTTTTCTCTAAGTTTGCTCATTATTGACACTCCCTTGCTTAAATTGGCAATGTTTTCCTATGGCCATCTCTTGGCTGAACTGGTGATTATTACCCATTTAACTCCTTACTTGCCTCTGTGGCTGTGTGGATCTGCTTTTGCATGTGTGAATGTGCATCTTTGCACAGTTCTAAATAAAAACCTCTTAGTTATTTAAAATTGGAATTTTCTTGGTTGTTCCTGGTATACATTGGCTGAAAAGATCTTAGCACAAGTAGCATGCCTTCATCTGAGTTAATATTCCCCAAACATTTCAAAAGAGACAGTAGCATTTCTGGTGGGGCTTTTCAGGTTCCCACCTTTTTGTATAACAATGAACATACACCCTATGCTGAAGTGTTGTGTCTGCTCATCACATGCAAGTGATGAAGCTGAGCAGTTTATGTATCTTCCCTGCCATGTGTTCAAACCAAAATCCATACATCTCATTTTGCAGGCTCAGTACAAACATGTGACACAGGCACCCTTGCACACACATATTACCACCCCCTCCAATACATTGGGAACTTGTGTGCTATATGTTAGTCATGTCTATGTTTACATTCCTACTGCCTGCATTTGTCTCATTTGCAAAATATTTGATCCTTCTGCCTGCTCCAGATATGGAACATGTCCTGTGTGCAGGCACAAATACCTCTGTATTTCAAACTGTAAGTCTATGTGCACAACCTGGGCCAGCAAATAATTGTTAGCAAAACTGTGCCTGTAAGACTGCCATCTTGACTCCTGCAGATCTTATAAAACACAGGCAGCAGATACATTGATATAGGGAAATAGGATTCCATAAATATTTTCAACCATTTACAACCATTACAATTTAGCCTATTTTTTTTTCACTCATGGTAATGGGTTGAGATTAGGGTTAGGAAAAGACTTGCTACTTGGGCTAGTCCTTTGGATCTCTAGACTGCTGAAAACTATCTATTTCCCTCTTCCTGGCTACTCAACAATGAGTAGCACTTTCATTTTAAAGCTTATAGGACAAAGCAAAGTAGTTGGATCAGTTATCTTATTCAAGAAAATTAAATTATAGAATTTGTGAGGGTCATCAACAACAATGGGGTTATTCAAGAATACCCAATACTGCAGGGCTCATGACCAAGTAAAATCTGCAAAGGGGCATCAACAAGATGAACTGATGGTCATGTTGATAGTATATTCATAGCTTCTCCAATCCAATCAAGAAAAACATCTACCAACTCTGCCTGCATATGTTGTGTCCTTCATTACTAGAATATGGCATATGCCTTTGCCTATGCATTAATTATTCTTGAATCCCTATCTTCCAGATAAAATTATGTGAATACCCAAAATTAAGTAACTGAACTTTGTGCTATATGTAGTCTCATGAAATACAGTCTTTTTTAATGAGATAATAAAAAGTTAATGGTGTGGTATCTCTTTTGTGGCATAATGTGGAATTTTCATTGTACAATCATTACCCAACAATACAAGGGAGTATTGTAAAGTAATAATGATCACCCAGAAGTTATTATATATTGATGGAATTTTGTCAGTGTCATCATTGGTCCCTAAGTGCATGATGTTGAGAAATCAGTTCTTCGTGTCCTTTATTTTTGTTACAGGTTGTGCCAGAAGTGACTAAAGTATAAGATGGAGTAGACTGAGGCTCTCAGTGTGATAAAGTTCCTGCATTTGAAGGTTAATAGTGCCTGGCAAATTCATAATGAAATGATGGTAGTTTATGGAAATGATTGCCCATCTTGTGACATTATTGTGAGGTAGACTGGTCACATGTCCCTCACAGACAAGCCAAGACCTGAAAGACCATCATTGATGGATAATGCAGCCACAGTGATGAAAGTGGAGTGTTTAATCCTGGAAGACAGGCAAGCAACCATCCAAATGATCATGAATGAAACTGGTCTCAGTTATGATAGTGTCTGGAAAATTATTCATGATAAACTGCCCGTGTCTAAGGTGTCTGTGCACTGGGTTCCACGTTTGCTAACCCCTTTCCAGAAACAAATATGCTGTGACCGTTCAAGACAGATGTTGATCCTGTTGGAACAGGATGAAAAGGATTTTTTTTTTTTGGTTGTCTTGTAAACATAGATCAGGGGTAGGCAACCTTTCCCCTTTAAGGGCCGAGGGACTTCAGCTCCCAGAAGCCTCAGCCATGTTGGCCAATAGCCCCATGCTGGCCAATAGCTCCTGGGATTCTGGGAGCTGAAGTCCCTCAGCCCTTAAAGGGGAAAGGTTGCCTACCCCTGCCATAGATGAATCTTGGATCTATCAGTATGATACAGAGACCAAAACTATGAGCGTGGAGTAGAAGCATGCCAATTCCCCTCCCCCAAAAAAGACAAAGGTGCAAAAGTCAGCAGGGAAGGTCATGCTCTCAGTTTTTTGGGACTGTCATGGATTCATTCTTACAGATTTCCTTGCAAAGGGACAAACCATCACTGGCACATACTACAGCAATTTTCTGGACAAGCTGCAAGATGCTCTGAAAAAGAAATGCTGTGTTATGCTCTCCAGAGCCATTTGTCTTCTTGCTGACAATGCACCAACTCACTTACTTCAAGTTGCAGTTAACAAAGCAAGGGCACGTGGCTTTCAGATCTTGCAGCATCTACCTTATTGTCCCGACCTCACACCAAGTGAATTTTTCTTGTTCTCAGAAATGAAAAATCCATTGTGGGTTTACCAATTTGACTACACAAATGACATCATTCATGAAGTGGAAGAGTGATTAAGGCACAATCTGCAGACTTCTACAATAATGGTATTCAGAGGATCAAGAAATGTTGGGGAAATGTGTAAATCTATATGGTGACTACGTAGTAAGAAGTCAACTAATACAAATTAAAATAAACTTTGTCTTTTTTTAAGGTAATAATTAACACTATACGATACCCCTTTGTATCTAAATTGCTTTGACTATTAACTTTTGGAAATAGCCCAGAACAATTATACTCTTTAATCGATGCAACTAATTGGACAGCAACTAATTGGAATAAAACTGTATTCACTATATTTAATAATGAAGCCAATATCACTATTAAGTCAATAAGAGTGAAGATAATTGTTCTTGCCCTCATTGTACAAATATTTTAGATGTCAGTATGGTAGCCCCCAGCCACTGGATTTTTCAGGGGCACCACTGTGAGAAAAATGTTATTAATTTAATTTAGTTGAATTTAATTTATAACCTGACTTTCTCCTGGCGTGGAAACCAAGGCAGCTTACAACACCCCCCCCCAATAAAAGTAAAGAGGAAATAAAGTAAGAAGAAGGCTCCACCCCTTCCAATCCACCACCATCCAACCTGAGAAGGAGAGAGAGAGACAGGCCAACTCCATTTGCCAAAGTAACAAAAAGCCCCCCTCCTTGCAATACACCTTCATCTGATGTAAGAGGGAGGCCAGCTCCATCGGCCAAAGTAAGGAGAAGGCCCTCTCTCCTGCCCATCCATCATCATCCTGCCTCAGAGGGGAGAGAGGCAGGCCATCTCCACTGGGCCTAGCCCAAAATAAGAAGAAGAACCCTTCTTCCAGCCCATCTGCCATGGCCATGGCCCCAGAGGGAGAGAAGAACCAATAAACCTGACCCCTTCCCCACCACCATTCCCTTTTCCTTTTGTGTCATGCCTTTTTAGATTGTAAGTCTGGGGGCAGGGAACCGTATAATTAAAAAAAAAGTAAGCCACTCTAAGAGTCTTTGTGGCTGAAGAGTGGGGTATAAATACTCCAAATAAATAAATAAAAGTACAGCTAAACTCATAGTATAGACAAGTTTTTTAATCAAACAATTAGTAAACAATTCTATTTAAAATACAAAGTTTACTATACTATAAATGTATAGGAAACAGTTTAAAATACATTTAGCCAAAGGGGGGAAATCCCTAGCACATCCCATTAAAAGAACCTTATAATGCTTGAGTTTTCTGCCTAAATGAGAAGGATTTTGCTTATTGGGCAGGAAAAAAATGAACAAAGGCCCAACTGAACCTCCCATAGGAGTAGTGATGGAAATAATACTCAGAAATATTTTAAATAATATCAAAAATACGTTTTTGAGCATTGGAAATCAGTCACAAGGAGAATCCTGGGATGATGAGAATTTTCATAGCTTGGACCTTACTCTGCACAAAATTTGTGCATATTTGGTGTATAGTAAACATCTGTTTCCTGCAAAATCACATGTGGATTTCTTTCCACTTACTAGGAGTGTTAGGTTTAAGATTAGATTTATTTAGGGGGGTTGCAGACTGCCAAAAATAGTGCAAATTGAGTCCACTTTTAGGGTTAGGGTTAGGGAATCATGGGAACTGTATTTTATTGTGGCACTAGAGCTCTCTAACAGAGAAGGCTCAATGTCTCAGGAAAAAAAAAACAATTCCCACGATTCTCTAGCACTAACCCTAACCCTAAAAGTGAACTCAATTTGCACTATTTCTGGCAGTCTGCAACCCTAGTCTCATACAGTCCATTACTGAAAGTAGACACCCATTAAGTACCAAAACAGCTTCCTTGGAATTAGATGAAAATCTTATGCATCTTCAGTGTACTGGTGATTGGTGACCAAACCTCCAAAGCAGGGGTAGGCAACCTTTCCCCTTTAAGGGCCGAGGGACTTCAGCTCCCAGAATCCCAGGAGCTATTGGCCAAAATGGAACTATTGGCCAACATGGCTGAGGTTTCTGGGAGCTGAAGTCCTTCGGCCCTTAAAGGGGAAAGGTTGCCTACCCATGCTCCAAAGGGTTTTTGAAGCCAAGCTCCAAATTGTAGTAAGTATCATCTTGTCCTGAGAATGCTTGTTGAACTATGTGGGTTTGTAATTTGCCCTGGCCATCAATTCCTTTAACAGCATTCTTGAAACAATATAACAAGACATATTGTTACCCAAGATTACTATGCTAAAAAAGGTTTCTGCACACTAATATCAACTTCTTGCTGAAATTTCGTTAATTTTGAGAATTTTTTGTTAAAATGTGGCAGATCACTATCCTAAAATAGCTAACCAATTCCAATCATGAAGTGCAACCATAACACAAATCAAAATTGTTAGATTTACCCATGCAAGTAGTCCACATTTGTAAGCATTTTGAACATCCTGGATCAAACCAAGAATAGTTTTGTTTTGTTTTTAAAAATGCAACCATACACAAAATGTGCAGTTCCAGTAAAAATAAGGAGTGCTGTTCCAAAATGTGTGCATTACAATAATTCAATTCATTCAGAAGTTTTATTATATTAGCAGGTGTGTGATAGAGAAGGGCACTGGGAAAGAGAGAGACTGATAACGTGAAAACTAGAGTACTACATGTAAGTCTAGAAATATAGAGCCTGATCAAGGATATCCATTCCCGTTTCCATTGCCAAAGGCAGGGGTAGGCAACCTTTCCCCTTTAAGGGCTGAGGGACTTCAGCTCCCAGAATCCCAGGAGTTATTGGACAACATGGGACTATTGGCCAACATGGCTAAGGCTTCTGGGAGCTGAAGTCCCTCGGCTTTTAAAGGAGAGAGGTTGCCTACCCCTGGCCAAAGGCATTCCCCCTACCAATCCAACTGCTACTTCCCACAGAGAGTTCACTGGTCCTTTAAAAGGAGGCATTTTAAGACATGTGCACCTCTTTACTGACAGGTTGTGTGAAGTTGTCAGTGTTATGATAATGGTACTGATATCAGAAAGTAGTCAATTTGACATTTCTTAGTAAAAATTGTATTGGTGAACAGAAACATTTGTGTCTGAAAGTATCAGCAGATCCTAGCAGCCTGTCAGGTCTCCACAGTGAAAGCATTTGACTATTTAAAAATTCTGCTGAATACAAGATGAGAAAAGGATTATTTTACTTTGTAAAGACAGGAGAAAAAAAATCATCTTTCTAGGTCAGGGTAGTCTTCAAGCTGTTGACAACATCTCCTATCTCACTGCTGGTGATTTGACAAGAGTTTCTGGGAAATGTAGTTCAACACCATATGTTGGGCTGCACAATTCCCACCCCTGATGAATCTTTCCCATTGTGGTGTGAAAAGTGATGTTTGGAATGTCAGAGCTTGAAAGATGGAGTAGAGTCAGCTCCCACAAGACATTTTTTCAGTCTACGTAGAGCCATATTTATCCCCATTCTCTAGACCACAAACATGTATCCACACACTACAAAATTACAGCACTTGAGTATGGATTTAACTGTCATGATCCCATCCTATGGAATTTTGGGATTCATTATTTTATGAGGGTACTTAGAATTTTGTGTGAGAAAGCTGAAATCATGTAGTTCAAGGGAATGCCGTAGATCACCCATTCTCCATCTTTGGTCCTCTAGATATTTTAGATTTTTAGCCACCAAAATCACCATTGGCCAAGTTGACTGGGTCTTCTGGGAGTTAATTCAAAAACTCATAGAGAACTAAAGTTTGAGAGCCACTACATTAGAAAATTGTAAGTACTTCACAAAACTACAGATCCCACAATTTCAAGGAACCAAGTGGAATGTTACTGCTAAAAGTGTGAAGTTTGGATATGCCAATAGATAGACACCCCCCAATGAGTTGGGAGGGGTTTCTTGTTGTGCTGGCCAAATAAGGACATGAGATGCCTGGTTAGTCAAAGCGCACAGGGGAATGAGAACACCTGCATGCTTTGTCCAATCGGGTTGCTACTCTAAGTCTCATGGTGCTACTGGTCTCACGAGACTTGGGACGAGAGTTTGTTCTTTATAGCTCTGTGCTGCCACATGGAGGCAGCCATTTTCGAGCTTGAACTGAGTGACCCATCCCACCCACCCTTTATTAAGAAGCTATAAATCATTACTATCAGGTTAAGGCTGGTCGCCTTTGGGGGCCAGGAGGGAATTTTTTCCCATGGTGCTTCCCTGTTTTTTTTTTTTTTTGCCCTCCCTGAGATTATTAATCAAAATTGATTTTGGAAATGGGTCATGGTGTAATATTTCATGTTGTTCTTGTTATTGCTTTGTCACAACTTAAGGATAGGGTCTATAATTTTAAAATTGCTTGTCTTGTACTTGAGGGGCGGGTAATGACCCCCACCCCACAGGAAAATTAATCTGGCTATTTAAATTAATTGGGGTAAAATTGGCATAAGACAAATTTAAAGGAAATGACGTATGCAGTTAATTTGTATGATGTCATATGACGTAATATGACATCACTTCCAGAGGGGAGGGGTTTGTAAATTTGTTGATATTGTTTACTTATTTTAAAGGACCACCCATTTGAGGGGTTACACCTTCACTTACACACATGACAAATTTGTTAATGTTTATTGTCTTGTAAATAGACCGTGTACAGCTAAATAAAAGTTGTGGTCTGTTTAAACCCAAAAAGAGGCATCTCGTGTCCTTTGTGCCAGTGCAAAAATAGATACAGACATACAAGTAACACAGACAAACCTTTCCCTTTCCATTTGCACAATCCATTCAATGAAACAGTAAATAACATGGTGACTCTTTCTGGGGGCAGGGGAGGTTGGAGGAGGAAATACATCACCCAAAAGAGGACAAAAGCACATATAGATTTCCATAAAAAATTAATATGCTGTTTTATCACTACAGGATAGAACTATGAGACATATTTGGAAATAATGGCTATGATTTAGATAAGAAATGTACCTACCGCCATAGTGTGCATGTTCATTGAGTCCAGATATGTTCCCTGCACAGCCTTATTAGAGTTGTTTATCTTTAATCCATACTTGGACTATTCTGCCTTAACATCTTTACTTTCCAGTCCTTTTTGTCTGAACCAAAATCAAGAAGTGATAAATGAAACCAATGATGAATAAAACTGTACATATGGTTATGGTATAACACCACATATGGAATATATAATAGAAGGAGAACTATTTCTTTAAGAGCTAACATTCTGCCCCCCTCCCCCCAGGATCATAGGTAGTCTGTTTACCAAGGATATGAGCTGAGACCACTAAGTTTTCTGAATTTTATATATGTATGCATTTCAACTCCATCCTCATTCTCAGTGGTTTTTATATTCATAATTCTTAATTTTTCTAGAGTTTATGATAAGGCTTACATAAAGCTTGGCTATAACTCTTCTGCATTAGTTTTTGCCATATCTCTAGTTTTGGATTTTATGAAATCTTGCAAGGAGATCCTAAACAACAAAATGTATTTGTGCTTATCTCACAGGGTAGTACTAGAGTATTTCTAAGAAGTAGAAGTAGTTGGACAATATTGTCTTTTAATGAAATTCAACATATCTCTAGGGTTGCCAGAGTGAAAACAAGAGATGATTCTTGAACATTTAAAGTTTGTGTACAAGAAGGAATTTCAGCTTGTGTTGCTTGTTATCTGGTTGTGTAACAAGCAACACTTGATGACATTTCTCCCTTCTACGAAATCATTAAAGGCACAGGAATTAGCTCTAGTTTTCAATCTGACAACCCTATTATACCCCCCAACATGGAATGTTTTTAAATTGAGGGACAGCATACAAACACACACAGAGTGATTTTGCTAAATTTGAAATTGTAGTCCTATGATATGTGCGTGTTGTAAAACAAAGCAAATGATCTGGCTCTTTCTTCAATTAGCAGATTATTAAGTCTTCCCTTAAGACCAAGAATAATAAATTGAAAAAGAACATCTGAGGAGTTATTCTTATGAATTTTATGTGGTTTTAATTTGAATTTTAAAATCTGTGCAATTTGCTTTTAGTCCTGTATGAGGAGATGCAGAGACAGACTTACAAACTTCCAATATTGTGTTAAGCATTCTCACTAAAGCAGTGTCTATGGGGGGATGCAGACCAGGGCGTCGGGGATGCCCTGGGATGGTGTGCCGCTGGAGCGAGGCACTCGCACGGCGGCGCACCGGCGTCATCCCTGAAAGGAGCGCCAAATTGGCACTCCCTTCAGAAGTCAGGGAAAGTGTGCCCTAAACGCGTAGGATGCACTTTCCCTGATTTTTCTGCCGCGGCGTGTGAGGACGCTGCGGCGGGAGGTTGCCCTGGGAGTGCTGGCCATGCGGAGGGACGGCAGCTCCGAGGGCAACCTCGGGAGGAGGAAGGGGCGCCACACGTGCAGCTGCCCCTCCTCTTCCCTGCCTCCAAGACGACTTTATTAGTCGTCTGCCGAGGCTGTGAGTTTCAGGAGAGTTTTTTATTCATGGAACTTGAGATATATGGTCTGAGATATATGGTTTGATGCTATAGAGGGAGAATGTATTATGTGGGCTAATGTCCAAATGCAAGCTGCCTCTCTAAATTAAATAGCGCAGTGCCCTTTTTTGACACTTCCCCCAGGCAGTGCTAGATGCTTTTCGCTATCATGTTATGTTGTCCATAGCTGAGCTCTTATCTTGCTTTTTCCATAGAAACAGCTGTTCCCATACCCAGAATTTTCAGAGCTGTATGAAGGCCAAATGGCATACATATTGAGATTTGTTACCAGATTTAATTATTAACTTGACAATGGGAACATTGTAAATAATTTTTCCATTCAAGTTCAGTTTTAGATAGTGATGGGTTTGAAATGTTGTTGTTGTTGTTGTTGTTGTTGTTAACTACCCTTGAGTCAATCCTAACTCATGGTGCTCCTGTGGATGAGACATCTCCAAGGTTCCCTGTCCCCCACTGCTCTGCTTAGGTCCTGTAACTTTAGGCCTGTGACCTCTCTGATTGAGTCTATTCATCTAGCATGTAGTCTTACTCTCTTTTTACTACTTTCCTAGCATTATTGTTTTTTCTAATGAGTCATGCCTTCTCATGATGTGGCCAAAATACAACAGCTTCAATTTCACCATCTTAGCTTCCAGGGAGATTTCAGGCTTGGTCTATTCTAGGACCCATTTGTTTATCTTTTTGGCTGTCCACAATATTCTCAGCACTCTTCTCTGGAACCATATTTCAAAGGAGTTGATTTTCTTTTTTTATCCATTTTCTTCACTGTCCAGTTTTCACATCCATACATGATGAAGAGGAATGAAGAATGCTATCTACCATAATCTTATCTGTCTGATTTGTAATGGGAATGGCATGTACAACAGCCCCAGGGTTTTAATATTGCAATTTGTTTAATTGTGTTTCAGCATCTTAACAATTGTTCTTTTTTTATATCTACCACCTTTATCCTTTTTTGTCTGTAGCTGTTTTAATCATGTTGTAAGCCTTTCTGAGATCTACTTACAGGAGAAAAACAAGATGTAAGTGAAAAATAAACAAATAATACCTTTGGGGTTATTTTTAAGTTTTTACAAAACAGAGGCAAAAATTCAGCCACCTCACTGAAAAGTAAGTCTTCTCTGTGAGTTTCATTCTCTGAAGATAAATCTAATCTTTCGGTATTCCCATCTGAAACATTGTTTCAAAAAGTGAGCTAAATAGTTTAGCCTGGCCAGCACTATGCCACATGTTTTAAAATATATATTACAACCATCTTCCAAGTAACCAAAGAATGTCACTGTAGCAGTGTTGCACAGGAGCAGTCTCTAAGGTTACTCACACAAGATTAATATTTATATTTTGCTTTGCTCTAGATCATAATCTATTATCACAGTCCCAGGTGCACATTAGAATTGCGAAGTTGTCCACAGAAAAGCATTGGAAATATGGTGCAGCAACACCACATCTTTCCATCACTCAAATTGTGGATGTTGTTGTGTGCCTTCAAGTCATTTCTAATTTATGAAAATTCTAAGGCTATTCTCATGGGCGTTTCTTGGCAAGATTTGTTCAGAGGGGGTTTGCCATTGCAATCCTCTGAGGATGAGAGTGTGTGACTTGTCCAAGGTCACCCAGTGTGGTTCCATAACAAAGTGGGGATTTGAACTTTTGTCTCCAGAATCATAGTCCAACACTCAAACCACTACACCACATTGGCTCCCTGAAATGAGACTGAGTGAATAGGAAAGAAAATATAATTATTTTTCTTACATTACTGGTTTGTCTGGCTTCCTCAGATTTCCTCAGTGGGCCTCTTGCATTTTCTGAGCAACCTGGAATGGGCCCTAATTTAGCTTGTTCCATTCTGAAGCCAGCCATGATTTCAGCACTATAGGTGGATTTTCAAAGGAAATAAAATACGAAATTCATCAGTGGTATCCCATATAACACTTGGATCCTTAGGTAATCCTGTATTGTGAAAAATCATGGATTTGTTTGGCACCTGTTCTTTGGCAAAATTGAGTGCAAAAAAAGTGATGTGAATTCTTATCAACTGAGATATATAGCTTACATTTCAATGAGCCTTATATGAATCTTATAGTACAAATATCAATTAGTTTCACATGCAGTCACATTAAATGTGCAAAGCTTTCTTATTGCAAGCAATTGTGTTTGGTACACTCATGTTATAAATTAAGCTTTATTTGATGCCTGATGCATATCAATGTCCATTGTGCATCATTGCAAAATGTGCCTCTGTCATTTTGCTGGCTCTCCTAAGTAATTATGTAATAGCAATAGCAATAGCAGCTTCATTTATATACTGCTTCATACCACGCTATGCAATCTCTAAGCTGTTTACAACTGTAAGCTAATTGCCCCCCAAAAGCTGAGTACTCATTTTAGCGACCTCGGAAGGATGCATGGACTAATTGTTGATGAATTTCTTTCAAAATATCTTTCAGTTAGGAAAATATTTCCCCATCCAGATGAGAACTGATAATCAAATTCATTTTCTGCATGAGACTAAGGGATGTTGCTGTTTGAAAATTTGTTTTACATTCTCCTGTTCCTCCTTAGTTAGGCAAGACTGCACCCCTCCCTCTCCCCCTCTCTCATTCTAACTGACAATCATAAGAAGCAGTTTAACTGACTCTCTGAACATTTGAAAATACCAGTAAGCAGTCAGTAACTGCATTCAGTTGTCTATTACGGTTCTCTCAGAGGGAGATTAACATCTCTCTTCCTGATTTATAAACTCCAGTTAGATTAGATTTTAGTTGCTGTGTAAATATCTATTAAAGCCATTATTGTTAGTTTTAAAATCACAAACTACATGCTTGTATTTTTGAATTGGTCTTTATTTTTTAGGAAGGCATATTAAATTATAGTCTGACTCAAACTTTTGCTGCTCTGCTGATAAAACTGAACTTTAACAAGTTTAACTTTCATACCTGCATATTGTAGTTTACCTTTAAAAGGGTTAACACCCTGAAAATTAACATTGCAACCCACATTTTTAGGTCATGGGCTCAGTGGAGACCCAGTGAGCCCCCAGAAGGGGTCTCAGGGTCTTTACAGTCTGCCAGAAATAATGCAGCTTGAGGCCACTTTAACTATCCTGGCTCAGTGCTAAGGAAACATGGGGACTGTAGTTTGTTGTGGCACCAGAGCTCTCTGACAGAGAAGGCTCAATGTCTGAGAAAAAAATACAATTCCCATGATTCTCTAGCACTGAGGCAGGGCAGTTAAAGTGGCCTCAAGCTGCATTATTTCTGGCAGTCTGTAAAGGCTCTCAGTCTAGACTCTGTGAGGTCTCAGAAGAGGTTCCAGATTATTTTTAAACTGCTTCTCCTGAAGATACTGTCTTCAAGAAAAAAAAATCTACTCAAACAATAGAAAATGGCTTCAGCTAATCCTAATTTCACAATGATTACTGAAATACTAACTGTAACAAATTATAAAACAAGGTCATGGAAAATGCAAATGTACCTGACTACAATGGGTCTAATTAAAGCAATAAAAGGGAAGAGGCCCACAGAAGGAGGAATACATCAACACAGTTTGATGAAAGTGCAGAAAAAGCAGCAATATATATATAGATCTATAGATCCCAGCATTGCTTACCATGTTCAAGGTTTAACTGATGCAAAACAAATATGGAACAAACTACAGAAAATATTTAATTCTCCAAGTACTTCTAATCAAATAGTTCTCATGATCAAACTTGTTAACAGCAAGTTGCATCATCCTCAATTTTTGAATCAGCATATTTCAGCATATTGATGGCTTTATGACAACATTATCTGGAGTTACAACAAATGGAGAATCTTTACTAGAACATGTAAATTTTGGAATGTTTTTGGCAAGTATTCCAAAATACTATTCTCCAATAATTAATGCTTTACAAACTAAAGGAGTTCTTTTACAAGACAGCATTACTCAAATTGTTGAATTTCAAAATAAGCAAAACTTGATGGAAGACAACTATATTACAAAAACAACAGCAGAGAATTTTCTACAGAGGATATGAAAAAGACTTCATTTTCTTCTAAATCAAATAGAAACAACATTAACAAGTCAAAATCTAGAACTGAGCTGCAATAAAATCAATATGCTGATGTTTCTAGACCAATGAATCAAGTCAACAGGAAGTCAACAGGAAGAAACTCTTATTTTATTATTATTGATGATGATTTCAGCAGATACACATATATTTATCTTCTCAGAGAGGAGTCAAGCTTTTCAGAAATTCTTTAATAGAGTCTCTAACAAATTTGGCTACAAACCAAAGTGCCTGCACACAGACAATGGTATTGAATTTGTCAATGCTGAATTTGATGAATTTTTGAAAGAATATTTCATTGAGCATCAGACTATCTAGGCTTATTCTCCAGAATTTAATGGTGTGACAGAGAAAATAAACAGAACTCTCAGTCACTATGTTTTTGGAAACTAATATGCCTAAACACTATTGACCTGAATCCATCATGACTGTAACATACATATGTAACAGGTTGCCAACTAAATCTAAAGCTGTAACACCATTCCAATTATGTCATGGAGTTAAGCAAAAAATAAACCATCTGAAAGTTTTTGGAAGTAAAGCATTTACCTATATTCCCAAGAAGAAAAGAGGTAAACTTGACTGCAGAAGTAAAGAGGGAATTTTTGTTGGTTATGCTAAAAATGGTTATAGAATTTTAAATCCAGATGGATGCACAATAAAATTAACAAGTGCTGTTTATGTTGATGAAAGACCACAGCCCAAATTTAATCAAAACCAAGATGTTTATCAAGATTTATTTGTAGAAGAAGAAGAAGAAGACTCCTACTAGCAACAAGAGCAAGTGGAGTTCTTTCATCCTTCCAAGGTCTTGCATCCAGAAGGGGCTACACCAGCCTAATGACGAGGAACCAGATGGCATTCAAGAAGTGGAGCCAGATATTCAAATTCAGGTGAGAATGTCAGAATGCTCTGACAAAGGTGTACCACCTGACAGATTCTCTTATCAAGCTACAGAGGATTTAATAACAAAACTCTCTGATTGAAAGAAGATCAAGGGAATTCAAAAGACAGATTCTGAGAAGTGGATGCAAGCCGCTAGTGAGGAAATGCAGTATTTATATAAAAACAAAACATGGACTTTGTCAGAATTGCCAGAAGGAAAAGGGACAATTGGCTGTAGATGGGTCTTTACCACAAAGCTAGATGCAGAAGGGGAGATTCAAAGGTGCAAATCAAGACTTGTTGCTATGCAAATTACAAAAGAGCACTTATGATTTAAAGCAAGCTGCCAGAGCATGAAGTGAGAAACTGAACCAGCTTCTTATCAAAGAGGGGCTCACTCTAGGAACTGTTGACAAATGTGTATAGAAGAGATTCAGAAATAGTAGATGGACTTACATTACAAGTTATGTTGATGATTTGATCCTATGCAGTGAGGACAAATCAGATACAGAAGAGATAATACGAAATCTCAAGAAAGAATTTTGATATCAAGAATTTGGGAGATATCTCACACTATCTTGTAGTGCAAACAAAAAGAGACAGTGATGGAAGTTTCTTTCTGAATCAAAAGCAGAAGATACTAGATCATCTGGACTGTCTTGGTCTGAAGGAAGCAAATGCTATACCAACTCAAAAGGAAGTAGGATTCTTAAAGGACATTAGGAAATCCAAACCTTTGCAAAATGGAGTCAAGTATAGGACTGCAGTTGGAAAACTCCTATACATTGCCAGCTTCACTAGACCTGACATAGGAAATGCTGTTAGCATCTTATGCAGAATGGTCAACTCTCCTACAGAAAAAGATTTCATTGCAGTTAACAGAGTTGGCAGATATTTAAAAGGAACAGCAGATTACAAACTAATGCTGCCAACCTGTCACCAACCACAGCTGATCGCCTATGTGGATGCAGACTGGGCTGCAGATCTGGCATACAGAAAGGCAACCTCCAGAAGCCTGATCTTCAAGGTTGGAGGAGTTGTAAGTTGGGCAAGTAAGAAGCAATCTGGAATCACTGATTCATCTACT
This sequence comes from Phrynosoma platyrhinos, assembly GCA_020142125.1. NCBI lineage: Eukaryota > Metazoa > Chordata > Lepidosauria > Squamata > Phrynosomatidae > Phrynosoma > Phrynosoma platyrhinos. The sequence goes on along the minus strand of CM034708.1, from coordinate 89,262,812 downwards.
GGAGCGGAGTGTATTTCAGAAAAAGCAGCATGTGATGAAATCAAACGGCTGCACAACTTGCTCCTGGACTTTGGGATAATAGAACTCAAACCAACCACTTTGATGCAAAATAATCAAAAGTGCATCAAGATTTCATGGAGTGAAAAGCCACCAAGAAGAACACTGACATTGCATTTCATAAAGTGCAAGAAATGAATCAAAGAATCATAGAATTATAGAGTTGGAAGAGACCACAAAGGTCATCCAGTCCAACCCCCCTGCCATGCAGGAACTCCCAATTAAAGCACCCCCTTTTTACTGACTTATTGTGGCTTCTTCGGACCTCTCTTGGACCTGTCATGGCCATTTCTTCAGCCCTTCTCCTTTCCT
>CM034708.1:89181445-89195984 GCA_020142125.1 Phrynosoma platyrhinos | reverse complement strand
TAGGGCAAAACGGGCCCTGGGGGCGGAAGGCGATAATTGCGATGATGGTACCCTGCTGTATAGGGTGTCATTGTATTTGGTGGTCTTAATCCGAGGAATCAATACCCTGGGGAAATGTTTGAGTAAGTGATACAATGCCTCTTCCTATGGGTGGGAGGGTGCCAGGCTGGGTGACACAATGTAAACCTTACACCTTGGATGACTGAGGGTGCTTGGCACAATACATCCCTTGATGGTTTAGATGATCTCATCATGTAAAATCCCATTCGCAACTCTCCTGACTGTCTGGAGGAAATGCATTCCTTAAGGATTAAGGGTGGGCTGCCCATGTCATGGGTGCAGAGGGCTTTTGGCCTCTTGACTCTACTGCCAGAGTTCATCTGGAGGTCATCTGGGGAATTTTATATTTTAAGGGATCCAAGGGTGGCATATGGAGTTATTAATATTTTTGGATTTGAAGGGCATTATGGGTAACATATGAGTTTGAGCTAACTCCTGGACAATCACCACAGATGTGTCAAAGGACATGTATCTGATGGAACAGAGAGCTGGATCAAAGGCATCATTGACTTGACCTCTTTAAGAAAGAAAGATTCTGTATGAGATGATACTCACCTGGAATCTTCTTTGGAACAGCTCCCAGGAGTGACAGGTAGAGGTTGGGGAAGGAAAATTCAGGATTAGGGCCAGCTATCCTACTTGCCTGCAATTCCTTTGCCACTTTCTAGTTTATGATGTTATGCAGCTTAGGAACAGACTGAGAGTTAGATGCATCAGAAAAGCAGTGCTAACCAGAATAAGGAATCTTAAAACCATTTGTGAATCCATCCAGAATTTAGCTGGCACTGGCTCCCTTCAGACAAAGGGCTAGCCATAAACTATGTGTGACCAGCTTAATTGGAGTGAGTGCTTTGCCTCCTTCTGGACTACTGAGATTGTTCCTGGGGTTGAGTCTACTGTGGGCCTCTGAATGCTTACCACAGCAGCAGAATGTACTGGGGTGCTGCACCCCACATGTACTGCATATTGCAAGCCTGGCTTTTATAGTCACCTGCCTTGTAGCCCAAGCAGACAGTGGAGCCCTTCTTGTTGAATGAAACAGGCCTCAGATATAACCCTTTTCACTGGTTGCCCACTAGTCAATGGCACTAAAGCTGCCAGTAGTATGGGGGAAGGTGCCTGCTCAGTGGCATGCCAAACTGCTGTGACTGAAACCCCTCCAGGAGCTGTGCAAAGTTGGCCACATTAGGTACAGAGTAGATGGGACTGGAGATGCAAATGATGTATCTCCAGTCCTGTCTGTTCTACATCAGCTTATGGAATGGCTGTGCAGAAGAGTTATCACATAACAATGATGGGTCCTGATGGGCTTGGGACTTTTTGGAAGGAGTAAAACAAATGAATGAAATAAAATAAATTTATTTCCAAAGAAATACATAAGCAAGCATAAGGTGGATTTACTTTTTGCATATGTCATTAATAAGATGCTGTCCAAAGCTTTTATTTTTCATCTCCTGTTGTATGACAGGAAGTAATTCTTTACCTCCTGTTATTCTTTACCTCCCACCTGGAGGTGGTTGCTCACCTATCCCCCTTGTTGCTATTGTCTGTTGCCCCAAGTTGATTTTATATAATATTTTATGTGCTATTTTTAACTCTGCATTAGTTTAATTTAGTTTAAAGGGGTGGGAGGGTTAGGGATTGGTTGATGGAATGTTTTAATCTGTATCAGTTTTAACCTGTTTTACGCCGCCCCAGTTGCTGAAGCAGAGGGGCAGGTTAGCAATAAAATTTATTATTATTATATTATTACCTATCTGCTCCTGCTAAGAATATGCATATAGCTGTGAGTTGCATCAAAATACAAAATAAAATAAAAATCAGTGTTATGTACGGTATTTCTTAACACATTCTTGTTTCTTAAGTTGCCAGTATCCTGAGCATTGTTTATTGAATGTCACTTTCTGAAAAGGAAAACAAAATTCTGTACCAGAGTTACAAATAGATTTTTGTTTTTGTTTTTTAAAGGAGATGAGACATACATACTTTTTTTAAAAAAAAATCTGTCATCATCTCACTATCTTCGATACAAATTAATTAACTGACAGAAATGTTTTTGAAACAATGTTTTTCAGACTTCCACCTAATTTGCCCAAGTGAAAGACAGACAGTCAATTCCAGGCAAAGTTGTCTTACTTTTTTTTTTAATCTGCCAATAAATGTAGGGGTGGTCTACAAGTGCAAAATTGCAAGAGATAGTCAAGTCTCCTCTGGACCAATTTGGAAATAATTTGGAAATAGTTTGGTGCCTTCTTCAGTTGAGCACAGTAGCTTTACATATCTCTTACATGTTGTGTCAGTTTCACTGCCCTTTATGTGTGAGAGAATATTTATAAATTTTCCACAGTGTATCAAGTTATCCTATCAAAATATTTGTCATCTGTTCCCCAGCAGTTTTTTTTTTACTCTGTCAGCAGCAACACTTATTTTTAAAAAGTTGTATTTTATGTATGAGAACATTAAAGAAAACTTACCCGGGGGGGGGGGGGGGGGGCTTTTGGATTTTTTCACTGTCACATGAGAATCAAATAAGTAAACATGTGTATCCCTAATGGAAAACATCTTTTTGAAGACAAGAAACACCTCTATGGAGGGAAAGAAATGTCTTTGTGTGATTTAAATTGTCATTGCACAGGAGTAGGACAACATTATAAAAATATATTCTAGTTCTGGGAGCCTGGGGGATTGCATTTCCCCCAACCCCACCAGGAGCCATACTGTCAGTTGTTACCCTAAAGTCTCCCAGAAAAGTGACCCCCCACCATTTTAAGAATAGTTTTCTTCCTTTGAAATGGGAAAGTGCATGACCCTGCCTCTTTAGAAGAGATATTTGTGCTGATCTAGTTGTCGGAGAGACAGGGTCTGTGTTTTTCAGTTGCAAAGGGGTGGATTCTTAAACAGAAACACGGCTTTTGAGCATTTTTGTGATGGCAATAGGAGACTCTAGGGCAGTGATGGCAAAACTTTTAGGCACTGAGTGTCCAAACTAAACAACCTTCCAGCATCAGGTGTTACCCCATGCCAGAGGCAGGACTTCTGAGGGAATGGGACTTCTGGGATGGGACTTCTTCCCCCCCCCCCTCAAACCTCCCAAGGCTTTTAGCTGCTTCTCTGGAGACAACCAGGAGGAGGAGAAACAGGCATGAACCTTTTCCTCCTCTTCCATGCTCTATGTGCAAGAAAAAATAGGTTCATGTGCCACCTCTGGCATGCATCCCATAGGTTTGCCAACATGGCTCTAGGGTTGGGGGGGGGAATACAAAAATGACTAAGGAGGTCTGGGTACAACGGCAGGTCATGTCTTGCCCTATTCTAGATGAATGCCACATGTGCAAACATTTGCTAGTTACATTTGAGAATCTGACTTCTCTGACCAAATTAACCAGGCCTCCAGGAACCAGCTGTTGGAAGACCAGAGCAGTTACTGGAATAGAAGTTCTCTCTTCAATCCTAAATTTAATCCAGGTGAGTGTAAATTTGTATTGAACAATCTACTTACTGAAATGTTCAAGTGGAAATGGTATTCATTATTTTCTTAGCCTTCATCTATCTGTAATACAGCATTTTAGTAATAATTTCAGATAATAAACAAGCAGGAATAAACTCCCTTTGCTACAAAGAATCTTGCCTAAACCTTTCCATTCATTAAATGGGGCTACCTGATTTTTATTTGTCTTCTCTCTTCCACGAATAAATTACAGCATGAACACATGATATTTTCTGAATTGCTAAGAATATTGAAAATATGACCTATGGGATTCAGCATATTAATAGTCCTAGGAAGTGGGCCAACTGTGTCAAAATGAGATTGTAGTTTTGATAACATATTGGGTCTAATGATCATTAGTTTTGAAACATTAGAATCATGAGGGAGCACTCCTGGAAGCCACACAAACTTTCTGATGTTGCAAATCTAACTTCAAGTGATTGAAAATGCCCTGAGGAGTCTAATTAGAATTATGGATGGGAAAAATATTCTGACAGCAAGTTTGTTAATGTCTGCATAGATACATATGTTGCTTCTTTGTCTGGGAATGCCTTGATTTATTATTATTATTGATTTCCCACCCCACATGCTTTCTTTTTTGCACTCTTTTATTCAATATAAGAATTCACTCCCCCCCCCCCCGATCCAAGCAATTTATCCAGAAGATGCTTAATTGATGGCATCAAAAACCACTGAAAGGTCATTTTGTTTCCTTTCTTATGTTGGTAATCCAAAAATACAGGTGAGGTGAAAATGACTATTCTACAGGGAAGTTATGGTTCAGATAGGCAACAATAGATGCATAATTAAGACTTGGCTAACTGTTCCTTCATTGTTTGAGAGTTTTAAGATTCAATATGACCTCAAAGAAGAAATGCAAACTTTGGATACATGTTAGTGTACTACTGTTGTTGTTGTTGTTGGAGGTTGGAGTTCTGGCTTTTATTTTATTTTATTTTATTTATATCTCACCTTTCTTCCAAAAGGGACCCGAAATGTCATACAATATGAATCCAAAAAAGCTCCATGAATTAAAACCAAGAGAGAATGAGAGAGAGAGAGAGAGAGAGAGAGCTTGTTATAGTTGATTGTGTGTTTGACAATAATAAGGACATTGCACCGGCACAAAAGGACACTGTACTCATCATTATGGTTGATAAACTTGGCCACAACTTTATTTATTTTGTACAGGGTCGTAAACAACTTCATTAACAATTCAAATTAACCACAATTTATATTGTTCTTGACACATATGTCCCTCTACATTGCCAAACTCGCTGACAAGGTAAACTAATCTCTTTACAACATGTGTCAAGAACATCAAGTTCCTATTAAGCACTCAGCCAATTAAATCATCTCCCCCTAACCAGAAATGATGTCATAACTTAACTCATGATATAACATGGCGATGACATCATCAACTTGGTTGGTGATGGCATACCAAATTTTTTGTTAACCAATTGACGTATACTCTTTGTCCAAATCAATGTAATCCAATTTAGTAATTCCAATTAACTGAATTATCCCCGGGGGTGGGGGGCTGCCCACCAAAAGGTTACAACAGTCTTGCTTGAACATATCCTAACCAGGACCCTGACACCCAGTTGTGACAACATAAGCTTACCTTGATCCCAATGTAAATGATCATGAGCGAATAACAATTGAATATAGCTATAACATACAAGCTATAAAATACAAGCAGACACTATATAATTCTCAGGGAGTGCGAAAAACCCAGGTCACAATAACTCTGGGAAAATTCCCTCCCAGCCCCATAAGGCGACCAGCCGCAGCCTGAGAATAATTATTTAAGCAGCTATTAATAAAGGGCGGGTGGGTTGAGTCACTTGTCTGCTGCACAAAATAGCTGCTGCCTCATGGCAGTCAGGGGGCTTTATAGCCCCCAAGTCTCACTGGTTATCTCATGAAACACGAGACCACCAGCAAGTAGGGATACTAGAGGATCCCTTCCCCAATTGGCTGGACAGCAAAAGAAGGGGCGGGATATCCCCTCACCCAGCCAATCATGTGCCCGGTATCCTTTAACCGGTATGGCCAGTGCAATGGAGAACCCCTCCTGACGTGTCGGGGGATCTTTGCACCGGCACAAAAGGACACCGTACTCATTGTTATGGTTGATAAACATGGCTACAACTTTATTTATTTTGTACAGGGTTGTAAACAACTTCATTAACAATTCAAATTAACCACAATTTATATTGTTCTTGACACATGTCTCCCTGTACATAACCAAACTTGCTGACAGGATAAACAAATCCCTTTACAACATGTGTCAAGAACATCAAGTTCCTATTAAGCACTCAGCCAAATAAATCATCTCCCCCCAACTAGAAATAATGTCATAATTTAACTCATGATGTAACATGGCAATGACGTCATCAACTTGGTTGGTGACTGCATAGCAAATTTTTTGGTAACTAATTGACGTATAATCTTTGTCCAAATCAACATATCTAATTTAGTAATTCTAATTAACTGAATTATCCATGGGGGTCCTTGCCCACCACAAGAGGGGGCCAGCCTAGCTTGGCATCCCCTCCCTCCCAGGAGAGCTCATTCAATGTGACAAGTGATAGACTCGAAGTATACATCACAGGGGAGAGATGAACCCCATCGCCCCTATAAAAATGTGGCATACCAATCTGAATCCCCTCGTGATCAACAACTATAAACCCCATACCCCCAAACTTCTTGACAATGGATCTATTCAGCCAACGATGGGCCATGTTAATTGAAGAGTCCTTCCTTGCTCCCACCCAAGCATGACGTGGCAAAAACTTAGTCCACATCACCACTGTTTGTGGGAATCTCCGCTTAATGTCTTGCATGTCACTCAAGATCCTCTTGGCCAACTTGAAACAAGGAACTTGAACTAAGTCATTTTTACCCAAGTGCACCAGCAGAATCTTGGGTGGTGTGAAAGTCACCGATAGCTCAATGATGTGCGGAATGAGAGCTCCCCATAACATGCCTCTCCGACCAAACCAGCATACTCTATGGGTCTCTTTTATCCCCAGGTACCGATCACGACATGATTGGAGAACATGACGTTCAGCCCAAAACACAAGGCTGTGCCCAATGATCCATACATCTCCCAATTCCAAATCTGCTTGACTAGAAAAAGCAAGTTAAGTATAACTGTGCAGTCCCTAAACAAATATCGCCAGTCCTAACCATGACACTAAGGGCAAATGTAGAACTTGGAGGCCCTGGACCACCAATGCCCAATCTGTCAGATTGCAGCATTGCTTAATCCATGAGTAGCAGTAGTGGTCGCTGCCCCTATACGAAAAGAATGTGAAGATAATTGGGCTGCTGGCATACCTTCATGCCTCAAAGTCTCCTGCAGCACAGCTCGAAATTAAAACTGTGTCAACAGAAGGCCCGAGACACAAAGGAACAAATACCCAGGGCCAGCTGGGCGAAGTCTAAGATAGTCAGACAAAGTCGAAACAGGAAAAATTTGACCTACTGGTGCTCTAGACAAAGTTACAGTTTGGCCCTTAGCCAACTGGTCAGTTTTAGAATGCCTAAAACAGATTTAAAAGCCCTGTTCTATAATTTGGACATCAGATAAAGAAAGTGCTCTGCCTGAACTATCTGAGCAGGAGCTAGGGACAAGCTCACTAATTCTAGTGGCCACAGAGAATGCCACAGAAAAAGCTGTCCTAAACAGAAGAACTTCTTGAGATGAAGAACATACATTTAGAAGGGATTGCCAAATTCGGATGAGAATCGATCCTGTTACTGGCAAGCGATTATTGTGTGCTGCAGGAAGCTCCCTAGTCCATCCCTCCAAGGCCTTATGAACTCTAAAGTCCACAGTAGGGTCATTAACCTCCCCCCCCCCCACACACACTCTAGAATAAAAAGATAGAGCTGCTAACCTCATCCTAATAGTGACTGGCGACAAACCCAACTGCCTAAGGTGAACAGCAAAATGCAACAGTCTCCACACTCAAGGGCCAAACCTCATCCTCTCCTACCATAGTCAGAAACAGCCTAAAAGCTCATATTGCGAGCTGATACGACTTGCATGTCGATGGAGCGACAGACTGGAGAATCGCCCTGCCGATTTCTATTCTCCAAGGCTCCATAGATGTTCCAGTACCTCCAGTGGTTGAGATGCTGCCTCTAGGGTAAGTTGACGAAACCTGGAAAACTGACGAGAAAGGGCATCCGCCAACGGATTTAGTACACCTGGTACTTGGTGAGCCTGAAACAACACATTGTACTTCAAACATTGAGTAACCATTGATCTAACCCATGCCATCACCCTCAAGGATTTGGAAGTTTGGGAGTTCACCACATGAACCCCTGCTTGGTTATCACACCAAAACCAAACAGTTTTATTCTCAAATTGTACTGGCCGCAAATGAACTGCAACCACAATGGGGAGGAGTTCTAGAAAAGTGAGATCACGGGTCCAACCACTGTCCACCCAAGCCTGTGGCCATCTCTCTGCTGCCCACTGACCTTTCCAGTAGAGACCAAAACCATGTGCGCCAGCAGCATCGGAGTATACTTGGAGGGCCGCCTTTAAAAGCATTTCAGACCTCCAAAAAAAGACTCCGTTAAATTGATCCAAAAATGACTCCCAAACCTTCAAATCAGTTCTTATCCTGCTAGTAATCCTAATATGGTGATGCAGAGCAGAAACCCCTTTAGCAGTGTTGTATAAGCAAGCACAAAAGGCCCGTCCAGGAACAATTACTTTACAAGCGAAATTTAACAACCTTGTCAGGGATTGAAATTCTCAAAGTGTGGCTTTGGTCCTACTGCTCATTAGCCTTACCTGGTGTCTCATCACTTCGAGTTTTTCTATTGGGAGGCAGGAAAGTCCCTTGACTGTATCTAATTCAATGCCTAAGAAGGTCAAATGGGTTCGGAGACCCTCCGTCTTTTCTTCTGCCAAAGGAACTCCCATGTCAGCCACCAACACCTGAAATGCCAACAACCGGGAGCTCCAGCGAACAATAGTACATCCCTTCAAATTGAAAGCCTAATAAGTCAAAATCCTCAGGGTGTACTGGCAAAAGCCTAAAGGCAGATTTTATATCACACTTAGCCAATAGGGCACCCCTACCCAATGCCCATACCATCTGCACTGCTGCATCAAATAATGCATGTTTCATTGATGCCAAAGCTGGATCAATGGAATCATTAACAGATTCCCCTTTAGGGTATGACAAATTGTGAATTAGACAAAACTCACCGGGTGCCTTCTTGGGTATAGCACCCAAAGGTGACAGCCTTAGTATCGGCATTGGCAGATGTTGATGGGGCCAAGATATCCTACTAGCAGCCAACTCTTTAGCCAGCTTCTCCCTGACTATCTCCGGTGACTCCTTCACCAAACGCACAATAGGTGTGAATCAGTGAACCCTCAAACCAGTACAAGAAATATGGAAACCATTTGAAAACCCATCTAACAAATACTGAGCGGAATCCCTATTCGGGTAAATCCACAACCAAGCAGCCAAAACATCCAGTTTAATTGGTGTTGGTGCTTTTCCCTCCCGCTTTGGAAGGTTGCGAGGAGACTCCAGCCCTGGCCTTCCTTCCCCTGAAACAGGAAGTGCCTGGGTGATTACCTCTGCAAATGTTACATTTATGCACAAACCTACAGGGCTTCCTATTGCACTTGCCAGAGTTGAAGTCCCAGCATAAACCTGTAACCCTTTCCTCTCCCATGCTAGGCCTCGCATACTGCCCTTTCGGCTGCATGACCATGGGCACAAAGCCATTGTCACACCTGCTCAAAGGGGAGGCCCCTAGCATAACATCTGCCCAGTTATGGTTCAGTTCAGATTGAATGTGCTGCCAAGACAAAGAAGGATCCAAAGCAGCTCTCACCCTGAACTGTTCATCGTATTGGAGCCATTGTAGAGCCCCTCAAATTGAAATGACAATTCGTGTACACTTTGATCATGATCTCTTGGTACTTAGAAAAATCAGGAGACCTAGATGGATCTTTTTGTTCAATCACACCTCTGTATATGGTATATCCCATCATCCAGTTCACGAAGTTCCTTTCAAGCTTAGGATGCTTGTAAGCCTGGAATTCTTTAGGGAGACTAAACACGATCCCGTCCTTCACCATAATCCTCAGCTCCGGGTCACAAAATGTCAATGAAAATAAATCAATGTATCCCCCTTTCCAAATTCTCTCTTTCATAGAGAGATCCTAAGGGAGTTGACATCCCAGCATAGGGGTTGCACACCCCACTGCCTGGTCTGCCTCAGCTAGACCTAAAGCTCCCACAGTGACTACGGGCCTTGTGTCATTTACCTTGGAGACCAAGAGCTGCTCAGCTTATACCCTCAAGTCAGGCACCTGGGATGCAACTGATGTAGTGAAGGGTGCTACAACAGAAACAGTAGAACCTGTCCCACCAGCATTTTGCCCAACATGGCCACTGGGGACCAAACTGAGGTGGGACACAAAGTTAGATAATTAGAAGACAGGGACAAACCTGTATTGGGCATTTGCTGAGCAGACTACCTAGATGTTTGTGATGCTCCCTCAAGTGTGCCGAAACCTCTGCTCAGGTGCCAATCTGTGGAATGGAAGAAACACTTCCCCCATCCCTGTTAGAAATTTTGCAAGTTTCAGGTGCAGACCTATCACCTTGACCTGAAACCACAGCCCTCTGGATGGAACTATACAAGTCCACCAGAGTGGGCTGCTCAAGCACAGGGGCAGCCACTCCCTGTTGTGCCACACCTGGAACTCTCTTTAACAGTTCCATAACATCTGCTACAGTTGGCTGCCCAACCTCCATAGTGGATGTAACCGGGGGACCACATGCTACATCTTCAGAAGACATGCCAGGTGAAGTAAATGGTTGCACCTCTGTAGCCTGCTGCCCAGTAGTTTGATCCCCACTTGAAACTGCAATAACTTGGGACCCTAGATAAGAACCTTGAACCCTTTTTTGGGCTAGCTGTTCACAAACAGCAACACTGGCCTGCATAGTGTGGCCTAGTTGTGCCAAATTAGCTACAATCTCATCATCCCTGCTTTGTGATTCATTTGTCCTCTTCGGTGCTGAACTCCCAGTATTGGGCCCAGTGGAAGCCGCATGCCACTTAAACTGTGGCTTACTGCGTGGCATGACAACCCAGTGATAAAGTAACAAAGAGGCTGCTTAGAGTTATAGTGTTCAGCTAAGGCTACAACCCTTACACAACAGAGAATTAACAAAGCAGCCCTACTAAGATCAATATTGCCCAATGCTGTTAAGAGAAATGATCACCCAATTTCAAATATCCGCTGGAATTTGAAAATGTACACCCCTCCTTTTAAGGGCAGAGTGCCAAAATTATAAAATAAGCACAGGTACCCAAACCAAAACACCTGTCCCAAGATAGGGACCCAATTAATTCCCCAAAGGCCCACCAATTCCCTTTTTGGGACACAGAAGCCAAGCTAGAATATACTGGCAAGTGTAGCACCACTAAATAAGGCCACACATGCTCACTGCTTCCCTTTTAGGGACACATAAGCCAAGGCAGAGTATACTTGCAAGTGTAGCACCACCCAGTGGTGTACCACTGGGCCCCTGACCAAAACTTCCCCATTATTAGGGAGACGAGGCCAGACTGGGCTTCCTAGGAACTTAGGCCCTGTGGGAGAGGGAGACAGGCTAAGCTAGGCCAGCGACCCCTTACACCCAGGGGCTTATTGAAATCAGAGCCTCCCAATGCCCACATTAGGTGGCATCCCCGCTCACACAGGGTCATGCCAAACTCCCCACGCACCTTCCCACGGCACATGCAGGTGAAACCCTGGGCTGCTCGAACCTCGGCCAACCCAAGCTCCAAGCCATGGTGAGGAAGGACCCCCAACCGCCACTAAACACAGCTGCGGGGAGCAATGCGTCAGAGGACCAAGCCACAGCTGCCACACGAGGAAGGCCCAGCAACCCGGGGCAGATGCAGGACAAGTCTTCAGGCCTGAGCAAACCAGGCCACAACCTCCGGACCCGCTCCTCAGTTACCGAGAGGCTCGCCCAGCCAAAACAGGTCCCACTCCTGCCAAACAGCAGACAAGCTCCTCCCTTGTCTGCTACACAAAATGACTGCAGCCTCTTGACAGCCAGGGGGCTTTATAGCCCCCAAGTCACGCTGGTGATCTCACGATACTCGAGGCCACCAGCAAGTAGGGATCCTAGAGAATCCCTTCCCCAATTGGCTGGGTGACAAAGGAGGGGGCAGGACATCCCCTCTCCCAGTGAATCATACATCCAGCATCCTTTAAACTGGCTGGTGCAATGGAGAACCCCTTCCGACGCATCGGGGGGGGATCTTTATCACACTACACTGTAATAGTGCCATTATTCCACTTTAGCTGTTATGGCTGCCTCCTATAGAATTCTAGGATTTGTAGAGACCTAAGAACTATCTGGCTGAGAGTTCTAAGTGCCCCTCTCTAAACTACAAATTCCAGAATTCCACAGGAGACAGCCATAGTGGAATGATAGTGCTATAACCGCATAGTGTGATAGTGTCCTAAGACTCTTGAAGACTAGGGTTCAAAGCCCTTTCAGCCTTGGAAACACACTATGTTTTCTGCCAAAGAGCAAGACACTGGTGAGTCTCCTCTGAATAAATCTTGTCAAGGAAACCCTATGATAGAGTCACCAAAAGACTTGGAGGCATAACACAACAATAACAACAATGAAGTTGAAGAAAGTTAAATAAACAATCACATTAAAATTTCAGTACTTTAAAAGAGTAAGCAAAACATTGAAAAACATGACAAGAACAATAAAAATGCAGAACATGTATCCCACTAAAGACTTTTTTCTCTATTATTTGTAAAAAGGAACTAAAAAAGTCATTACTGTGCATAGAACTTTTAGAATATGCTTGTAACCTCACTTGGAGACTTTCATTTTAGCAGTAGTTTTTGGAATTCACTCCATGTGATTATATATGATTGAATATTCACACGGGCACTGTAGGAAGTGCTTCCAGAATAGAAGCCTACAGATAGATGGCATCAATCTTTCTTGAAAGTCCATTGAGCTTTTAAAGAATTAAAAACCTCAGCCATCTCATATATTAATTAGGCAAGGCCCTTTATCCTCCTAAGTTTTCGTAGAATTCCTAACATATGGAATACATGCACTCACTTGTACAGAAACTCATCCCCTAAAGGCAGAAAAGTATAATGGTCCTGAAAATTTTTTGGGCCCACCACTACTCATGTCCTGAATGGAAGATACAGGAAGATGTGAAAGTAACACAATTTCCTCACCCACTAAAACAGTTATACTCAAATGTTTTACCCTTGGGACTCCACATTACGCCTACATGCAGATGTTTTGCCCCCATTCATTGTAGCAGATGAATAAAAATACTTATATATTTGGTATGCATATTTTCATTTGCACATTCATATCTATTATTATTTTAACATTTTATGAGGAAATAACTGTTCAAATTAGAATTATTTAAGTAAATTCAATATTTAACTTAATGCATGTCTAAATTTTAAACATAAAAAAGTTTTGGAAGAGGAAGAGAAGGAAAGATCAGGGCCTCCAAGTCTTGTTCCCACTCTTGATCAAATGTCACACCTGCCGGGGGTCTCACCCTACCATTTGAGAACCACTGCTTTAGAAGGAAGCTGCCAAATATTGACACAGCATTGAAATGGCTACAAATTCTGCTACAATGTATTTATTTATTTATTTTATCTAAAACACCAAGGCAGGAGCAAATAAAATGTGGATTCCTGTTGGATATTGGTAGATTTGCCTACATTGTAAAGCTTAACATAGAGGACCTCCACCATGAACTGAAGTCTGGGTATGCAACAAACATTCCAATTCATGCACACCATAAAGATTAAAAGAAGAATCTCATGTTCCTTCTCATTCTCCTTTGAACACTATTCATTGAGTGATAGGTTTCATAGGACAAGAAGTATCTTTACTCTCCATGCTTATCAGATGGATGACAATTAGAAGTAGGTAGGGTTTGTCCCTTTACCCTCCAGTTTCCTCAGCTGTTCTAGAGTCTCATGCCACTCTGTGTCCATTCTACTGCTCTTCACAACCAAAGAAAAGTTGATCAGCCAAAACAACAGTAGTAATTGCTTACATCTTTGTTGTAGAATGGAAAAAGTGGGAAGGGGTGTCCAGAGGCCAATCAGGATACACTAAAATAATCCTAGTCTACTTCCAAATGGATAAGAGTGGCCCTCACACAGTACATGAGAGTAACTACCATTGATGTATTCAAATCTTTTGCTCCAGTCTCAAGTCAAGTCTCAAGTCTTTACCTTCAAGTATCAAGTTGAGTCTGAAGTTGCTAAGAACTGGAAAATGGGGAGTTTAACAATGGATAACTGGTGGCATAGACTATGGGACAATTTATTAATGGAAAAGTTGTCAGACAGGATGGATAACCTCCATCATGCTTCTTTTGAGGAAAGATGGTGTCCCCTTTTGAAGTATATTAACAATTACTCAAATCAACTAAAACCACCAGATCAGCATTTGAGTTTCTGGAATGGGACTTTTACGGAAGCCTAATGATAATTATGGTTTATACTTATATGGCTATTTGTTGTAGACTCTTATGTATACCTCCCTAGTGGTATTTGGTTTTTAATTTCAACTTTGTAAGTTTTATTGTGATTTTTTTTTAAATAAAAAATCTTTTAAAAAAAGTTGAGTCTGAAGTCCTTTCAAGATATTTTCAAGTCAATATTAAATATTTTAACAGAAAAAAAGCAGCAGGGAACAGAAAACTTGTTAAACAATGGGCTAGAGGTGGGGCTCGTGGTCTGCTCAGTAGCCTGTCCCCACTCCCCATTGGAGGAGGCTTCTAAAGCTTTTCAAAAGCTTTAGAAGGTTCCTTCTGCCTCAAGCCCATTGCATAACCATTTGTTGCTCCCCTATGAGAAATGCATCTCACGGTCTAGGGCAGGGGTAGGCAACCTTTCCCCTTTAAGGG
>CM034708.1:89167792-89181345 GCA_020142125.1 Phrynosoma platyrhinos | reverse complement strand
CCCTTAAAGGGGAAAGGTTGCCTACCCCTGGTCTAGGGAGTGGGTCTTGCCTATTGCTCAGCGTGAATGATGCTAACAAGTCAGTTGCTAAAAATATACTTGTGAGTCAAATCAAGGCAAGTTGAGTCAGTGTGTCATTTATTGCTAAGTTGAATCCATGTTGAGTCATTGAAACGACCTGAGTCCAAGTCAAGCAACCTAGTCTACATCACTGGTAACTTCTTGTTGGTAAAAAAGCCATTGTCCCAGACAAGATGGCTTTAGTAGGCTAGCTGTATCCAGGCACTCCTTTGAAAACTGTGCACTGATACAGCACCCTGGCTTATCTACTATCCAAGGGTGGAAATTGTCAAAGCCACCTCAGCTCATGTATGGGGAATGACATTCTAGAAGTTGTTCTTCCTGAGAAACCAAAACACAAAACCACAATGGATGAAAAGTGCTGACTAAAAATTAGGTAGATATGTGTAAGCAATGGACTTTCCCCCTTTCTTTGTGATATTGCTGTAGCAACAGCAGGGGCAGCATTTAGCCACAAGGGAAGGGAAAAGACAATTTGGATATACCTCGTTGTTATTGTTTTATTTTGGAGAACTGCCAGCACACCAGGAAGCAAGATTTTTGTGACCCCTGGAAATAGTTGGGGCTTGTGCTAGAATTGCTGCTGCTATTGCACATATAAATCACAAATATTATTCAAAGTAAAAAGAGATGAGGAGCTTATTTATTTATTTATTCATTTATTTCATTTGTATGCTGCCTTTTCCCCCATAGGGGCCCAAGGTTGCTAACATACAAAACATTTAAAATCTCGGTAAAATTCAGAATAATTAAAATTTACACACAACATAAAACCACATAAAATATTAAAAGTTAAAAGCATAGATAACCCCCACCTGCTCCATAAAAAACACCCTGATATGACTTATATACAAAATGCTTGCTTAAATAAAAATGTCTTGGTTTGCTGACAAAAAAAAAAAAAATAGACAGAGAGGGGGTGAGCCTGCCTTCCTGCGGAAGGACATTCCAAAGGATGAGAGCAGCCATTGAGAATGCTCTCTCACATGTCCTCATCAAGCAATCCTGTGATCTTGGTGCGGCTGAGAGAAAGCCTTCTCCTAAAGATTATAGGGCCCTGGCTGATTCATAAGGGGAGATATGATCTCTCAAATAGTCTGGAACTAAGCTGCATAGGGATGTAGAGGTCATGAGCAGCACTTTGAATCATGCCTGGAAATGAACCAGTAGCCAGTGAAGCTGTTTCAACAAAGGAGTTATATGCTCCCTGTAACTGGCCGTGGTCAGCATTCTAGCTGTGGAGTTTTGCACATGCTGGAGTTTCTGAACAGTTTTCAAAGTCAGCCCTACATAGAATGTGTCACAGTAGTCCAAACAGGATGTAAGCAAGGCATGTGTCACTGTAGCCAGATCTGACATCTCAAGGAATGGGTGCAGCTGGCACACTAGTTTTAACTGTGTGAATGCACTCCTGTCCACTGCTGAAACCTGGGCATCCAGGCTCAGAGTTGAGTCTAGGAGCATACCCAAGCTGTGAGCCTGAGATTTCAGGAGGAGTGTAACCCCATCCAGCACAGGCAAAGTCTGACCAGAAGTCTTCTCTGGCTTAAGTTTTAGTTTGTTTGCCTTCATCCAGTCCATTATTGATAGCAGACACTTGTTCAATAGATACAGCTTCCATGGATATCCATGGAGTAATATGCAAAGGAGAGATAGGAGTTGGGTGTCATCCACATACTGGTGACACTGCATCCCAAATCTTTGGATGATGTCTCCTAGTGGTTTCATATAGAAGTTGAATAACATGGGAGACTGAACAGAGCCCCAAGGGAACCCAGGCATCAAACAGAACTCCCCCAATATCACCTTCTGGGTTCACCCCTCCAAGAAAGAATGGAAACACTGCATAACAGTGCCTCCAAGTCCCATCTCAGAGAGGCAGCCCAGAAAGATACCATGATCAATTATCAATGATATTGAATGCAGCAGGACCAACAGAAACACACCCCTCCTGTCCAGTACCCCTTGTAGGTCATCCACCAAGGTGACCAATGCTATCTCCATGCCATAGCCAGGTCTGAAGCCAGATTGAAATGAATCTAGATAATCCATCTCATCCAGAAACTGGGAGGCCACCACTCTCTGCAGAACCTTGCCAAGAATGGAATATTAGAGACTGGCTGATAGCTATCCAGAGTGGTGGGATCTAGGGATGCCTTTTTCAGTATTGGCCTCACCACAGCCTCCTTTAGGCAGGATGGAAATCTGCCCTTTTCTCGTGAGGCAGTCATCACTCTCCTTACCCACTTCACCAGTCTCCCTCTAACTGTTTTCAGAAGACAGGAAAGACAAGGATCCAGTATGTATGTGGTGGCCCCCACTTCTCCAAAAATCCTGTTCACATCCTCAGGTTGCACAAATTGAAACTTATCCAATAATACAGGATAAGCAGGAGCCAAGATTACATCTACTGGACCTGTGTCAACTAAGGGCCAATGCAGATGGCTTGTAAGGGGAGGCTCTGTGCCGCCCCTGGGAGTGGTGCATTGGGGTTGAGGCAACCACATGCTGCAGGCCCAATCCTTTTTGCTGCCCCCAAAAGAGTGGGAAAATACCTCTCCTTTTTGAGGCATCAAATAAATGCCCTTTGAGCTGCCATCACAGCTCTTTTGTGCCTCTTTGGCGCAGCGTGTATGACCTGATGCCACGCACTATGCAATCAGTGACCTGATGCCACGCACTATGCAATCAGCTGTGTGACCTGATGCCACACACTATGCAATCAGCTGTGTGACATCGGGGTGGAGTCAGGGCGGCAAGCGGGCAGTCGCCCCACCCCAACTCCACCCCCAGGCCAGCCTAAAGTGCCAGTCTGCATTCCTTCCTAAGTCAGAGCAAATCTGAGTGATTTTGTCTGCAAAGTGTCTTGCAATTTCTTCACAGCAAGCTGTTGAATGGTCTTTACTTCCTTCTTGTGGGCCAGAGTTTAAAAGGGCCCTGGCCACGCAAAACAGCTCTGCTGGATGACATTGTGCAGAAGCAATGGTGGTAGAGAAGTATAATATCTTCACTGCCACCATAATCACCGCATAGGTCTTCCAATGA
Organism: Phrynosoma platyrhinos; assembly: GCA_020142125.1. Classification (NCBI taxonomy): domain Eukaryota; kingdom Metazoa; phylum Chordata; class Lepidosauria; order Squamata; family Phrynosomatidae; genus Phrynosoma; species Phrynosoma platyrhinos. The sequence continues at coordinate 89,178,219 of CM034708.1, read as the reverse complement.
CCTCTAGCCTGTGTTCAATCATACTTGCTCTGATTCTTCTGCCATTATCACTCTAGTTTCTGCCCCACATGTTTCATCACCACCAGCTCTCAGGGGGCTTGTTTGGCTCCACCTTATGGGAGGGGACACTTATGGACAATTTTGTCCACCACCCTGGCCATTTCCCTGCCCCAGAAATCAGCCAGGGCTTTGACAGGATCACCTGCCAAGGCCACAGAAAACTCCACAAGAGCCATCAGGAATCCATCTGGATCCATAAGCCTCTAGGGGTGGAACATCTTAATTGGCCCCCACCCCTGCAGAGGCTCTGAGTCTCAGTGAGTCTAAACCCTACCAGGTAGTGATCAGTCCATGTCAATGGAACTACCGAGAGTTCTTCCACTCCCAGATCACCATCATCTTGCCTTGAGCAAAAAAATGAGGTCCAGAGTATGTCCTGTAGCATGGGTGGCCCCAGATATTATTTGGGACAGTCCCATAATTATGGTGGATATGAAGTCCTGTGCTGCTCCTGACAGAGCAGTCTCTTCATGGATGTTGAAATCCCCCAGCACAACTGAGGGGACTCCTACACCATTACCGAGGCCAATTTTGCCAGATCAGGAAGGAAGACAGTTGTGCAGTGGGGGGAGTGGTACACCAACAGAATCCCTATTCTATACTGGTCACTGTCTATAAATAAACACACTCATACCCAGTAGACTGTGGGACAAGGTACCTGGTAAGGGAGATGGAATCCTGATAGACCAATGCCACTCTGCTTTCCTGCCCCACAGGCCTCATCTGCTGCTGTATGGAGAACCCTGGTGGACAAAGCTGGGAGAGATTAGTCCCTTCACTTCATCCAGCTAGATCTTCATAATACAAGCCAGGTTGGCATGCTCATCCAGAATCAAGTCCTGGATCAGTAATGTCTTTCCATTCATCAACCTGGCATTGGCCAGCAGCATTTTCAGCCCGGGGACCTGTTGCCAAGGCTATCCAGGCTATTTGAAATGGGGATCAGCTTGGGAGTAACCCAAGCCTCAAAGGAATGGAGACATATTAGTTTGCAAGACAGGAGTCCTTGTTGATCAGCAAATGGATATTAAATTTCCTGGACTTTGAAAATCCCCCCAATCATCACATGGTCAGAAGGAGGAGGAGCCAACCTGAAAAACATACCCTCCACTTATCATTTTAACTAAGGACAGAAACATCAAAATGCAGGCATCTTACTAACATCTCTAATTTTTCTCCTGTTTAGGTTTGTAACATCTTGTCTGATGAAGAAGCCTGTGGAGCTTTGAAAGCTTGCAACAAGTATATTGTACATTTTGGTTGGCCAATAAAGGTATCACTGTTTGATTCAGCTTCTTCTGTTATTGTTAGATTTTTGGATAAGATTGATGTTTTATCTTGATTTATTTTCAGTCCTGATACTTCACCATATTCTTGTAGTGTTGTGATTAGCTGTTGTATACTTTTTAGAGGATCTTCTGAAAAACAAATCAGATCATCAACAAATGATTTTAATTTAAAGCTATGTCCTTTGACACCTCTTATCACTGGGTCTTCCATTATTTTATTATTTAACACCTCTAGGACAATTAAGAAAAGCAAAAGTGATAGTGGGCAACCCTGGCTGGTGCCTTTTTTTTTTTCCTTTATGCATTCTGTTCTCTCTTCGTTTATTATTAGTTTGGTCCTTTGTTCTTTGTATATAGTTTTTATCCAATTGAAAATGTTATCTCCCATATGCATTTTTAATTGTATCTTGTGAAAAACAGCCAACTTAGGGCCAATACAGACCGCACGTCATGGCCCTGATCCTCCTTTTTGTCTCCTTCAAAATAGTGGCAAAAGCCGCTCCTTTTGGGGGTGGCAAAAGGCCACCCTTTCAACTTCTGTGGTGGCTTTTATGCATCCTTTGTGTGCATACTGCTCCAAGAGGGTGTTCTGATGTCATGCACCATGGGGATGGGTGCACAGTGTCAGGATGGCATTGGGGTGGAGCCAGGGCAGCTGGTGTGCAGCTGCCCCACCCCAACTCCACCCCCTTGCTGGTCCTTTGTGCTGGTCTGCATCGGCCCTTACTCTATAAAAAACCTTTTCCACATCTATTAGTAGCATGGCTAATTTTTTTCCATTATGATGTTCAAAGTCCTCTATGATATTCAGTACCGTTCTTAAATTGTCTTTTATATGTTGATTTGGAATAAAGCCACTTTGATCTTCTCAGATCCTTTGCTTCAAGATCTTTTTCAGTCTTCCTGCAATAATTACTGTGAATATCTTGTAGTCTGTATTCATTAAAGAGATGAGTCTGTAGTTTCTTATGTCCTCTTTATCCCTATCTTCCTTTGGAATTAATGTGATACATGTGTCTTTCCGTGAATCTGGTATTCCATGTTTATATATGTCATTTAGTGTATTCTTTAAATGTAAAAGTAGAACCTCTTCCTTTCATTAGTATTATTTTTTTTGTAATAAATAGTAGGTAGTCCATGAAGACCCAGAGTTTTACCTAGTTTCATTTTCCTAATGGTGTCTGATATTTCTTTTGTATTGATGTTTTTATTTAGGCTTTCTTTCTCTTCTTCATTCAAAGCTGCTAATTTTTGATGATCTAAATATTTTTGGACTCTCTCTTTATCTCCTTCCTTTTCAGGTTTATTGCCTTATAGCTTCTCAAAATATTATCTAAATATATTTTTAATATTCATTTGGTTAGTTACTGGTTTCCTTTGTATTGGAATTCTGTGATTATCTTCTTTTCTTTCTTTTTTCTCAATTTGTTTGCTAATAGTTTCCCTGCTTTATTTCCAGATTTCAATTGCTTGTTTAGTCATTATGAATTTCTTTTGGATTTCCTTAATAGCAAGATTTCTTAATTGCTGTTGTAAGATTTGAACTTCAATCTTTAATTTTTATCACCTTTTTCCTCATTCTTTTTTCTTCAGTTCCTCTTTAATTGTTTTTTTCCTTCTTCTGTAGTACTTTTGTTTGTTCTGCATTGATTTTGATAAATATCCCCCTAATAACTACTTTACTTTCTGTTGAATTTTCCTTAAAATATAATTTCAATGCTTCTTTGATTTTATTTATTGTTTTCATCATTTAGTAGGTTGTTCTGTAGTCTCCAAGTAAATTCTGTTATTTTTTTCTGAAATCTTCAAGATCAAGACAATTGGATTATTATGTGAAATAGGTTTAGATATGTCCATAGATTGTTCTAGTGGGTCAAGTGTTTTTGTTGCTACAAATCAGTTCTAGAAAAAGAATCACGAGCTTCAGAAAAAAAGGTGTAACCTCTTTTCTGGTTATATTTATGTCTCCATATATTATGCATAGTAAATTCATCCATGAGCTTGAAAAAGGACCTTGGAAGTTTTCCTTGGTTTTTCCTGATGTTTTTGTCTAGATTGGACTTTCTATTTAGTTCAGGCTATATGACAGCATTAAAATCTCCTAATAATAATATATTACTGTAATCTATATTTTTTAATTCATTATGTATTTGGGTAAAAAATTGCTCTCTGTTTTTGGACAGTGGATATATTCCAACAGCCAATAGTGTTAAACTCTTAATTTTTACCTCAGTTGCAATGTATGAGCCTTCTTTATCCTTAAAGATTTCTTTTGAATTTTACTTTTTATTTACATATATTACTATGCCTTTATTTCTCTTTTCCTCTGCTGAATTGTCTTAGTCTTGGATTTCTTTTATTTATTTTTAATTTCTCTCATCTTCATTTCCTGGATGCATATACTATCACTTTTGAGTTTTTCTAATTGATGAAATACCATGCTTCAGTTCTCCGTTGAATTTAGTCCATGATGTTATATTTAGTTTGATATTCCATGATATTATATTCACAGCCATAGTCTTTTGATTTTATCAAATTTTGTTAATATGTTCTTCTTGTTGATCTTTGCTTCTCTTGTTATCCACGTCATTTTCAGATTCACTTTCACTCTCTTTGTTGAATTCTGGGTCAGGGTCTCTATCCATTTTCCTTCCTCCTATGTTTTCTTCTGTCTCTGCTTCATCTGAATAACTTTTATCCTCATTTTTCTTTCTCTCTTTAAATCTCTTTGGTCTCCATTCTCTTATCAGATATTTTTTCTGTCTTTTCTACTTCTTTCTCTCTATTATCTTTTCTCAACTTCTGTTCCATGCTTTTGCCTTATCCAGATTATCAATTCTATATCTTCTCTGTTTATGGGTAAAAGAGAGCTTGAATTTTCTCCCACCTGAAGTCTATTTTTAGATTCTTCAGCAATTGAGACAGAGATTTGTATTTATGTCTATCCACCATAATTTGTGGTGGGATGTCTTTAAATATCTTGATCTCATTATTTCCAATCAAGAATTTGGTGTCGTAACTTTTGTGAATGATCAGATCTCTTGTTCTTGTCCTGATGAGACAGATCACTATATCTCATGGAATCTTTCTGTCTTTAGCTTGAAAGGCATTTACCCTAAAAAGTTTACCCATCTCCATTTCCTTCCTCTCAATAGAGTGGCCAACGTTCTGAGTAAGAGGTGGTAATATTCTTGTATGGAGATCTTCATTAGTCTTTTCTGGGACTCCTCGTATTTTCACACATTTGTGCCTGTACCTTAGTTTGTGGTTCCATTCTCTTAATTGTTGTTGATTCTGCTTCTGACATTTTTTTGAAGTTTTTTCAAGTGAAAAAGTCTTTTATCTTTTCTCCTTCTTTTTGTGTTTTTGTAATATCTGAAGTATTTTTTTCCATTTTTTCTTTTTACCAAAATTGTCTAGTTATTTTTTTGGGACTTTTCTTATGTCTTTTATCTTTTCTACTTCTTTTTGTGTTTTTGTAATATCTGAAGTAATTTTTTTCCATTTTTTCTTTTTACCAAAATTGTCTAGTTATTTTTTTGGGACTTTTCTTATGTCAGTTCTTGTCTCTTTTATCTCCTCTCTTGTTTTTTGGCTGGATTCTCTAAGGTCTTCCTTCATTTTCTGCCTGAATTCTTTCATTTCTTATCTTACTTTTCTGATTTCTTCCAAATGGATCTATTGTTCTTATATTATCCCCAACTGAACCCCTTATTTGAGTTGGAATTTGAAGTTGTGTTTGTGTCAGTCCTTTTTTTACTGTTGCCATTTTTTCAGTCTTTTCAGTCTGGTCAACAAATAGAATGATAAAGTGGTGTATTGCCAAACCAATTTAAAATTAGTTGTAGCTCAGTAAACTGATATTATGACTATATATCTGGATAACGGTAAGTAAATTTTATCCTAATATTAATATTAAATAGTCTGTAGCCTTAACACACAGTTTAATTTTAACATACAATATAACAGTGGAAGGGTAATAGCATGAAAAGCCTATAAGAAAACCTTATAAGAAAACCTTGTAGTACATTCCTACTCCAGAGAAATGGAGCTATGTTTTATTTCCATTTAAGAAATAAAAAGATTCAACCTGACTTCTGTCATGTAATTCCTCACTGTGAAATAAACTAATTTACTAGATTAACCTCTCTAACTTTTTCAATAAGCTTAATTCCTTCCAAATACTCAATTAAAATTTCCCTTTAAAGATTTAAGTGAGTTTCAACAAAATATGGGAGTACTAGTAGTGAATAATATATGAAAGAAATCTAGTTTTCCAGATTCTAGTAACAACTATAAATAACTAAATATCACAAGCTTATTATTATCTTAACCTTAACCCTTTACCCTTAACAAACACAAATTATCTTAATCTTTTCTTACTCTTTCTCTTCTCTGTTGTGCTTCTCTTGTGTCCATTAAATTCCTTTGAGTTGTTTTTTCTACCAATTGTCCCTCTAAAGTCTCTTTTCTTTCAGTATCTCTTAGCAGGGCATTGGAGATTTTGGGGCTTTGCAGACGGGTGGCCGTGGTCTACCCTGAGAAGTGGAGGATTGGAGCTGAGGCTGCCACATGCCTTGGCACCAATCCACCCTTCTGATGGCCTGCAGCGCTAGAAAGGACACCGGAAGAGGCAGCGTGCACCTCTTCCGCGTCTCTTCCAATGCAGTGTGTCTGGACACTGTGCCGGAAGGATGTCATCAGAGCACTCTCCTTGTGCAACAGCGTGAATTCTGGTGATGTCCTCAGGAAGGGATTGGGGTGTCTGGCGTCCAGCTGCCCCTCCCCTTCCCTGGCTCCAAGACATTGCTTTGTGCCATCTGCAGAGCCCCATTGTTGTCTTTTTATTTCTTTTTCTGTCCTCTTTTCCCTTGTATCAGCCTTATGTTCTGCCCTCAATTGTCAGTTCTTTAGTAATTTTCCATTCCTTTCTTACTCACATGTTCTGAGTCTCCAGCACTGTCTCTATACCAAGCTATCCCAACTGGTAATCTTACTTTGTTTCCACCCCACTCTTTTCATTCTATAACTCAGGGGGGAAGCAGATTGGCAGCTCTAGGCCGCCGTGGGAAAGAGCACCACAGGACGGAGGCATCCCCATGCTTCAATCCTGCGGCGCTCCTTCCCCGTCCCTGAAAGGAGCGCTAAAATAGTGCTCCTTTCACAAGTCAGCGAAAGTGCACCTCAAAAGTGTGAGGTGCACTTTCATTGACCTATCCACCGCAGCGTGTCAGGACGCTGCGGTGGGAGGTTGCCCCCGGAGCACCGGCTGTGTGGAGGGCTGGCGGCTCTGAGGGCAACCTCAGGAGGAGGAAGGGGTGCCGAGTGTGCGGCTGCCCCTCCTCTTCCCTGCCTCAAGGACGGCTTAATAAGCCATCTGCCGAGGCCCTCAGTCTCCTCCAACTTCTACTCCGTGTAGTAACTGGTTTTCCCTGCTATGACAGTTCTGCTACTCAGTACTCTTACTTCCCCAATGCTTGTTACCACTAACTGTCTTTGCTTTTGTCTTTTCCTTTCCTTTTTCTTTAGTCTCTTTACTTGAATTTCCCCCTATTTTTTTATTTTTTTGTTTTGCATCTTTCTTTAAGTCTTTTTACTGTCTTTTAATTATCTATATCAGTTTTTATAAGCTTTTTGTTGCTTTTACACCCTTTTTACAGTCTTTTACACCCTTTTATTGCCTTTTATGGCTTTTTGCAGCCTTTTGCCACTCTTTTCAACCTTTTGTAGCTTTTCTGTATGTCTATGTATGTCTGGCTTGCTTTACTGCTTTTTGCTTCACCAGGTCATCTCTGTGGACAGTGGTTTGTTCTGTGTTATAGAAGACTTCATGGAGAAAATTAAGGAAGGATGACACACAATTGTCCCATTAATCTTCCTGTTTCTTCATTAAATAGGCTCTGATATACTGTGGGTCTCTTGTGGGTTGTCTTCATGGGCAACTGCAGTAATGGGTGGCATTAGCTCTTTGGTTGAACTGTAACCATGGTCATTCGATTAGGGGATATTCCTTTCCCCCTATACTTTAGCAATGAGTTGCCAGTCAGACCTCCAATGAGCTATTTCAATTAACCCCTGTTATTGAAGGAGTTATGGATGGGTTATGTCTTGTTCCCATTCCCTCAAGTACTGTTACTGCAGAGGTAAGGTTACAAGCTTCCCGTACCTGCCTCCTCCTGCAACACCATCACACCAGAAGTCTTCTGAAAAAATATGGATTTCTGAGATAAGATGTGCTCTGTTCTGTCACTTGTCTTGAAGCTTGCAGAACAGTATTTGCAAATAGAAATGCAAACTTAATATATTTATTTTCTATCCATCCTATAGAGAGTAGTGATATGTTGTTTCCACATTGAAAGTTATTCATTTTTTATTTTATTCCACATTTTAATGACACTATTCAAGATGCTTTACATTCAGAGTAAGTCCAGCACCCTGGGTACCTCCCTTAAAATTCAGACTAAAATCAGAAGCAGGTTCACTACTGATATGAAAGCCACAAGCTTCTACTGCAGGGGTAGGCAACCTTTCTCCATTAAGGGCCAAGGGACTTCAGCTCCCAGAATCCCAGGAGCTATGGGCCAACATGGGACTATTGGCCAACATAGCTAAGGCTTCTGGGAGCTGAAGTCCCTCGGCCCTTAAAGGGGAAAGATTGCCTACCCCTGTTCTACTGCCTATAAGAAGAAGGAGTTGCTTTATTTCACTTAAGTCTGATAAACATGAATATTTGTTATCCATGCAGACTGAACTGACATGGTGCAAGTGAAGATTTTCTCTACAGATCATTTCACTTGCTCCTACATTTATCCAAAAAGGATAGTCTCTGTCCAACACCATATGTCTGCATAAAATATGCCCAAGAGGCAATTCCTATTGCACAGTATCATGTTCTAAATGAACAACCAGAGGGATGAAAATCTACTCTCTGTATTACAGTCTCGGTTTCATTTCTCTATATGACGTCTTCATCTGGTGCCTCTGAAATACTCCTGGGACAGCCAAGAAAAGCTGGCAAAGAGCTACTAAAGTGCAGCCTGCCTGGTTTTGGACCAGTTAAAAATGTGTCTGCCAGCTTGTAATTCAAAGTAATCTTGAAAAGGGACACATCCTCCAGTTTCTAGTAGCTGTATATGCTTCTACCTCTGAATGAATTGATTTATAATAGTGTCATTTGCTCACATTTGAAGAGTGGCTGTGAGTGGGATGGTTGCTGAATGTTATCAGCTGTTATAGCCTAGTTCCAAGTTATGGCACTACCATCACTAGATCCAAGAAACTCAATTTCATATCTCAGCAGGGACCAATTTATTTACAGCAGAAAAGTGATTTCCCAGTTGAAAGTTGTGATCTGTTTTAATATGGGCATGTTTTCTATTGGGTGTTGGACAAAGCAAAGCAAAGCAAAGCAAAGCAGCTTCATTTATATACCGCTTCATATCACACATGGGATGTTTAAGCGGTTTACAACTGTGAGCTGATTGCCCCCCAACAAGCTGGGTACTCATTTTAGCGACCTCGGAAGGATGCAGGCCTGAGTCGAGCCTCAGCCCTGGCTGGTATTGAACTCGCAACCTTGTGGTCTATGAGTGAGTGGCTGCAGTACAGGCATTTAACCACTGCGCCACCAGGGCTGTTCAGAGGTAAGCATCCAGACACACTCAGGACTCAACTTAATTTACATATGTGAAGAGTTTCAGGGTTTTGTAGTGAGGAATACACTCCATGTTGTCCTACCCTTTCATGTCTCTGCTTGGATTTAAACACTGATATCCTAGAATCCAGCATGGTCTAGTGGTTTGAATGTTGGACTACAACTCTGGAGATCAGGGTCTAAATCCTTGCTTAGCCATCAAAACCCACTGGGGGATCTTGAGCAAGTCACACTCACTTAGCTTCAAAGGAAAACAAAGGAAAACCTCTTCTGAATAAATATTGCAAAGAAAAACTGTGATAGGTTCACCTTAGGGTCATAAGTCGGAAATGAATTGAAGGCACATAACAACAACAACCATTCCAGACTTTTAGTAAGAAAGGAAGGTTTTGGGTGGGTTCTTATTCCTGACATTCCGGTCTAGTCAGGACATGATGATATGACAGAACAGGCCAGAATGGTGGTGGTGGTGATGTAACAAGGCGTTCTTATACACTACACAAGTATAACATTATAGTCCACTTTAATTATCATGATAACATGCTATGGATGGCCACAAGAGCCATCAAGTCCAACCCCCTTACAGGACAATGACTAGAGTGCAACTGGTGGAAAACTCAACTCTTATCTATCAGAAGTCATAGTGGGGGGAGTATAGTATTGTTTTAACTTGTTATATTTTAATCTGTTGTATGCTGGCCCTATTGCTGAGCAGAGGGTTATAAATAAAAATTATTATTATTATTATTATTATTATTATTATTATTATCATCATCATCATCATCATCATCATAGGAACTTCCTTTTGTCCAATCAAGAAGCAATACGTACAGCTCAGAGATCCTTCTGCTCTGCACGTATTGCATCTGTAGAGTCCCGTTCAGCAGAGCTGTTTAGGGTAGTAAGGGAACTGATGCAGGTTTCTCCTGCACAGAACCCATTACTTAATCTGACAATGGCCTGCTGTGATGCATTTAATGACTTCTTTGCAGATAAAATCTCTCAGATAAGGGCTGACTTAGATGCCAGTGTTTCGACAGAAACAAGTGATGAGGTGTTTAGCAACTCTGTTAACAAAATTATCCTGGATCAGTTTAAATCTGTGAGTACTGATGATGTGGACAAGCTCCTTGGGAGAGTGAGGAAAACAACCTGTCCTCTTGATCCTTGCCCATCGTGGCTGGCCATGAAGGGGAGGGATGCACTGAGGAGGTTCCTTGTGGACATCATCAATGCATCCCTCAGGGAGGGTTATATTCCATCTTGTTTGAAGGAAGTGGCTGTAAGGCTGCTTCTGAAGAAACTCTCCCTGAACCCCCAGGTTAAGAACAACTATAGGCCAGTCTCTTTGTTACCATTCTTGAGCAAGGTAGTTGAGAGGGCAGTTGCTTTTCAACTCCAAGCTGTCTTGGATGAAACTGATT
>CM034708.1:89153904-89164538 GCA_020142125.1 Phrynosoma platyrhinos | reverse complement strand
TCAGAGGGTTACCTGAGCAAAACAATGAAAATATATATGAAAGGTTAACATCATCCTTGGCGGAATTCATGGAAAGAGATGAGGAAGAATTTCACTTTGAAATAGACAAAATGTACCGAATAAGTTCACAAATATCCAGACAGAGAAAATTACCGAGAGATGTGGTAATATATTTTGTGAGAACTCAAATAAGGGATCAATTGCTAAGAACAATCTTTGAAAGAAAACTGATAATAGATGGAACTGAAATTTTGCTATTTAAAGATTTACCAGGGGAAACATTGAAAAGGAGAAAGGAATATGTACAGCTAACAAAGATCCTGAGGGAGAAAGAAATTATATATAGATGGGAGTATCCCGAAGGTCTATCATTCACTTATGAGCAAAGAAGAGAAAAAATCAACTCTACCTCTAAAATAAAGGCTATGATAAAAATCTTTAAAAATGAGATGGATGAGAATCAAATAGGGAGTCAAACTCTGAACAAAAACCATCCTGAAAAAGAGGAGGAAAGTGTCATAAAAAACCAACATAAAAAAAGAAGAGATAGACAAGCGAAAAAAACCAAGAAAGGGAAAAAAGAAGAAACAAAATACTGAAAAGGAGTTACAAAGTGAAGACTTAAGATTATCTGAAGAGGAAGAAGAAGAAGATGAAGGCCTGGTAGAAGGATGATTAAAAATACACATTTTATCATTTGGAATGTCAAAGACCTCAACTCCACAAAAAAGGAAGAAAATTTTTCAGTATCTGGGCAAAACGAAAGCTGATATAACTTGTATTCAGGAAACCCACATAAACAATAAAAATATTAGATTATTTAAAAACAATAAACTGGGATCTCTGTTTCTTTCATCTTCAGAGAAAAGAAAAAATGGGGTGGTGTTATATATAAAAGACAATATTGAAGCAAAAGAACTATTCGCTGATAAAAATGGACATTTTATAGGTTAGAGATCAAATGGGAAGAACAGGTAGTAATGATTATAGGCGTATATGCCCCATTAAATAACAAAAGTAAATTCTACGATATTCTACTTGCTAAAATTACAGAGTATACCTATGAAAATATCATTTTGATGGGAGATTGGAATGGGGTCATAGACTCCACAATGGATAAAGAATCAAGTGGCAAAATGAAGTTAACCTTAGGTAAACTCCCAAAATCTTTCTTCAATATGAAGGAGACATTACTAGTTGAGGATATTTGGTGATATAAACACAGAAAGTTGAAAGATTATACTTTCTATTCCATTCCACACAAGTCATTGTTGAGAATAGATATGTTCTTAGCTACAGACTTAATTAAAACCAAATTAGAAAATATTGAGATCCTGTCTAAAGTACTAACACCCCAGTCAAAATGACCCTTAAGAAAAAAAAAAGATTTCTGTTGGAGATTGGATGAAGCACTTCTTAGAGATGATAAGGTAATAAAAAAGGCAAAAGAAACCTTAAATTATATTTTTCAGGAGAATCTAATGGAAAACATGACCTAAATACTGTATGGGAGACCAGCAAGACCATAATGAGAGGCTTCTTTATTAAACAGAGCTATGATAAAAAGAAAATAAGAGAATAAAAATACAATAAAATTCAATCACAGTTACAAATAGCCAAGAATCAATTAAAAACAAATCCAAACAATATGAAGCTAAAATCCAGACTATACAACTTAAAAAAATCAACTATTTCAGAAACTAACAGAAGAAATAGAGAAGAAACCAAAGTATATAAAGCAAAAACAATTTGAACATGCCAATAAACCTGGTAAATGGTTGGCAAGAAAACTGAGAGAAGAAAAAAAGAAAAGACTAATTACCAAAATAAATGACAAGGAAGAAATACACACTAATCCAAAAGAAATCAAGAGAAGCTTATATGAGTACTTTGCTAAAAAATTTAAGAGAAAGAACTAGCAGAAATAGAACAAGATAAATATTTAGAAAGACAACATTTTTCAGGTTTAAAAATCGAAGAAATAGAAGATCTAAATAGAGAAATAATCTCTGCAGAAATAAAAGGTATAATCAAAGAATTAAAAGTTTCAAAGTCTCCAGTCCCAGATGGACTGAGTGCCACATATTATAAAACACTTGAAGATGTACTGGTCCCAAAACTTCAATTAATATTGAATAAGATAAAAGAAGAGAACATTCCAGAGTCATGGAAGTTAGCACATATAAGTCTGATTCTGAAAGAAGGTAAGAACAAATTGAAATTGGGCAGTTATCACCGAATATCATTATTGAATGTTGATGATAAGATCTTTGTGGATATCTTAGCAAAAAGACTAAAGTCAAAACTTGTAAACTGGATTCACCCAGATCAAAGGGGCTTCTTACCAGGAAGGTAAATGAAAGATAATACTAGAAACCTACTTGATGTTGTTGAATATTGTCAAAGTAAGCCAGATAAACAAATCGCGATGATCTTTTTGGATGCTGAGAAAGCGTTCGACAATATAAGATGGGATTTTATGTTAAAAACTCTAGGAAAATTAGCTGGACAGGGCCCCTTCTATAAATGGGTAGAGGCATTATATATAGAACAAAAGGCTCATATTATAGTAAATGGAGAGAGAACACAATTATGTAATATTCAAAAAGACACTCACCAAGGCTGTCCCCTCTCCCCCTTGTTATTCATAACAACTCTGGAGATTTTATGTAACAGAATAAGGGAAGATAAGAACATCATGGGAGTGAAGATCAAGGGTTATGAAACCAAAATAAGAGCATATGCGGATGATATGGTAGTGTATTTAGTTGACCCCTTGGGTAGCATATAAAAGTTATTAGATATAATATCAGAATATGGAGAGCACTCTGGATTCAAAGTGAGTATAGAAAAAATGAAAGTGCTTACAATGAATATGACAAATAAAGAAAAAAATATTTAGTAAAAAATCAAATTTAGAAATAGAAAAAAATGATGAAATATTTGGGTGTTATTTTTTTCTGTAAAAAAACTTGGAGATATTAAAAACAACTATGAGGTGGTATGGAAAGAAATATGTGTGAAATTGAAAATGTGGAATAAACTTAATTTATCATTTTGGGGCAGAATATCGGTGGCAAAGATGTATGTCTTACCCAAACTGCTGCTTCTTTTTCAAACTATTCTGGTAATCGCAAATGGCAAACCATTCAAGAAGTGGCAAAAAGAGCTGACTAATTTTATTTGGGCCAGAAGAAAACCAGGGATTAAAGTTAAAACTTTGCAAGACGTTCTGGAAAGGGGGGGATTAGGTCTCCCAATTTAACAGTTCTATTTCCACGTGTGTGTCTTGGATTGGTTGAATGTATGGCTAAGACTTACAGATAGAAGACTATTGTATTTGGAAGGAGTAAATAATATCTGTGGATTCCATGCATACATGTATTATGATAAGGTTAGAGTGAACAGAGAATTCAATAACCATTTTGTAAGAAATGCCCTATGGAAAGTCTGGGAAAATATAAATTGAGAATCAATAAGAGAATACTGTTGTATCTGTCACCCAATGAGGCTTTTCATAGAAATGATGAAATGTTAGAAAAAATGATTAACTTACAGAGATCTATTGATAAAAGATAATTACAAATGGAGATCAAAAACAAGGGAAGAGCTTGGTAAAGAAGGAATAAAAAATAATTGGTTTCTATACCTTCAATTAAAAGACAGATTCACTGCTGATCAAAGAAGCAGAGATATAATATCAACCGATAGTGCAATTGAAAAAGTATTATTAGAAGAAGCAGAACATATAATATCCAAAATATATAGGATATTGCTGCAATGGGACACAGAAGAGGAACAGGTTAAAGAATGTATGATCTACTGGGCACCAGATCTGGGAAGACCAATTCTGTTGAAAGAATGGGAGAAACTGTGGAAAATAAAAGTAAAACATACACTGAGTTATAATCTCAGAGAGAATTTTTATAAATTGTTATATAGATGGTACCTTACTCCAGTAAAATTAGCAAAGTTTAAAAACAACCAAAATGATAAGTGTTGGAAGTGTCAAAAATATAAAGGTACCTTCTTTCACATGTGGTGGTCATGCCCACTAGCCCACTAGCAAACATTTTTTGGGGAATTATTATTATTATTATTATTATTATTATTATTAAATAAAATATACATGATAAAATTATATACATGATAAAATTCAGAAAATACTTCAATTCAAACTAGAAAAAGAACCTAAAATAGTATTGTTAGGAATAATGGAGGAATAATTAAATAATGGAAAGAAATTTTTCTACATGATAAAAGTGGCAAGAATAACATATGCAGCTAATTGGAAGCAAAATAAAGCACCAGAAATAACTGAATGATATTTGAGGCTATTAGAATATATTGAAATGGATAGATTAACTCAAATGTTAAGAAATAAACCAAATGAGAAATTTAATAAGGAATGGACAGAGGTAATCGAATGGATCCAACACGAAATGCAATCATAGAGGGATACGTAAGGAAATTAAATGATACGGAAATACTTAAAGTGTTAATCGAAATGTGAAGGAGACACAAAAGTTACTTAAAATAGTTTAATTATATCAGAAATTAAAATAAGTATATGTGGTATCATATATACATATGCAAATAGAGTATATAGACAAGGATAGTTTAAAAAAACATGTATATAGAATAAAAACAAAAGTACAATTAGAAATAATAGCTTTAAAATATAAAAGTTAAAATAGATTTTCTTTTTGTAACAAAATACTAGAGATATTAATTTAATTTAAACATAGATTACCACAGTTATAGTCTTGAGGAAGTCAGTTTTAAACTGGAGTGATGTTGGTTTGAATGTAGATGTATAGGTATTGTTAGTGTAATATAAGGTGTATTGTATTGTATTGTATTGTACTGTCTACTGTGTGATTTAAGGTTGTAAATGGGTGTAGTTGTGAAAGTTTGAGAAATATATGTTTATGTGTTTTTTTTATGAAATGAAATTAATAAAGAACAGCAATAAAAAAATAAAATACTTCATGTGATTTTTAAGATTTCTGTTGATTTTATTGATGTATAGTTTAATACTTTTTTAATGGGAAGAGTGGGTTTTTAACAGAGGGGCGGGGTATAAATTATTATTATTATTATTATTATTATTATTATTATTATTAATATACAGGTAAAGCACATAGAAAAGATGGCCCTCTAACCTTTGTTCAAGACATCCAATGAACCAGTCACTAAAACAATCTATTCCATTGTTCTTGAATCCATTTGTTTCGATCCCTGGAGTAGCAGAAAACATGTTTGCTGCATCTACTGCATGACAATCCTTCAGGTATTTTAATATAGCATTCAAATCACCTGTAAAACTCCTCATTTCCAAGCAAAACATACCTAGCTCCCTAAGTCATTTCTCATAGAACTTAGTTTCCAGACCTTTTACCATCTTGGTCATCCTTTTCTGCACTTGTTCCAGCTTATCAATAAACTTCATGAACCATGGTGCCCAGAATTCAACACAATATTTCAAGTGAGGTTTGATCAAAGAAAAAGAGAGTAGTACTATTACTTTTGCCTGTTGGTGCAGCTGTATCATCATCATCATCATCATCATCATCATCATCATCATCATCATCAGGCTGGCCTCCTTACACCATTGACTCATGTTTGGCTTGGAGTTTATTAGACTCCTAAGTCTTTTTCACATGTACTGTTCCCAAGCCTGGTATCATCCTATTTCTGTGCATTTCATCTTTTCTGCCTAAACATGGTACCATACCTACAGCCATATCAAAATTATTTTTGTTTTTTTGACCCAGCTGTCCAATCTGTTGAGATCATTTTGAATCCTGATCTATTCTCTAGCCATTAGCTGATCCTCCTAATTTGGTATCTTCTGCAAATCTGAATTCTGAGGTTTGGAGTCTAGTGAGACACTGGGGATCTCTGACAATTCTAAACAGCCTTCCTTAAATTTCATATAGCTTTTCTAGTTATTTTTTTCTAAAAGGACTAACTACTTATTCACTATCTAGTCCATTGTTAATACAACAGAGCAAAAGGCACATCATGAACCAGCACTTTGTATTGTCATATCTCATAACAGGAAAGGGTTAAACTACATGTTTTGTTTTTAAATTGAATTCAAGGCATTTTATTTATTTATTTATTTTAAATTAATTTTTTATTATTAAAAGCATAAAAAAGACAGTCAAACAATCAAACAATCAAACAATCCAATTACAGTGGAATCCTAATCCTAATCGAAGCTTCCTCAAAACTTTGTATAAATCCAGTATCCATTGTCTATTGGTGAATGAAGGCATTTTATAATAATCCAAAAAAGATGCTGCTAAAATATTAATTCACAAAAGTTAAAAGGATTAAACATTAGTATTATTTAAAATGTGCTTAAGATCATTTAAAAACTTAACCCATATTTTAAACAAAATTTCAATAAAAATGCAAAAGATTAAAAAGTGCATACACATACACACACACACAACAGTTCCACAATTACAATAAGAATTCAAAGATCAAAAGCCTGACTAAATAAAAATATCTGGTGGCAGGAAGAGAGCAGAGAAAGGGCATACTGGATCTACTGTAGGAGAGTGTTTAAAAGTCTAGTAGCAGCTATGGTCCTCTCCCAAGTCCTCACCAACCACACCTATGAAGGTGGATGGACTGAGACAAAGCCCTCCCTTGAAAATCTTAATGTTTGCACTGGCTTATATAAGGAGATACATTATTTCAGATAATCTGGACCTAAGCAATTTAGAACTTTAAAGTCAAAACCAGTATTTTCTGCCCAGAAATGGACCAGTAGCCACTGCAGCTGTTTCAACCAGCTCCAGTCAGCAGCCCAGCCACAACACTCTGGATCTGCTGAACTATCCAAACAATTTCTAAAGGCAGCTCCATGTAGAGTGCATTATATTAGTCCAAATGGGGTGTAATCAAGACATATGTCACTGTAATCAGATCTACCTTTCCAACAAACAAGTGCAGCTGGAACATTAGTATAACTGTGCAAATGCACTCATGGCCACAGCTGAAACCTGTGCATCCAGGTTCAGATCTGAATCCAGGAGCACATCCAAACTGTGAGCCTGAGATTTCAGAGGAAGTGTAACCCCATCCAGCACAGGTTGAATCCTCATTCTCTGATCCATCTTCCAACTGATCAGGAAAATCTCTGTTTTGTCTGGAATAAGTTTCAAATTTTTCACCCTCATCGAGTCCATTAATGAGTGCAGACACTGGTTTAGCACAGAAACAGCTTCCTTGGAATTGGATGGAAAGGAGAGCATAGTGGTGACACTGAAATCTCAAACTCTGGATGACTTCTCTGAGCTGTTTCATGTAGTTGTTTTACAATGGGAAGGGGCAGAATGAGCCCTGAGGGATACCACATGATAGCAGTCCTAATGTTAAACAGGCATCAATCCTCCAGCACCAACTTTCTTCCTCCAAGGAAGACTGGAGCCACTGTAAAGTAGTGCCTCTGAGTCCCATCTCAGACAGGTGGCTCAGAAGGATACCATGAATGATGGTACTAAAAGCTGCTGAGAGGTCCAGTAGAACCAACAGGGATACACTCCTCCCTCTGTAGTTACTTGTGTAGGTCATCTATAGATGTGACCAAAGCTATCTCTGCCACAAAGCTAGGACTTAAGCAAGAACTGAAAGGGCCTATTATTAAGTTGCAGTCATCATATGATTATGATGGGAATGAGTAAACTACAATTAACAAACAACTTCCAAGTAAGTGCTGTGTGGGCACTGTGAAAAATTTTGTTCACTGGCTTATGACAATGTATTACAATGTCTACCTGAAGTTTTTCTTCTTCTAAACCATAGGTGGGAATCATGCAGCCTTCTAGATATTGTTGGACTGCATTTCTCAACATTTATAATCATTGGGTATCCTACCTAGGACTACTGGGACTTGCAGTCCAAAAGCATCTAGAGGGTGCATGATTCCCAATGCTAAACCATGAATGTTATCAAATAAAAGTAAAAAAAAATTACTGTGAGGCAAAAAAAAATCCAAACAATTTTATTATAGCAATCTGGAATTACCTTGAAGCTGTGAACATGAAAAATCTTGCTGCTGACTCCCCCCCTTCCCCCAAAGTGTCTCAACACATTTTCCTCATCAAAGATCTGCAAAGATGAGGAAAGTTGCAAGTGTTATTTCCAGCCCTAATAGGATCATATGTACCAAAAATTATCTCAAAAATAA
Source organism: Phrynosoma platyrhinos (assembly GCA_020142125.1). Taxonomy (NCBI): domain Eukaryota; kingdom Metazoa; phylum Chordata; class Lepidosauria; order Squamata; family Phrynosomatidae; genus Phrynosoma; species Phrynosoma platyrhinos. Next base: position 89,156,332 of record CM034708.1, on the reverse strand, counting down.
GAAACTTTGGTTTAGAATTTGGACTGTATCTCAAGTTAATGAATATCACTATTATCTTGTAATTGGACATACAAGGAAGTTGGAAAATGAGTTGCATTGTGAAGGAATTCAATTAGCAATGTAATCAAGTCTTTTATTCCAAATCTCAAGTCAAGTCTCAGGTCTCTACTTTCAGGTTTCAAGTCGAATCTCAAGTCCTTATAAGATACTTTCAAGTCTCAAGTCGAGTCTCAAGTCTGGGAGCCAACTTTAACAGAAAAGAAGGAGTTGATGGGGGCGGGGTCACTGAAGTAACTTTATTTCAAGTTCTTTTTATTTGAGTCTACATTACTGGTTCTTGGTCCCCCACATCAGACAGCCTGACATTGCTTCAGAGGACACTACATGAAGGCACTACACTCAATAAAGATTTTTTAAAGCATCTCTATATATTTTTATGCAGAGCCTGCTTTTCTCTGCTGCTGCTGCTGTTGATGTTGTGTACCTTTGAGTGTTTTTTGACTTATGGCAGCCCTAAGCTGAACCTATCTTGTGGTTTTCTTGGCAAGATTTTTTAAGAAGGGTTTGCCCTTGCTCCCTCTGAGGTTGAGAAAGTGTGACTTGCCTGAGGTCACCCAGTAGGTTTCCATGCCCAAGCCGTGACTTGAACCCTGTTCTCCAGAGTCCTTGTCTATTGTGTAAACCACTAAACCACATTGTGACCTATCTCTTTAGAAATGTAATGTATTCAGGCATGATTTGGCCTTGAACAGGCAATTAAGACCTATTAGCAAAATTTACCAAAGATGTGTTATGAACACTAGAAGTCTTCCAATTTCATGGTGTGGGTTCCCTTTTATGGCCCCAAATAGACCCTGTCAGCCATGATTTTAAAAGTGGCAGATCACGTACCAAAATACCTAATTAACAGATCAAACAGATAGTTTGGGAGCTGCAATCAAGGAAGAATTTCACACTTCTGAGACAGGAAGACTGGGTGATTTATAGCCAGGATGTTTTGCATTCCTGCCGGAGAATACCAATTTACAACCACAACCTCCTTTCACACACCTCTATCTCAATGATCTTTCCCATGCAGATTTGGCCCTTTGATGTAAGACAAATTGTCTTTGCCTGAAGCTAGGCTTTGCTTTATAAAAGATCCCAAAATTCCTTTCTTCTGTATGCTAGTATGGAGTGCAAGTGGACCTCATGTCTCTGACTCTTCTAATTCTGACTCACGCTGCCTCCTTGTGCTCCTAGCAGCTGAGTCCTGATTCCAGCCATGAGACTGCATCTTCAAGGAGCCACCATGCTGATGATAATTATCTCTTTAGTGAAGCCTTTTCCACTCCAAATCTCACCTCTTTATTCCTTAGCTCTTTTTTTTGTGTGTGTGTCTTTGTGTGTGAGCATACATTGGTGTGTGTTTCCTCTAATAAAATGCAATTCATATAGCTAATTCTGCCTCTTTAATTCTTGTCTCTATATATTGGTATACAGGTGGGAAACGATTCCAAAGGGCTGTTTGTAGCTCAGCCCATTAATTAATTGAGCTAGGGCCTAAGCAGATGGTTTATTGGCCTGTCTTTGGTGCAGGGAAGGGGAGGGGCTGCTGCACGTGGTGCCCCCTCCCCCTCCCGAGGTCGTCCTCGGAGCAGCTGGCCCTCCGCACAGCTGGAACTCCGAAGAGGACCTCCCGCTGCAGTGTCTGGACACGCTGCGGTGGAAAAATCGCTGAAAGTGTGCCACAACCTTTTGCGGTGCACTTTTGGCAATATATGAAAGGAGCACTATTTTAGCGCTCCTTTCAAGGGGCGACGATGGTGCGCTGCAGGATCAAGGCATGGGGATGCCTTGATCCTGCAACGCACCTTCCCAGGGTGGCCCATGGCTGCCCATCTGCTTAGGCCCCTAATTAAAAATCCCCTAGAGAGAATCCTTAGCTACATTTTGGTGGAGGATTCACAGGCATATTCCCCCACAGTCTAAACAAGATGGAGTGTTTGGATCCCAGATGTAGGGATAGGGAGACATAGGATATTGCAGATGCAGAGGTAAAATCTGCAGGAAAGAGTGTGTGTTTTTGTAAGAGTGGGCTGGGACTATTGGGAGTTGGCTCCCTCATTTCATCTGTGGGTTAGAAGTTATTAGGGAACCCTGAACTTGCACCCTGAGAACTTCCCCACTCCAACCCCAAAACTTGTAGTCAGACAAGATAGAATGTTAACACAAGGAACACCCCATCTGGCTTAGCAGGTTTTAAACCCCAACCTGTCACCACTACTGCACAGCAACCAAGATTGGAAATTCGAGTCCCTAGAGAGCATTTGTTGTTGCTGTGTCCCTTTTAGCCTTGGTTGAGTGGGGCAATAAAGCCACTGTTGGAGAGAGATTCTCGTCTCTCAATAATAATAATAATAATAATAATAATAATAATAATAGTAAT
>CM034708.1:89100566-89112692 GCA_020142125.1 Phrynosoma platyrhinos | reverse complement strand
AATTAGATTTGCTTTCTTTTGTCTGCATTTCCAACATTGATCTTCTTTACTCTTTTTCATTTTGGCTATTCTATTAGGGGATAGATGCCACCTATGTAACATTTTATAATAGTTTTCAATCAAATTAGCTCCCTTAGTAAATTTCAAATTTTTAGACCAAATTATTTCCCATACCTCCAATGGAATCTGCTCTTTGAGGTCCTGTATCCACTTTATTACACTTTCTTTTATTGTCTCTTCTTTCAGTTCTATATCTAATAGCAATTTATAAATTCTTGATATCATCTGTTTTTCCCCTTTGTCTAATATTTTCTCTAATTCTTTTTTCTCCATTTCTATTCCTTTATTTATCTTACAGATGTTGTGGATGTGGATCAGTATACTCACCTATTGGCAAAAATTGCATAAAACCCCTGGAGGTTTGACAAATTTAATCTTTCTGGACTCTTTTAAATCCTCTTGGGAAACTTCTATTCATAAGAAACGAAATGAGCTAGGTCTCAATAAAAATGAAATTCTAAAGCATGACGCCGATAGAGCTAAATCTATTATCAAACAAAAAATGATAGAAGCAGAAAGATACATGGATTCCGCTTCCCTTTCAAAATATGTCTTGTTTAGTTTTCAAGTCTTGGTCCCCGCCCCAGCTCCATATCTATTCCATGTTACTCTCCCGAAGTTTAGAAGGGCTCTAACTTTGGCACGTTTCAATGTGTTGCCCACGGCCATGTTGGAAGGTAGATTAAAAAAAATACCTTTTGAATTTCATTTTTGTCCATGTGGTTCGGGTGCTGTTGAAACCAATGAGCATGTTCTCCTTTACTGTCAGTTCTATAGGGACATTCGTCACCAACTGATTAGCCCACTATTGAGTAAATTCCCAGGTAAAACTGACTCTTTTTATTTACACCTCCTATTGGATAACAATGATCCCACAGTATCCCATAAGGTGGCTAAATTTTGTTACATTGTTTGTAAATTGCACCCTCAACTGACAAATGGACATTTTATTACCGAGAAGAAAGATTTGTTTGGATACTGTACATATATAGTTTACTATTAGTTTATATTTTAATTTGTTATTGTTATACTGATATGCTATTTGTGTGATTTTGTCTTTATACTGGTCAAAGACCGAAAATTTTTTATTACTAATGGATGTTGTGGAGGTTGACACATGCAGTGATTTATCTTACAGATGTTGTGGAGGATGACACATGGGGATGACATTCTCCTCTGCCATAAGGAGTGTGCCAGTGAGGCACCTCCACTGAGCCTTCAGCCACCCGAAGACCCTTTCAACCACATTTCTGGCATGATTCAACTTACTGTTGAATCCTTTCTATCTGGCATTGATGGTGCCCTGGTAAGGACTTCATGAGCCACTTCCCAATGGGGTAGGCACTGTCAGCAAGCAGGAGGGGGCCGATCTGCTGGCCCCTCAGGGTGACGGTGGGGTTTCCTGACATGTCGATGCTAGCCTCCATGGACTGAAAGGTGATGGAGTTCCTTGCCACCCTCGAATCGTGAGTTTCCCCAGACCAGCCCCATTCCAAATCAATAAACTGTCCTCAATGATCTGTGGTCCCCTGGAGGACAACAGAGTAGCTGTCTTTTTGATTGACGAACTCACTCCTCCTTCCCAAGGGTGGCACAATCAGACAGTGGCATCCGTCTACAGCACCCACTACTTAAGGGAAGCCGAGGTCAGCAAATCCTAGCATGATCTGTGGGTGACAAGAAGGGGAAGAAGTGGAGAGTGAATGACAAAATTCAGAGCATTTACCAACTCATTGCTTTTTTCACGTACATGTGCAGGTTCAATGACCCTAGCAGCCTAATGTATAAAGTGACAGCCAGCTCATAATGTTTTTCGTGTACGTGTGCAGGTTCAACGACCCTAGCAGCCTAATGTATACAATACAAGCTATACTGTGTGCCAGGTGATGACGTTTGTTGCTCATGAGGGAAAAGGGGACAGGTGTGTGTGATTGTCCTTACCTGAGCAGCATCCCCCAGGTACACTGTCTGTGGCAGAAGCAGCTTCTCCATGCTGAGGGCGAACTCTACCAACACTTCCCCCACAGTGGTAAGGCTAACCCCAAACTGCTCTGATGCCTGCTTGTAGCTGGCTTTGTGGATCCAGATGGCCATGGCTTTCCTCATCATGGTGTCAGAACTCTCCATTTCTGGATGCAGGATTTCTATTATCCTGTGGATGAGGGCATGGGGCATTCGGAAGAACATCCTCCATTGCTCATCAGACCAGATGTATGTGACAAACCCATCCCAACAGTCAGTGCTTCTGGGGAACATCCACTAGCGGCGTGGGGCTCTCTTAGGTGGCATCAGAGTGGTGGTGGCGGCAGTACACCATGCAGTGCTTGTTGCACCCACTCTACCAGTTGTCCCTTCTGTGTCCTCTGAGTCATCACTGAATTCTTGTATGCATGCAGCTGTTCCAGGGACCATGGCAGAGGCTCCTGTGGCCAAGCATTGCAGGCTGACTACCAGTGCAGACCACTCGGTCGCCGTGGCATCCATGATTTCTCTACTTTGCACATTGTGCAGATGCATAGCAATGCCAACATTGCTGTTAAAGAGGCCCTGTTGTCCCGGCACACATGTGCATGTGCCAGAGAGACATGAAAAAAAATTAAAGCCGCCACTGCAGGCCCATGTTGTTAATCCATTCACGTTTAGGAAACCTTGGGGATGGCAGTGCGGGTGATGAGGCTTCACTGCAGCCTTGGAAAAGCTGCATTAACCAGTCCCAATTGTGGTTGCTTCATCCCCACTTAGGGCATCCTCAGGGCAGGTGATACAGCTGCTGAAGTTTGAGAAAAAGACAACTTCAGATCACCTTTTTCCTGCCTGTCTGCACAGCCCCTTAGTTTTTCTGTAAGTGAAAATACCATGTTAGTAGCAATCTCTTCTGTTTTAATGTATTGATCCATCCAGGTTCTCACAAAATTAGTTTCAAAGTAAAATGAAACCACTGGTGATACAAAATACAGCTTGATTTATCATAAGAAAATGGCAAGTAGATGCAGCAACAGAAATCCTGCAAAGTTGGGGCTGAACAGATCAACATAAAGAGATGGCATCCCAGTGGCTTGGGGGCATGGTGTGCAGATAGCAGCATGGCCCCACACCACCAGGAAGCTGCTTGGCCTACTGCACATGCAGTGGCATCATGGCGTTTCTGTGGCACAGTGTTTATACATGCTACACCACAGAAATGCAGAAAAGCCACAGCAGTAAGGATGGCTTTTTTCTGTTCTTAAAAGGAGTGGATTTTGCCACTTCTTTTGGGGAGAGAGAAATGCTGGATTGGGGCTGCAGTTTGTAGCTGCCATGGCTCCAATCTGGCGAGCAAAGAGGCAGTACAGAGCCACTCCTTCCAGGTGCTATGTTTCATCCCTAAGTTATTTCTTTCACATCTCTTCAGCTGAAGAGAGATGCAGATGATCTCTGTTCTCTGAGTAGACATGAAGCTCTTTATGCTCCTGGATCCCTAATACCCTGAGACAAGAAGTTCAGTTTTCTTTCTAGGAGTAAGACAAAGAACTATCCTATAGGTTGGAGTTATATGCCCCCACCAGGGCTTGCTTCCTAAAAGCTACAATGAAGCTTACAAATTGGGACTGGGGTGGAAAGTTTTACTCCTCTCTGTGATCATTGGACTGGTGGAAAGGAAATTATTGAGCTGGGGTGTTCTTATCAGTAGAGGGGCTGGCACAGCTTTGTAACGGCTGCAAAGATGTTTAAGTTATCCCATCTCTTCCTTTCTTTTTTGAGGTGTAGGCATGAATCATTAAGAAGGTAAGGAATGAATTAGAAGCCAAACAACTGCAATCTTTTAGTCTTCCAGCCAACCATTCAGCACAATCATCTACAGTTACACTTGGGGGGATGTAGATGGCAAGAAATGCCATCCTCAATCCCAGGAAGGGGAGGGGGAACCGGACACTGGGTGCCCCATCCCCTTCCTGAGGACATCATTGGAGTGACGGCTCGTCCACACGATGGGCACTCCGATATTGTCCTTCCGGCTCAGCATCTGGACATGTTGGTTCCTATTTTAGCGCTTCTTTCGCAGGCGGTGAAAGGGAAAATCGAGGCCGAGGTGTCCAGCAGCCTCGGCCTCAATCCTCCGCTTTTGGGGGCAGCTCAGGGCTGCCCATCTGCTTTCCCCCTTACTGAAGATGCAAAATAACTGAATAAATATCACATACATCACTCTCTGTATGAATCAGATAGTTCACTTCTATAACAATCTGAAAACCTAAATGGAACTAGAACGGATGTGGAGCTATATGCATACAACTATAATTATTTATGTCCTCTTCCACTCCACATTACCCCTAGTGACACAAAAAGCAATCATTGCACAAAGAGCTCCACTATTCCTGCTCTTCTTTTATCGGCTACTGCTTTAGAGGCCACTATTATTTTCTGACTTGTTCCTCCCTGAAATATTATAGCTTAAGTATTATTTTTATAAGCTTCATAAGATAAAGATTTCCTAACCCTTGATTTATGTTAGGATTGCCAAACAAATATCTTATCTTATCTTATATATTATTATATTAAGATATTGTTCCAGTTTTAATATTTATGTATCTACTGTTCTTTAACTGTAGAAATGTAAAGAATATGCAAAAAATATTTGGAAAATGGTAGAAAGCCAGGTTTTTCATGTATTGGGAAACTCAGATGAGAAGAATCTTGGACTGACAAAATCTTCACCAAAAAAAAAAACAAAAACAACACAGCATTTTCTTCATAGTAAACAGTCATGTGTGTTTGTGTGTGTGTGGTTTGTACAGTAATATCAATTTCTACACAGGACAGACTGATTCCTGTGCAAAAAATGCTATGATTGGGGACATTAGGGCTGAAGCAGACAGCCTGTTTGGGGCACTCTGGGCTGCCACCATGAGCAGCAGATTGGGGCCATGGCAACAACATGCCACAGCCCAATCCTCCTTTTTGCCACTCCCAAAAGAGCAGCAAAATGCCGTTCCTTTTGGGGGTGGCAAAAGGCCACCCTTAGAGTAGTGCTGGTGGCTATTTTGTGCCCTTTTGGTGCAGTGTGTGCACACACTGCACCAGCAGGGTGCCCTGATGTCGTGTGCTATGTGGATGAGTGTGCAGCATTGGGGCAGAGTTGGGGCAGAGTCGGGGCAGCCAGCATGTGGTTGCCCTGCCCCATCTCCATCCCTTGGCTGGCCTATAGTCTGGTCTGCATAGGCCCTTTGGGGCTTTGCAGATGGGCAGCTGTGGGCCGCCCCAAGAAGCAGAGGATTGGGGCCACTGCTAACACATGCATCAGCCCCAATCCACCCTTCTGCTTACCCTGGAAGGAGCACTAAAATAGTGCTCCTTCTAGAGAGGGCAGGAGGGGTGCCTGAAGAGACTCCACACGTCTCTTCTGTGTCTCTTTCAGCCTAGCATGTCCGGACACTGTGCCAGAAGTACATCATCAGAGCGCTCACTGTATACCTGTGACTATTGTTTAAATTTGTTTATTTTTAATTTGTAATAGATTTAATAATCTTTTGAAGGGTGGGTGGGTTTTTTTTATTATTGTGCTGTAATTGACCTCAAAGGGGCAGGGTATAAATAAATTTTATTATTATTATTATCACCGTGTGAAATAGCGGGCGCTCTGATGACATCCTCGGGAAGGGGTTGGGGCAGCTAGCTCCAAGATGGCGCTTTGCACCATCTGCAGAGCCCCTTAGTATACCAACATTCACATGTGGTTGTTTTATGCAGAAAATGATGTTTTCTGTGCAGGAAGCAGCCTTTTCTAAAAACAAAAAATTAATATTTCTTGAAAGAAATATTTTATGCACTTAAAATGTCTTTTCATGTTTTTGCATATGTACATTTTATGCAGAGAAAGTCCCAAATTGTGAATAGTTTTCAAATATTGTGCAGTTTTCAATAACTTTATGACAACAGAAAGAATTATTCATTGATTCCTTTAGGAAAAAAAATACTTCTCTATTTCACTGTCTTTCATTTTCTAGCAGGATGTTGTATGCTGCAAATTTATTCCCACTAGCATTAGTATAATCCTCACTGAAGTCATTAGAACCTTATTCAGAATAGCACACTTAGGATTCTGCTTTTCATTTCCTATATTGTTTTAGAGCAACTCAAGTAGGTAGTGCTGGAGTTTTTTGAATATGTGAGCTATTGTATATAGCTACTTATGTTTTTCAAATGAAACAGACCAGGAACTGATGTACTTTGAGTCTCATTTTAGAGAGGAAGAAAGAATTCAGAACATCTTCTTTCCAACTGTAATAATGTCACACAAGTCCTCAGCATGCTATGTGTATGTATGTGCTTATACATAAAATGCTATGCCACCACTTATGTGTGCTCCAAACATGCATTTCAAATAAGTGACTGGCATTTTCTATAATTTCAGATTTTTAAGGAAGGCAATCCCATATTACCACTATATACGGTCTGGAATGAGTGATCGGTAGAGTAGCCGAACTCTTAAGAACAACTCTAGATAAATCATTTTGTTTCAGTCACCTCAGCATATATTCAAAGAATTTCCCCCCCTAAATCAGCTGGGGAAAAATGTGAATTTTACGTGCACAGAGTAGTGATAGGCGAGTTACCATGAGTCCCATTTTGAGATTACTAACCCAATGAACTCATTAGGCCTAATTTGGATTGAGGACAGTTTTAGGGTTCAATATGAATTTATTATTGCCCTTTCAACAATGTCAATTTAAAGACAACATCATGAGGCATGGGGTCTTCCCCTTTCTTGGCTCTTTTATTAGTCTTATCTCCACTGTATTTTCCTTCCCATTACATTGTGAAAAGAAAGGCTGCAGCCTTGATTAGGTCTGAGAAAGAACAATAGCATGGATAACAGGATTGCTGAGTTTGTACTTTACCAGAATTTCAGGATCTATATTTAGGACTAATAAGACATGATATATTAGTATACCAATGATCCTGGCATCCACAATATTATTACATTGTGTTTTACTTTGTTTCTTTGAATCCCATCTGTACCTTCTCCCTATCCTTTTTCATGCCATGTTACTAGAATTAGTTTTTCCCCTTCCTATGTTAAAATTCAGACATATGTATGCATTTTGCTTTTGTACAGCTTTGTTTGTGCATTTTACTAAATCACACATTTCCACTATTGATTAAAGTGTGCATAATTTTTTCAACTGCCTATTTGATCTTTTACAATTTAAAATTGACACACTGAGATGTGCATACTTTAAGCCTCTCAAATAGTTTATATACCTCAGTAATGTACAAGTTCTCAGGGCAAGGTGCATTTCTTCTTGGGAGGTTGAAAACAACTACTTCCTTTGACACTCTGAATCCATGAAAGTTATTATCCAATGGTTGCCCATTTGTGTATCCATTTGGTTCCTCACTGAAATAGGATTATGAACATTGCCTGCAGCTGCATTGATGCAACTGAATTCACTTGAATTAAAACAGCTTAAAATTGAACTCATTTGATTGCTGATGACAACTGGAGTTGTTTAAGTATTTTTTAAATAGCCACGTTCTATAAAATGGTTTGTGCCTCTAATATGTTTATTCTTTCAAGTTGAATTAAAAATGTGAATTTTAGTTCTAAAAGCCTTAAGAAATATAGAGGGACTTAATAAAAGAGAACGGGAGATGATGTACTTTCAATAATCTAATAACTTTATAATGATAATAGGATGAAAGAAGTCATACAATAAATTGAAAGTTAATGTTTTAAGGATAAATTAACCAAAAGGGTGACTGTGAGAAAGCCTTTTAAAGTGAGTTAAATACTCCCATGCATCTTTAGTTACTTAGATTTTTTTATTACAAAAACATAAAAAAGGTATTTTAACCACTTTTGTTTAATAGCTCAGATAATGGACTCCATTTCACAATCTACTGTAGAATGTAAAAATAAAACTATTAGAAAGCCAATATGGTATGATCATCTAGGAACTTAAAATGATTTTTATGGAGTGCATAGTACTGTATGCCAAAAAATATGAGCACTATAATACACAGTCTCATTGTGATGCATTTTTTTCACAACATGAGTTTTAATTTTCTATCACTATGCTGTCAACTTGAGAAAAAGCAACTGTTAAACCCCCATTGACTTCTCCCTTTCTGTGCCAGGGAAAGAAAAGAGGCAAATGAAAGAGGGATGCATTTGTTCAAGCTAAATAATTCTCTAGCTCAGTGTTAATGGAGGTCTCTCTTGACATATGCATGTTTACATGTAAAGCTAATTTACATGTAAGCTAATTTAATATTATTAAATCATTATGCATTTTTCTTCTTACATACAGGAATGGACAATTTCAAAAGTCCTCCCCAGCTATGTGAGGTTATAAGGATTTTTTTCCTAGACTTCTTGATTATTTTCTACAATTTGAAATTTTAAAAAAAAATCATTTGAATAAAAAACAGAAATTTTGCCAAGTAATTTGTCACAAAAATCTTTTTAATGGGGTTTCTGTATGTATCCAGATTCATTGCTCAGAGAATATGAGGAAGAGGTGATTATTATTTTTTTATATTCCAAGGGATCTTTAAACTTTGTCAGTAGCTTAAAATTAATAGTGACTTTAAAAATTTCTTAGAGTAAAGGATGATTGAAAAATTATTGGAGTTCATTTTTGTAAAAAATTGCCAACATCCACAGTTTACATCAATATTCAACATCAAAAGAATTTGAGCTTTAACCATGAAGGATCTCAAGTCTGAATTTGAACCTTGTGCATACAGTCCCTGCTTATGGTGTTGAATTAAGATTGCCCTCTCTTTTTTTCATATAGGCCCTTCATCTTTATCATGATATATAGCAGGCAGGATAAAAAAAATTAACATCCTTTATCACTATAAATCACTCATGACAGTTTCTCAGAAGGATGCTAATATATCAGCAAGAATAACACATACAACTAAGCAGAGTGCATAAAATTATCACTTTGGGGGAATTAGTTCACTTTAAATAAATGTCCAGTTGAACCATGGCAAGAACAAATTCATCAAAATTATTACAAATTAATAACTTTTAAAAACAAATAAATAGTAGATAATGCTGAAAAAAGAGAGCCATCATGGTGTAGTGATCTGAGCAATGGGCTACAACTTTTTCAGATGAGGGTTTGAATCCCTGCTCAATCATGGAAAATCACTGAGTGACCTTGGACAAGTAGCAATCTCTCATCTTCAAATCTTTCCTAGAAAGCTCCATGATAGATCCACTTTAGTTTGAATGACTTGAAAGAACACAACAACAACAATGCTAAAACATCAATAAGAGACATTAAGACTCAACTGACTTGGTAAAATTTACTTGTCAGGTACCATTCATAGAACGGCTGTTACAGTTTATCCTAAACATAATCCCTAGGGTCTTGTCAGGACTGGTCAGGATACTCTGGGGGCAGTCTGGAGTATCCTGGCCCTGCAGCTGCCCTGCCCTGTTCCTGTTACCTTAGCCTCCATTCCTTTGCTGTGGTGGCTCTCTACATGCAGTCCCACTGAGCAGCCCAGCACATCTTCTGCTACTTCAAGTCATTCATATCTAAGGTCAAAATAGGGTGTCCAGGCACAAGCACATGGTGTCATGCCCTGTCTGGTGGAAGACTCAGAAGATGAGGCGGACAACCCAGAGCTTCCTCTGGAACCTGGCCTGCAGCTCTGGAGCCTCAGTCCGGCCCCAGCTCTGCTTTGCCAGCTCTAGCAGAGCCTCCAGCAGGGCCTGTGATCTCACAGGAGGCTCCACAACCAAGCCTCTCAGCAGCAGAACCTTCAGACATGGAGGAGGATTAAGGGACTGTGCCTACTTTCAGCCAGCATCGAACAGAAAGGGTGGGCTTTCAGTGTTCAAGGAAACTTTATGAAAAGCGCCAAAGTAATCAGCTTCAGCTGAGCTCCTGGAGCTTGGTAATTTAAGCAGGTACAGAAGGGTTGCCTCGGTGCTAGAGATTATCTGAGCTTCCTAGCAAAAGCCTTTGGCTCTCCTTGTTTCTTAGTCTGAAACCATGACTCTTGGACTACTGACTTTCTTAAACTTCTGGAACCCTTGACCTTTGGACTGCCTTACCACTATGCTTCTCTGGAATCCTAGACCCTCAGAATGCTTGACTATTCATTGGCTGAACCCTTGGATTGGTAATACAGACCTTGCTTTCTTGCTTTGCATTGGCAAAAGATTGTGTTTGCCTTCCACCCTTGCAAGAAGCTGCTATCAGCCCTCTTGGCAGCTTTCCTGAACAGATGGCTAGGCACCTTGTTCTGATCTCAGAATGAGTTACCCAAAATAGCAGTTGTGCTGGACGGCCCAATGGGACACCCATGCAAACCACCACTGGAATGCACTAACAGAGGGCTCCAGATTTTCATTACCCCATTTTCACTTTGTTATGTCTTAGTTCTGGGGTGGAACATGTCTGACTGCTCATACAAGAACCAGAGCTTAGAATGTCATAATCTGAATAGGACAATGCCAGAAGGGGGTGGGTAGGGGCATGGCCCATTCATATAATGCCTAAGAAATATTGTTGAATTAAGTTGGACTTATAGAACAATCTTCGACATGTCTGCTTCAAAGTAAGACCCTGCTTCAAAGTAAATCCCTCTGAGTTCAATGGAGTTATATCCTGTTGATATAAACAAGCATAACTCCATGTCTAGTACCACCTTATTAAATGATAAAAAGTATATTTTATCTTCATAATAGTTGTTCCCATGCTTATCAACCTTGTTTTATGGTGTCAGAGTGAAACCTCATGGGTGAACTATGGCTTCTGGGTAGTTTGTGACTATAGTTTTGCAGCCAGGACTTCTGGTAAAGCTGGTGGTGTGGTAGATGTTCCTTGTTCTCAACTGCAAAATGGCAACTAGAAGGTGTGCAGAAAGCTCCCACTCCTACTGCCACTTATTTGCTATGGAAATGTACCCTGGGACCTTCAAACTGGCATTGTTCAGTGGGTGGCATTAGAAGATCAGAAAAGGTATGCTGGAATAGGTTTCCACTCCACTAGCACTTCACAGGATCTCAACCAGGTGCAAGTAAGGGCCTCGGCAGACGATTAATAGAGTCGTCTCTGAGACCTGGAAGAGCAGGGGCAGCTGCACGCGTGGCACCCCTTCCTCTTCCCGAGGTTGCCCTCAGAGCTGCTGGCCCTCTGCATGGCCGGCGTGCCGAGGACAACCTCCCGCCGCAGCGACCGCACGCGCTGCGGTGGAAAAGGCAGGGAAAGTGCGCCCTACTGTGTTTAGGGTGCACTTTCCCTGTCTTCTAAAATGAGTGCCAATTTGGAGCTCCTTTTAGGGATGCCGCAGGAGTGCCATGGTGCGGAGGCTGCAGTCCTGCGGCGCTCCATCCGGCAGCGTCTGGGAAGCTCTCGTGTGCTTCCCCCCTAAGTGAGTGCAGTCTTATTTTCCACATACATATAGGGCCTTTGCAGGCTGCTAGAAATAGTGCAAATTGAGTCCACTTTAACTGCCCTGGCTCAGTGTTAGGGAATCATGGGAATTGTATTTTTTTTTCTGAGACATTGAGCCTTCTCTCGTGCCACAATAAACTACAGTTCCCATGATTCCCTAGCACTGAGTCAGGGCAGTTAAAGTGGACTCAATTTGCACTATTTCTGGCAGTCTGCAAAGACTCATAGTTAGGTTTTCAGGCATACAACTTAGGGCCATACATGTTTATTCAAGGGGGAATCAGACCACCCAGTGCAACTGCATCAAGTGACCTTAGTGAGGCATTATTACAGGATAATGTCCCTAGAACTGAAGCCTTAGGCTATGACCCTTGTAATGGTTATCTGGGAATAAGTCCCATTTAACACAGGCCTGAAACAGAAGGCCAAATGGGGGGTGACTTCCAGCCACTGTAGAGGCATGGTGTTTGCATTATACGTGCTGCCAGAGTGCCCAGAAGCCACACTGGGGCCATGCTGGGGCTGCCTAAGGTGACCCAAATCTAACCCCAGAAGGAGCAGATCTTTTTTGCTCCTATTTAGGGCTGTGACAGGAGATGCCCTCTGGGCCACTGCATGTGTTCGCCACAGCTCTAGGGTGATCAAATTGGAGCAGCTTCTGGCCACT
>CM034708.1:89068551-89082702 GCA_020142125.1 Phrynosoma platyrhinos | reverse complement strand
CCCCCTTGGCAGAGTACACCAGTGACTTCTGCAGAAAGCAGAAGGGCTGGAAGGCCAAGCCACTTCCTCTCCCAGCAGCACCACCAGCAGCTCATCCAGTTCATCCAGCTCCACCACCACCAGCAGCTCCTCCAGCCAAGTTTCTGTGAGAAGTTCCTCTGTTGACAATGAAAAGAGGTGCAAGAAGAAGCAGAGCATAAAAAAGAAAGCCAAGAAGTCATAGGGAAAAAGGGAAGGGGTTGGTGAGTACACTGATCTTGCCAGCAGAGAGGACTACTGGTTGGAGGACACCATGGCACTAGTGCTGATTCCTTAGGCAGCCAGATGTAGAGTCAGGCATTCAGGGCTAGAAAGAGTGTGGGAAGACTCCCAGGTCACTGCTTTCCTCATTTTTACTGACAATGAAGAACCTCCTGGCCTTCATTTGCCCAAGAGAATCAGGAAACTTACCCTCAGAGTATACTATGTGGATGTTTTCACTTTGATAAAACCTACAGAGGAGGAGGACAGTTCCTCCAGGTCCAGCAAGAAAGGGAAGTGAGGGCCAGGTCTGACCCTGTCGAGTGGTCCTTCATCAATTGGATGGCATGTTATTCTGTTTTTATGGGGGTGGTCATGATGTCTTATCCTGAGCAGGGTCAGCACCTCAACAATCACAAGGTCAATGTCCTTAGGGCAGGGGATATTGCTAGCAAGGCAGCAGCCATTGCTTATGACATGGCCTTTTACAAGCGAGCATCCCAGAACAGCAACACCAGGTGGGACCTCATCAACAACGCAATTTGGTTGGTAGAAGTGGGGGCCCACATCAGAGGAAAGGGAGAAGCCTCACAGACATCCAAATGGGTGGGAAGGAAGGACCCTCGCAGGGTAGTGTGTTGGAAATTCAACTGTATCCCAGCCCATTGCAAATTCAAGCACTGCTGTGAACTTGTTGGAGACCACATGCCAAGCTGGCCTGCCCCCATCCAGACCTTTTGCCCAGAATGCCCCAGCTTGACAGCCTCTGGCAAAAAAGAAGAAACCATTGGCTCTGGATCTGGAGGGTTTGGTAGAAACGAGCCCTCTCAATCTGCCTGGCCATGTTTCACCCTCACCCCAACCCCCATGCACCCTTTGGCCTTGCTGCCACTCCTGAACACTACCCCAATAAGAAGGAAGCCACCTTCTTGTGAAGGGTTTCAGCCAGGGTTTCAGGATCCCTGCTGAGGGCCCCAGAGTGGCCTCTGATGCCACTAACCTCAAATCTGTATGAGACATGCCACAGGTCCTCAAAAACAAAATTACAAAGGATTGCAAGGCAGGGAGGGTAGTGGGCCCCTTCCTCTCCCCTCCGCTGCCCAACCTCTGGGTTGCACCACCAGGTGTGGTTCCCAATAAAGTGCCAGGTGAATTTTGCCTCATTCACCACCTTTCATGCCCCCCAGAGTAATCTGTCAATGATGCCATTCCACTAGAGCTTTGCTCAGTACATTAGGCTCTCTTTGACCATGCCATCTGGCTTCTGTGGGTGTGTGGTCAGGGGGCCCTTCTGGCCAAATATGACATCCAGTCAGCATTCTGACTGTTGCCTGTCCACCCTAATGATTTTGGTCTCCTGGGTTTCAAATGTGAAGGACAGTGGAACTTTGTAGGCCAAGGCCATATCAGCTATGCAGCTTTTGAAACCTTCAGTTCCTTCCTTGAGTGGGAGGTGAAAGGCTGGGCCCTGTCTCCCCTGGTGACACACTACCTCAATGATTTCCTTTTCATTGGAGAGCCCAGCGGTGAGGGCTGTGCTAAACTCCTGACCACTTTCCAGGCCTTGGAAGCTGAACACGGGGTCCCATTAGCAGCTGAAAAGACTGAGGTCCCACCACCTCCTTCACTTACATGGGAATCCAGCTCGATTCAGTGGCTGGTGTCTTTCACCTGCTAGATAAGAAGCTTTGCACTCTCCTCTCCATGATACAAGCCACCGTCTCAGCCCAGAATGCTACACTCAGGGGGATCCAGGCCCTCCTGGGACACCTCAATTTAGTATGCAGAGTGGTTTCCCTGGGCAGAGCTTTCTGCACCTTGCTTGTCAGGGTGACAGCTGGCATCAGGCCAGCTCACCACCACATCTGCCTCACCAGGGGCATCAAGGAGGATTTCAAATTGTGGGGGGAATTCTTCAGGGATTTCAATGGGGTGTCCCTATGGCAACACCCTTGGGATCTGAAAGAAGGCATACAGATCCACTCTGATGCAGCTGGAAGCCTGGGTTTTGGAGCCTTCTTCCAGAGCCACTAGCACATCCAGCGGTGGCCCACCCAATGGGAACAAGGGGGCGTTCTCAGGGATTTAACTTTTCCAGAGTTCCTCCCCATCTTACTAGTGGTCCACATCTGGAGAGACACTTCTGCCAACATGTCAGTTTATTTCTCATGTGACAACCAAGCAGTGGTAAGTCTCCTCAACCACCAAACTTCCAAATTGGAGCTGATCATGGTCCTAGTCTGCCATTTTGTTTGCAGTGTCTCCACAACACCACCACATTCAAGGCCCATTTTGTGCCGGGCCTCAAGAAAGAAATTACCAATTCTCTTTCTTGTTTTCAGGAGGCCAGATTCCAGCAGTTGGTGCCCAAAGAAAAACTCTCACCCACACCTTTCCCAGAGGAACTGTGTGAGGTTGGAAACTTGCTGTAATGAAGCTGGCCCCAACCATCCTCAAAGCATACAAGAGGGTGGTTTCTAAGCTTTCCACCTTTTTGGGGGTGTTGGGCATCAGGGTCAACCAAATAACTGGGAGGGAGGAGCCATAAGCCTGCAGGGCTCTTGCAGCCCAGTCGAGGCCTCAGATTGCTCCCAGAATGCTTTGGAGTGATTCCCAGGCCTGGATCGGTGGTTCAGGTTCATTGGAGGTGGGACTTCCAGCAGTCACTTGAGACTACAAGTCCTAGCAGTTTTGCAGCCAGAGGTCAGCCCCTTTGACCAGGGTGGAAGCCTCTCTGATTGGTTGGGAGGCTGGGAAAAGGAAGAATTTCTGCCTTGCACTGGTCCTAATTGGTGGAAGAGCTTATTTAAGGCCATGTGGCTCAGCATGGTCAGCACCATTCCAACCTGACTCTCCCTATTCCCTGTCCCTATAGTTGGGTCATGGGTTCTTGGGGTTCTGTCACAACTTTTGGGGATGGTAGCATTGGCCGTGAATCTGGTGGGTATGGTTTCCTGTACTATGGAGCACAGGATTGGGAGTCCCAAAGGGACCTGGGGATGCTGGGAGTGCTGAGGTGTTACCATTGTGGGTGCAACTCCTAAACAGTATCTCCCGATGACAAAGGGGAAAAGACGTGAACATGTGATCAGTTGGTTACTGCTTCTGTCATTCCAATGCCTGGCCACGATCTGGCCATTCATTCATTGATCAACAAGCGGGTTGGTTGATCACAGATCCAGGCCCATGCATTTGGGCCAGCCCTACCTGTCGCCTGCATTCAATAAAGTTGTGGCCTTTTCCTGCCAATTGTGTGTCCTGGCGTTACTTTCTGTGATGTCTCACGTTCACCTTCAAAGGCTTTTGCACAGGATAAAGTATCCCTAGCACTACATTTCTCTAGAAATCAACATAAGAAAGACACACACTTGTAAAGGAGAGACTTGGTGACATTGCCAGCTTGTAGACCAATCTTGTGTCTTTACTAATTTCAATGAAAATATGGGGCCAATAAAATATTGTGGTAGGGAGTGTTTCTATTCAGAATCCCAGGCAGTTAGCCATCTCCTTTTCAAGCATATTCCATTCTATAACATTCCTTCCAAATTTCAGCTAGTATTCTGTTCCACTATGAATGTTCATTGCTCACTGGGATGTATTTTAAAGTTTTCCTATTTAGTAAGTTAGTTAGTTCTTCCACAAAACTAAGGATTCCCCAAAGCTTACTGAAATATCTTTCTTAAAGGGCATCTTACCCATGCATGGACCAGAATTTGAATAATATAATTTATTGTTTGTATGTGTGATTTCTTTTTCATTTTGTTTCCTATATACTCAAAAAGAGACCAAAAAAAAAAAAAAAAAGCAGAAATACTAAACTATTTCTCTAGTCTTTGCTTAAGATGAAATAAAATATTTAACAACAGAATCAGAATCATTGGACACTCTGGCATCAAGGAGAACTGCACAATGGAAAGCAGGTAGCATATGGCTGTGTGATTGAAATTTTAAAAGCAATGTTTGTTCCCAAACAAGGTTTATTTTTATTTTTTACCCTATTGGAAAGGGGAAGTGGCAGCAGCAATCACACAGCTGTGCATATCCACCTGGCAGAAACCAGTCTCTAAACTTTTCGTTTTTGCTTTTATTCATTTCCCCCAAATGGACTGCTTAACAGATGGAAGACAAATTAGCAACTGGAGCTTGTTCTAAAATGTAAAATATGACCTGGTAAAATAATGGAAATATGGGCACAGAACAGTGTTTCTGCTGAACTCATATGGTATAATGTTTAAAGCTTACTGTTTAATTATTATTTGACAAAAAACATACACCCTGTCCATTCAGAGTTAGATAATCCCACCTCTTGCAAAAACCCAATTTATTCAGTTGTTATATTTATATGACTACCTATCAAAATATTCTTTTGGGATACAGGAGAAAGATGTAGTATTAGAATATAATGACCAAGGGAGGATGCAAACGGGAGGCCCTAGGCCATCCTGGGAAGTGGAGGATTGGGACCGAGGCTGCCCCACACTTCGACCCCAATCCTCTCTTTTGCTAGCCTGGAAAAGAGTGGCAAAATGCTGCTCCTTTCAGAGCTGGCAAAAAGGATGCCCCAAGAGCAGCTGTGTGGCTCTTCTCTGCCCCTTCTGGTGCAGTGCACCATGCACCATGCGTAATGGCATGTGGCATCAAGACATCCTCAGGGAGAGGTTGGGCCAGCCGGCGTGCAGCTGCCCCCCCCATCCCTGCCTCAAGGACGCCACAAAAAGCCCATCTGCAGAAGCCCTTAATATCAGCAAAGTGCAACCTTTAAAAAATCTTTTCTTGCACTGAAAAAAAGAGGCCAGTCAGCTGAGAACTTAAGCCTTGTTTAAACATATATGCATCCTTATTCAGATGGCCTGGGTATTTTTTTGGCATGGGAAAACCATAAAATATTTTCAGGCAAATCTCTCTGTTCCGAAGCTGAGGTGACACCACTCAGAAGGCCCTCCCCTAAGTAGCCACCCAGGGTCTTGGATATATGACAGCACTTGTTTTACAATGATATCCATTTGTGGAACTCTCTACAGACAGAATGAGTAGCTGGGGCTGTCCAGATGTCTCATCTGCCCTAACCAGAATAGGCAATAGTGAGTGCTTGTGGGAGTTGTGGTCCAACATGGGGAAAGTCACAGCTGTTCATCTTTGTGTTATAGTATATTAGCATTATGAGAAATGTATGAGCAGTTTCTCTTTCTTTCTTGAGGGAATAACCTCAAACAATCAATTATCTTTTCCACAAAAAGGGAAGGGTTAAGAGGTGACATGATAGCTCTGTTTAAATATTTGAAAATGTGTCATGTTGAAGATGAAGCAAGCTTGTGTTCTGCAACAGGAAAGGCATTGCACTGTAACATTAGGAAGAACTTTCTGATGGTAAGAGCTGTCTGAGAGTGGAACACAGTCCCTTCCATTGTGGTAAAGTCTCTTTTGGATTATTTTAAACAGAGGGTGGATGGTCATGTGTCAGGAGTGCTTTAATTGTGTATTCCTGCATGGCAGGGGATTGGATTACTGCTTCAAACTCTTGTTCAACTATGATGTTCAACAGTCAGTACTTGAAAAGTTATTATAGCACCATTCAGGTGATCCCTAAGTGGGTAAACGAAGAGAAGGTACACTACTCCTGCTCCCTTTCACTCTCTGTCTATAGTGGGAAACATTCTGAAGAAGGAGGGAAGCAGCATGGCATTTTCAAGACTTATGGCACCAGGGCCTTCTTAGTAGCTGTCCCCATGCTTTAGAATTCTCTTCTTAGGAGGCTAGAATAACTCCCTCCTTGCTATTATTATCTCAGCAGTCAAATATTCTTTATTTTGACAGGCTTTAGAGAATTGAATGGTGGTTTGTTTGTTTTTATAATGGTCTTTTAATAGGATATTGTACTGCTTTTAATCTACTGTTATTTGATAGCTTTTCAATTATTTTTAATGTTATTGATAATTCAGTTATATTTTAATGTTAATGTTTTGCATGTTTTAGCTCTATTGTATTTGTTATCATTTGTTTGCTAGCTTGGATCCTGGACGGGAGAGGGAAATAAGATATAAATAGAGAGGATGATGATTTGATATTGATATTTGGTTATGAATCACTTCCTCAGAAGCTTGGAGTACAGTAGAAAATTTAAGCCTTAGGTGTGTCAGGAACGCATTAAATTAATGCTTTCCTGCCAGAATGGAGTTAATAAATGTTAAAGGAGAGGGGTTATAAAATATGCTGAAGGGGTTAATGACTGTAAAGCTGAAAAGAAAAGGTGATGAGAGCCGAGTGTTGGAATGTGGGGGAGTTGCCGGCCTTGGCTGCTGCAGAGAAATGGATTCAAACCTGCATGGTTAATTGGTTAAATGTTTAATTGTATAATGCTCGAAACATAGATGGATTGGTTTGATGTTGAAGGAGTGATGGAACAGGATGCCTCAGTTAATCTCATATCTGTACTGACTTTGATGGCCATGGATTCCTAGTCTCAGGCTTCAGAGTTCATAAACAAAGCACCATCAAAGACCTTGTTTGGTCTAAGGCCAATGGGAAATTGTAGATTCACATGCACCTGGCTCTTTGTTGAATTATCCAGACAGTAGGACATTACATCATGTGAAGAGCCAAAGCGCGGGAAACTTGGACCAATCACAGTTTGCCACTTGACTATGGGAAGGGACTTTCTTCCATTCTATAAAAGTGTGTTAATGTATTGTGCCTTTAGATTCATCAAAGAAGTCAAGGCTTGTCTGCGCTGTTTTCTTTTCTGCAATAAAGCTGTCCTTTTTGACTTAATGTCTGGGAGCTGTCTTTATGTCTGACAGAGGACTGGTGGGCATGCTGATCATGACAAGGTGTATATGTATTAATATATCAGTAGGATGAGCCTGAAATCGGATTCAGAAAATAAGTGTATTATGACTTCCAGATAATCTCAGGGCACCAGATCAAGACTGATAATTGTCCTTTGCTTTTATTTATACATGAAGAGAAAGGCATGACATTAGATAAGCAGATGAACTTACTACAAAATCCACCTCAACTTTGGGAATCACCAGACAGTTATACTTTGTTTGTCATATAGAGAATTGATTTTGTAAAGCAGTGTGTTGATTCTCCAGTACATTGCCTTCCAGATGGTGTATTTTTACCACGGAAGAATAATTATTTGGCAAGCACATAAGGTTAACACAAAACCATCAGACTGTATAATCTGTCCAATATCCTGAATCTTTACAACTTTATCCCATTAGTTTAAAGAAATGCACACAAACACTTGGCATTAACTTTCCGTTGAATGTAGAAATACATCTTTCTAATGAAGTGCGCAATCACCTGCAGTGTTAGGTGTTTGGACTAAAACTCACATAAACCCCAGAAAGCAGAGCCAATGGTTAGAGACCACAAGTACATTCCAAAGTGTCTAGAATTTACTCACCCCAGCTTTGTTTGAAGGGATGTCCACTACAAGTTTGGTTTATAGACAAAGGACCATAGGGAGAGAAAACAGATTTTTCTCATCCACATATAGCAGTTTGTCAAGAGACAGAACAGATGCAAATGCCACCTGATCACACACTTCCCCATTACACTACAATGTAACATATTACTATTTAAACAATAATAACTATAAATGTGTATGTATAGACATCAAATACCATATGCAGATTTTATGCAGGCCTGTACTATGTCATGTGTTCTTTTTTTCTTATTTGTGTGAGGGCCTTGTTGTTAACTGCCTTTGAGTTGACCTTGCCTCATAGCTACTCTGCAGATGAAGCATCTCCAAGACCTCCTGTCCTCAACTGCTTTATTTAGATATTGCAGGCTCAGTCCAACCATCTGACATGTGGTCTCCTCTCTTTCTACTACCTTCTACCTTTCCCAGCATCATGCCTTCTCATGGTGTAGCCAAAGTATGATACCCTCCAGTTAATCATCCTGGCTTCAAGGGGCTGTTTGGGCTTGATCTATTCTAAAACATATTTGTCTTCTTTGCTGTCCATGGAATCCTCAGCACAATTCTTCAGCACTACATCTCAAATGAATTGATTTTCTGCCTATCCACTTTCTTCACTATCCAGCTCTTGCATACATACATGTTGATGAAGAATATAATAGTTTAAACTTATATTGATGCCTTAATTGACAATCCTCACTTTAGTGTTTAGAGTTATATCTTTGCTCTTTAGGATTGTTTTCCAGTTCTTTCACAGCTGTAATTTCTTATCCTAGCCTTCTTCTAATTTCTTCACTTTAGTCTCCGTTCTGATGTAGGTTTGATCCAAGGTAAGGGAACTCTTTAACTATTTCAACTTATCCTTATCTAGGATGAATTCTTGTAGATCTGTGGACATTATTTTTTATTTTCTTGATTTTTAGCATCAATCCTACCTTGGCACTTTCTTCCTTGACCTTTTTCAGCAATTGCTCCAGGTCTTTGTTTCTGCTAATAGTATAGTGTCATCTGCATATCTGGGGTTATTAATGTTTCTTTCTCTGATCTTCATGCCTCCTGCCTCTGAGTCTAATCCTGTTCTGTATATGATATTTTCAGCATACAGGTTGAATAAATAGAGTGATAATATGCAGCCTTGCCTGACCCTTTTTCAGATTGAGAACCATTATGTTACTCCATACTCAGTTCTGATGGCAGCCTCTTGTGAGTACAGGTTACACAACAGGACAATCAAATACAGTGTTACTGTCATTTCTTTGAGAACATTCCATAGTTTTTCATGGTCTATGCAGTCAAAAGCTTTACTGTAGTCAAGGAAGAATGTAATAAATTTTCTTTTGGAATGCCCTGGTTATCCATCATATGTATGCAATGTGAACATTAGTGCTTCTCCCTTTTCTGAAACCTGCTTGCACTCTTGGATTTCTTGTTCCATATATGGTAGATTTTTTTTTCTGCAGAATTTTGAGCATCACCACACTTGCATGGAAAATTAGTGCAATGGCCCTGAATTCTGGTGTGTCTCCTTTTTGGTGTATATTGCTTTGGGTGCATTTCTTAGGGTTGTTTGAGTGCCCAGCTGTGACTCTGAAGATCAGGAACTTTTTTTTTTCCAGCAAGCCCAGTTGGGCTCACAGACTGGTCTTGGTTGAGTCACAGTCAGCCTCAGAGGGTGGGTTGTTGGGCCCCTTCTGAGCTTTCTGGACAGCAGGATCTCAGGTTAAGTCCACTATATAATTTTATCCTTGTGGACTAAAAGAACCCAACTTCTTGTCTTGCCCTCCCCTCACTTTTTCAGTTTTCTCAGTTTAAATTACTTTCATTTTCAGCCACGTGTGTGACCCGACTTATTTTTCAACCAGGTGGTGGCACCCTTGTCCAGATTATTTTCTTCCTTCATGGTTGATCACTAAGTTGTTGTTGTTTCGGTAGATATAACTTTAGGGGTTGTTTGATTTGCTGTATGCTATATTTCAGAGGAAAGTGTTTTATCCCTTCTATTCTTTATATTGTTATCATTGTCTTTCTTCCATACACACACACACACACACACACACACATAGAGAGAGACATAATTTATATAGGTGGACACACACACATATACAAGCTACCTATTGTGAGTTTCAAAATGGCCCCTAAAAAGAGGGCTGGGGGGTCCCAAGGGTAAGGGTTCTGTGAAGAAGCCCCACCAAGTAATAATTGAACTTTCATTTTCAGATTTTGATTCTGAGAAATCTCCTGGGAAGATATTGTGGGGCACATCCAAGCCTTAGAGGGGGATGAGCCACCTGCTAAGCAAGCTTCCCATCCTTCTAGAAAGTCTTCTAAACATTCTAAATCCAGATGGTTTGTTAACAAAGTTTCAACTCATATTGATGCCTTAGAATGACAACACACTCAACAGAGGACATCAGTGGTGGCTGTATTGATTCATGTTGCTGAAACAGTAATCACCACTCCCTGTGGAGCTGGCAGACTATGTTGAATCTTCTGGTGCTTTGGCACCTTCAGGTGAGGCTTTCAACACTCACACAGAGGTGTTTCCTGGCTATTCTTGGCCATGGGTGACAGGCATTCAATGCATTGCTCTTGTCAACACACAAGGCCCAACTTGAATGTAATATGGGATTGGTCCCCACTCATGTTGATCCTATGGGCTGGTGGCCCTTCAGGCATCGTATCACCTATACATCAAGGCATTAACCTAAGGGCTTTGGGGCCACCAGGTGGATCAGGATATGAATCAATTTCACCTTTGGCTATTCCATATGGGGAATTGACATTCCCCTTAGTAGATCATTTATTGCAATTCACTGAAGATAAGTTCCTTAGAGGTAGATGTATTCACCCTCTTTTATAGAGAATTGGAAGAGAAATATAAGAATGATCTTGATGAAAAATATAAGAAGCTTAGCAGGAGAACGGTTGGCCATAATTGGACAAACTGGTTATTTGGCTTTTGTATCTATGTGGGGGTCATCTCTTGGCTCGACTTATGAGTGGTCCTGCACTGATCCGATACATAGACATTATTCATAGAACTTATATAGACTATGCAGGCCCAGCATGGCTTCTTTATGATGAAGCTTTCCATATGGAAATTGCCCTTTATCTGCACTTAAGGGGGGATTTGTTACATTCCCAGCTGTGAATGCAGCTCTTGACACCTGGTCACCTGATAGGTCACACAGTGGACACCTTGTACAAAAGGCTGCTGTTACAGCTTCTTTACGGTCCCAACGTTCATCAGATCAACTGCAAAAATTGCTTTGTTGGGAGTTCAGCTTTTATGGAGTATTTAACCATAAGTCATGAGTCCTTGTACTGGGAAGAAGGTGGGATATAAATAAACATAATAATAATAATAATAATAATAATAAATAATAATAATAATAATAATAATACAAGTACAAGTGTTCTGTGTGCAATGGATCTCACTCCTTTTGTAACTGCAACAGGGGACATGGACAACTGAGGGCCAATAAAGACTAACACCCTAACAAAAAGAGTGGAGATGACCTCCCTCTCCCTTCAGAAAGGGCCCTGTCCCATTAACTTGATTGTTTTAATGAAACCCCTAAAAGGCTACTCTGACAGACAATCAGCACAATACTGAGGAGAATGTTTTGTTATGGATTTTCAGATCCCTTTTCAGGGACCCATTGTCCCTTTTGGGCTAACAAAGTATGTGTGGGGTATGGAACAGGTGGTTAAGGACAAGATTGCCAAGGAAGTGATAGAGGAGTGCATACTGGGCCATTTTGATTCCCACTAGTTCCAAATTTTAGAGTCTCAACATTTTATGTTGTCTCCAAGAAAAGCATTAGAGATTTTGGGACATTCACCCTTTTTCCTACCAAAGAGGACAATTGGTGAATGACACTATTTCCTCTGAGCTTTGCTCAGTCCCTTATACTTCATTTGATAGTGCAGTTAGAGAGATCCGTAAACACAGCTTAGTGGCTGAGTTGGCTATGTGTGACATTACAGTTAGCTTTTTGTTTGTTACCTGCCCATCCTAGGGATTTTGAATCATATCAAATTGTTCAATTTGAATTGTTTTGAATGGCCCAGTTTGAGGGAAAGTTTTATATGGATAGGGCCTTTCCTATGGGCTATTCACTCTCATGTGCAGCTTTTGAGACTTTTAGTATTTCTTTAGAATGGACTATAAAAACAGGTCATAATAGAATAGCCCATTACATTGATGATCTTTTTACTTGTTGGCATTTCTGGATTGGGTCAGTGTGGGTTTTTAGTCCATGATTTTGAGCTGTTGGCCCTATGGCTTGGTGTGCCCCTTGCTCCTGAAAAGACTGAGGGGCCGTCCATTCAACTAGGTTTTTTTTTTAAGTATTACTATAGACACAATAAACCAGTTATGCATGTTACTAGAGGATAAGGTACAAGACCTTTATTGTCACCTACTGACCTTCCTAAAAAAAGCTACACTTCATGATTTCTAAGAGCTCATTGGTCATCTAAATTTTGCATGTAAATTGGTGGCTCCTAGCAGGGCATTTTTTGAGATGCCTCTGTGACATTCTTTGTTGTACAGCAATACCACAGGATACACATCACATCTGGGGTTAGAGAGGATTTACAAGTTTGGTTACAGTTTTTGAACAACTTTAATGGGATTTCCTTTTGGTATGATGAGCTGAAGCTCCAGGATGCATTACAGGTTTCATCTGATATGACTGGGCCTATAGGTTTTAGGGTTCTTTTCAAGGGCCAATGGTTCACACAACCATGGCCTGGTGATTGTATACACATGAAGATGACCTTTTTAGATTTTTTCCCCATTTTAGTTGCAGTAATCACATGGGCAGAGGAGCTGACCAACTCCTCTTTTCATTTCTGGTGCAACAACCTGTCCACTATACATGTAATCAACACACTGACATCTAAATCTCTTTGGGTTATGAGGCTTCTACATGCTTTTACCCTCCAATGTTTATGCTTTAATATATTATTCACTGCTTTCTACATGGCTGGTGTAGAAAACACTATAGCTGATGCTCTTTTTCATATGCAGATGGAGTACTTCAGGAAATTGTCAATGGAAAAAGCTCCCACAGCAGAGTCAATGCCAATAGACCTGTGGAGGCTTGGCAGCATGAGATAGTTAGAGTTAGGAAAGAGTGATTGAGTTTGCATGACTGGAAATCTTGGGTTGGCTATCCCTTTTCTTGCCTTTTCTATCGTGGGTTGGTAGAGAAGAGCCAGGTTTCCCCATTCAGGTTTTCCCCCCACAGTCCAACCGTAGACAGTCCCCACAACCATCTTGAATGAGCTAAGATAGACGAAGTGAGGAGACGTCCTCATCGGAAGCTACCCGGGCGCAAGGTTGGCAAAGGTTAGAGAGAGCAAGGAAGCCCAGTGCAGCTAACTGAACCCTGGCAAGGGAGAGTTCCAGTGCAACCAGTGGATTTAAGGAGAAGTCTAGAGAAAGCTGGCAAGGAGTGGGAGAGCTCCAGTGCAGCCAGTGGGTCTAGAAGTCCGCCAGTGGGTTTAGAGAAAGCCAGTGAGGGGTGAGGAAAAGCCCTAGAGCAGCCGGTGGGTCTAGAGAAAACTGGTGAGGGGCGAGAAAAAGCCCTAGTGCAGGCAGGAAAAGATTGGTGAGGGGTGGGAGAGCTCTAGTGCAGCCAATCCAGTAAAAGGAGGAAGTTTAAGCTGGTAAGGGTGAGGAAGCTCTAGTGTCGCCAGCACAGTTAGGCGAGATTGCGAGAGTTAGGAAATGGAGATGGAGCAGATTTACAGGAAGGAGATAGTACAGAACAGGTTACAGAGGTGGATCACCAAGAAGGGGCCCAATCCCTGGATTCCAGGGGCGTTCCTGACAGATGATCCATTTCTGACCCTGCTAGAGGTTTATAACATCAAGACCGCAAAAAAGGGACTTAAGAGCATCCCGCAGTCCGAGAAAGATAGTTGGCATCATGGGGAATCTGGACCCTAGCCCATGACGCTGTAGGAAAGTATAAAGAATATAAATTGGAGGTAGAGGTGTCCCAAAAACAGATAGGTGAATTGGTGACCCAAGCAAGGGACAAAGTAATGGAGAACATGGATCTCACTAGGAGAGCCCATGAAGCAAGGCAGAGAGCAGATAGGGCAGAGCAGGAAAATGTTGCCCTTAAGCAGAAATTGGCAGAATTAGAATTCAAATTAGGACAGGCAAAGCAAGCCACAAACTTTATTTTGGCCCAAAAGACAGAAGCAGCAGCTCAAGCTGACCACACCATGTGCGAGGCCTGAATTAGAGAGTTAGAGAATAAAGTAAATTTGAAAAGCGCCCTTGTGGCCACGGTGCAACCTAATATTTTAGAATCGGCCACACAAGCTAATATCCTTCAGGGGAGCCCATCACTGCTAGAGGCATGGATTCCCCCACCCTACAATCCCCAATGGAGTCCACCAAAAGGGATTGAACCCACAGAGGGGTGCACTCCAGGCATACCCATGGATCCAGTTAA
>CM034708.1:88973921-88992484 GCA_020142125.1 Phrynosoma platyrhinos | reverse complement strand
TTTTTCTTTTTTCTTTTTCTATTGTAATCTATTTTATTTTATTATTGTGACTGTTGGTGTCATTTATACATTATCCTTTTCTACCTATTTTTATCCTCCTCTGGACCTTTTCTCTATTTCTTTATATAAATTTCTTAATTTTACCTTTTCTACTTTTTGTTTTATTTTTGCAGCTTTAATAACTTTCTTCCTTTGGTTGCTAGTCTCCCACACTCTCTCTAATCTAGACTTTCAATTATATGAAGGTTGTTTAGGTTGTTTTCCTTCCTCAGACAGCTGACCTTGACAATGCTGTCTGGTTTTAAATCCCACAATATAAACCGATATACAAAATACCAAGAGCAATTTCCCCGCCACAAACCCCAATAGTTATCACAAAATACCAGTATGTTTTAAACCTGTTTTGCAGAAAATAATCACTCAGACTGAGAAGGATCATTGTACACAACATCAAAGTGTAATGACAATTTTTTCTTTCTAATTTCTGAACTAATACCTATATACTTTTCCCCCAACCCATCTTCAAAATATTTTTCCTACAAAAATCCCCTCTCCATCCAATCCTAAATCTCTATGTTACCCTGATAATCACAGTATTTTATCCTCTCTAATGTGAATTTCTAAATCAGAAATATGATCTTCTCCTAGAACAAGTCATACACAATTGTAAGAAACAGTAATAATAATAATAATAATAATAATAATAATAATAATAATAATAATAATAATAATCCTATAATAGTAATTTCTGCTTTGTCCTGTCAAGACATCAGATAGGATAAATGGTTAGGTGAGTCGCCTCTTAGAAATATCACTCATGTTGAATTTTGCAATGACAAACCTGCACTAAGTTCTCTCGCTGTGTCCTTTGACTTAATGCAATTCTTTCTCAAATTTATTATAATTGCCACCCAATGCAGTACTTCCACAGAAACGAAAATGAAAAAAAAAAAAAAACAGAGATAAGTGTTGCCAAAGCCCTGCAGGGGTGTCTTTTCTGGGGCTTTTGTGGCTCCTTTATTTAGAACAAGATTATGTATCTAGTCCCAGAGATTTTCTTTATCCACTTTATCCACTTTATGAATTATACAGTCTTTTTAGAAGGCTCTTTTTAGAAGGCTCTTAAAAATCTGGTTCTTTGGCTCCTTTCATCTGCTTTTTTTTTTAAAAAAAAAAGAGGATTGTTCTTATTTATTCAAATTAATTACATCCCTGAAGCCTTGGAGCTATTCTTATCCTCCATTCACAGTTCACAGTTCACAGTTCCTCGAGTCCTTTTATTTTTACTTTCCAATTTCCATGTTGTAAGATCCTTGGGTCTCAATAGATTTTACTGTCTATTTTCACAATCCAGTCACAGTCTAATTAATTTATCTAGATACTTTCCCATTATTTTTTATCCACCACCAATGTCAGTAAGACTGTATCCTCAATATGTATCTCTTTCACTTGTTGATATTTGGATGTAATGTGCAGTACAGCAGAGCTTAGAAAGTAGCTTCCTCCATCAGCCTTGTCCATGCTAAAAGCATACAGACACATCTTATAGATCTAAAGTAGAGCTTTATTGTTCCATAAATAAATAAGAAAATAAAACATACAATCCACTATAGGTTCACATCTTGCCGATATTGTTGCAGAATAGAAAAGTTACAGATCCAAGTTTACAGATCCAGGAGTTAAAGTTACATTGTAAAAACAGTTCCTAAGTGTAAGCATAATCAAACAGCAAAAAGCAGCTTAAGCATAATCACATTGCTTGCATATATAAACAGAAGAGAACAAAGGAAACTCTTGGCCCTTCCCATACTTTACCCTCTAGGTGTTAACCTTATACTGATTGGATAATGACTGGATGATGTGCTTTAACCCAGCCTCTAGTTTTCTGTCATCCCCCATGTGACTTCCTTCGCATGAGCTCATATGTTTATGTGGTGCCCATCTATTCCCAGGCTCAAACTGTGTTTATGTTATTCTGCTCTGTGAGCCTATGTTTTGGCTTCTAAACCACCTGCTATTGAGTTCTCTTTGTTTTCTAGTAGATACTGTTCCCATGAGAAATTTCCACACACACATATTTACATTTCTTCTTTGACTGTATAACCCATCCATATTCCAACATCACTTTCTAGCGATTCAGTTCCGTACGTTTCACTTTCTATCCAGTGGTCAAAAAGGACAGTTCTTAAATATAGTAGAAGTATTTATCCAATTAGAATAACCATCCAACATTTTCTTACATTATCAATATTTTAGATTAATTTAGCCTTTAGGCTCTTTGGTTGATTGAAAAGGTGGTTGTGTAGCTTAGTCCCCAAAGGGAACATTTTTTAGCAGCGGTACCTCACTCTGCAGCCTTCACAGCAGCTCCGCGATCCCTGAAGCCTAGTTGATCTCTTTTCCACTTACTTTAGGGGTGCTAGATGCTACAAATTGGCTTTGGCTAAGCCCCTCCACACCCCCTTTACCAGGGGGATCTTAATACCCTCTCAGGATTATTTTTAAAAGGGTATTTGCCACTAAATTCTGGGGTCACTCATACCTACCTTACACAAGCCTGACCAGATGCTTCACTTTCACCACCAGAAAGAGATGCTATTTATTTATTTATTTTATTTGTATGCTACCTTTCTCCTATAAGGGACCCAAGGTGGCTCACAGACAAATATATATATATATATATGTATGTATATATATATATACAGAAAAACTTATGAAAGAATGTCACTAAAATATAATTTAACTATCTAAAGCATTAACAATTGAAATTTAATCATTTAAAATAAAAACTATAAGAATAATTCAAATCAATAAAATTAAAAATAAAAGCAGTTTAGAAGCAGCATGACAAATTTTTAAAACCCATTAAAAAGAAAGAATGAGTTTCTAAATGTCTTTTAAATTAAAAAAAGGAGTACAGTTGACTCCCAGTATCCACAAAGAAATGATTGCAAGACCCCCAGCAGATACCAAATTCCATGGATGTTCAAGTCCCTTTTTATAAAATTGCATAGTATAGGACTTATTCAGCAGTCAGGTAGCCCAGAGCAGCAGGCACCAAACAGGGGGAGGGGAAACAAGTGGAAAGATCCTTTCTTACATGCCAAGCCAAAGGCACACACACACACACACACAGGTGGTGGGATCACTTGACTGCAGGATGGAAGGTTGGAAGCCCTGCATGCAACATGAGTCCATCCATAGCCAATAGGGGGCCCTGCTGAGTGTCTTGTTCTTGTTCAGAGTGTCTTGTTCTTGGAGTCACAGGCAGTCATGCACTTTGCTGCTGGAGCAGAAGTGGCCTGGTGGAGGAGAGGGCAATGCTTCTACCTGTTGGACTTTCTGGATTTGTTTTCAGAATATTTTCAGTCTATGGCTAGTTGAATCCAGAGATGAGGAAGCCAAAGATAAAGAGGGCCAACTATATTTGCTTTAGGATGGAAGGACAGAAAGAAAGGGCCCAGCATATTCCTAGAAAAGAGCCTAAAAGCTATTTTAGAGAAGGCCCTTTCTCCAGATATCCCTGTGAGGGTGACAAAACTGAGAGAAAGAGGACTTCTGGTTGGCTATGGCGGACCATCTTCTAACTTCATGTGAGGCCCATAGGGAAGATTTCTCACTGAGCATGGTCTAAAATGCTGCTTTGTAACAGCTAGACCAACCCCCTGGTAAGGGAAGCCCAGAGAAGTTTGGTATTAGGTAGAGGAAGGAGGAATTTGCTCCACTCCTGAAGGTTTCTGCCCAAAGAGTTGGAGGTGGCCAAAAAATCCCCTAACCATGCCACAGTAACTGTCAAGGAACATCCAAGAATGCCACCAATTTTAATTTATCCTTTTAATTGTTTGAGTTATGAAATAAAATAGTGGAACAGAATTCTGACTGGTGCCAAAGAGTGGTTGTGTTTGATTTTGGAATCACAACAGCTTGTTTCCTGCTACCAGTTTGATTTGGATTGAGATATACATAAAGAGGGGGTAGATAAGGATTAGAGGAATATACAGTTTATCAAGATAACTGAACTGTACTAAGTGTAGTAATCTATGTTGACAAAATAACAACATGGAAATAAGTATAATTTATTTGGCATTGTTTACCTTGGATGATTATGATTGCAACATCCTTGGTTCAATGTAACTGCTCATGAGGCCAAATTTAGTCAGGGCTGGAGATGTGGCTAGCTCCACAGAGAACCCGAAAATGTGCTGATCTGGCCAGAGGCAGAGCAAGTAGATGACTAAAGACTGCTGGGAGTAGTAGTTTTTCTGGTTTCCTGAGAATGTGATTATTGAAACAAGGAAAATAAAGAAATCTGAAAATAGAAATAGAGCAGAGGTGAGAAAAGCCTGAGTATTTAACTTGCTAAGTCTGCTAAATCTATGCATGGATCTTTGCATGGAAGAAAACCTGCTTTCTATAAGACTATAAGTTTAAGACTGAAAAGAGATTCAAAAGGGGGTTGCAGACTGCCAGAAATAGTGCCAATTGAGTCCACTTTTAGGGTTAGGGTTAGTGCTAGGGAATCATGGGAACTGTATTTTATTGTGGCACCAGAGCTCTCTGACAGAGAATGCTCAATGTGTCAGAAAAAAAAACACTTCCCATGATTCCCTAGCACTAACTCTAACCCTAAAAGTAGACTCAATTTGCACTATTTCTGGCAGTCTGCAACCCCCCAAAGAGACATAAAAAATACTTGGCAAGGGACCTTTTTACAATCATGTTCTGTTCATCTGATGTATAGGCTTTCAGAATTCAGTAATTAGAGGAATCTGAAGAAACTATATACTTAATGAGATTACAAAATAATTGAGTCTTGAAATTATGGAATTATGCCCTTGTCTGTTCACCTTGGTTAGGTTTGGTTTGCTGCAAACCACCTTTTGTTCTCTTGTTTGTCCCTAATTTCTACTTTAAGGTCAGAGGATCTTATATTAATTTACTTCTCATAACAATAGAAAACCACTGAAAAGAGATTCTAAATGCTTACAGAGAGTTAAAATATGATGAATTTCAGAACTTTTTTGAAGCAACTGAGGTCTATCCTTTAATAATAATAATTTATTTTTATCCTGCCCCTCTATAAATGCAACCAGGGTGGCTATTGTGACCGTTTGAAGAATTGAGATTGCTTTTGTTTGATTTTTGCCTTTTGAACATGAACATATTGTCAAGGCTATATGTTGATGGAAATTTTATAAGTGTGTAAAATAGAGTCAATTGGTCAAGCTAGAATTAAGCTTGATGAAATCAAAATTGTGAAAATAATGCTGTACTAGCAATTGCTTGATATTTTATGTTCTAGTTGCATACTAGGAATAAGGGAGTAAGGGATTTCATAATAACATTTTGTAATTTGAGCCCAACTGATACCATAGAGATGTTCATGGCTTCCAGAAAACAAATGGTCAAGACATCACAACCAAGAAGGCCTTCAAAAGAACAGGCTAAAATGCCAGGTCCTAATCTAACATTATTAGAAGAGATTAAAAAGATAATTTTGGAATTAGGCAAGAGAGTAGATGATCTTAAACAGGAGATGTGTGACTTTAAGGTAGAAATTGGGAACAACCTTAAGACTGAATTAAAGGCAATGAGAAACTCAGTTGATAAAGTTTCAACAGAATTTACAACATTTAAGGATAAGGTGGATAGATTAGAAGGGAGAAAAGAACAAGTTGAAGGGAAACTGAAAGAAATGCAAGAATGTCAGGAGACGCCGCTTGTAGAAAAAATAACGAATGAAATGAAATTAAGAGAAAAATGTGTTAAACTGAGAGTTCCTGAGCAGGAGAGAGAAAATTTATATTTAGATTTGACCCCAATTCTAGATGATTACATGGGGGGAAAAAAACATATCTTTATGAAAAGACATCAATAAGATGTACAGACAGAGCTCTAAAATACCACAGAAAAAAATCTCACAAGAGACTTAGGGCCTCGGCAGATGGCTTATTGAGGCGTCTTGGAGGCAAGGAAGAGGAGGAGCAGCCGCACGCATGGCGCCTCTTCCTGTTCCCGAGGTTGCCCTTGGAGCTGTCGGCCCTCCGCAAGGTTGGCGTGCCAAGGGCAACCTCCTGCCGCAGCGTCCTCACATGCTGTGGTGGAAAAGACAGCGAAAGTGTGCCCTACATATTTAGGGCGCACTTTCTCTGTCTTCTAAAAGGAGTGCCAATTTGGAGCTCCTTTTAGGGTCGCTGCAGGAGTGCCGTGGTGCGGAGGCTGTGGTCCCACGGCGCTCTGGACCAGGGCATCCCCGACGCCCTGGTCTGCATCCCCCCTTAGAGGGGATGCAGATGGGTGGCTGTGGGCAGCCCTGAGAAGTGGAGGATTGGGGCCAAGGCTGCACCATGCCTTGGCCCTAATCCACCCTTTCAGTGACTGGGAAAGGAGCACCAACATAGTGCTCCTTTCCCAAGCCATGTAAAGGGCACCACAAGGGCCATTACATGGCTCTTTTGTGCCTCTTCCAGTGCAGTGTGTAAAAATGCTGTGGCAGGAGGACATCATCAGAGCACTCACCATGTGCAATAGTGCATGCTCTGATAACATCCTCAGGAAGGGGCTGGGGCATCCAGTGTCCAGCTGCTCCTCCCCTTCCCTGGCTCCAAGATAGCACTTTGCACTTCATAGTCATTTATTTCATTAGAAAATTCAATAAAGTTTTATTTTAAGACAGCAAAGAAAAAGCCCCTGAAGATTGAAGATCAAATAATTCAGATTTTTAAGAATATCCCAGTTGGGGTTTTGAAAAAAAGAAAGGAGTATGCATTCCTTATTATTTGGCTGAAGGGGAAAGAGGTGAATTATAGATGGTGGATTCCAGAAGGATTAACCTTCTGGTACGAAAGGAAAAATAGGAAATTAGATCTTTAGAGGAAGCAAGAAAATTCTTGGAAGTTAACAGAGGGGATCTTGAAAAAAGGAAAAAGCAAGAATTTAAAAGATGGAACAAAAGCCTAAATGAATTAGGAGAACAGGGAAAGGAGAATGCAGAAGGCCCTCTGATGGTTAAAATGGAGAGGATGAGAGGAAGAATGGAGATAAAGAAGGAAATAAACTTACAGAGGAGATAAATGATAAAAAAGGAAGTAAGTAAAGGACCATAACAGCAAGAGGGGGAAGAAAAAGATAATTATACTGAGAATGAAAGTAGGTGGTGAGATGAAGGGAAAATATTTAGATTGAGACAGCAATGAGTAGACATATCAAGCCCCTACCTTGGAATGTGAAGGGTCTAAACAATGTGAAAAGAAATAATATTTCTGTACTTATCAAAATTGAATAATGATATAATGTGCCTACAAGAGATTAAAAGAGAAAATAGAAATTATTTTAAAAATAGTAAGCTAGGAGAAGAATATGTATTGCTACTAGGAAAAAAGGGATGGTATTATATATACAAAGTAAATATGATTCAAAGGAAATGTTTAATGACCCTAAAGGCTGATATATTGGTGTTCAGACATAATGGGAGAGACCTCTTTGATTTTAGGCATTTATGCTCCAAGTGAAAATAAAGGAAAATTTTATAAAGAACTGTAAAATAAAATGCAAGGCATAAACTTTGACTCTGTAATTTTGCTGAGGGATTTTAACAGGGTCATTGGACTGCAGTTAGATAGATACACTGAGAAAAAAATTAAACATAATCAGGGAAAACTCCGCAGAACCTTTTTTGAAATAATGGACACATTCTCATTGGTTGACTCTTGGAGAGCTATGTACAATCAGACAAAAGAGTTTACCTTTTTTCAGAAGCCCATCAATCTTGGGCATGCTTAGATGTGTTCTTGGTTTCAGTTATATTAGTGATGAAAATAACTTTGATAGAATTAAACCCTACTTGATGTCAGATCATTGCCCTATAATATTGGAACTAGGATATAAAAAAAGAAAGCTAAAGTGGAAGTTAAATGAATAAATGTTGAAAAAAATGCAAATCATGAGGGAAGCAGAAAACAATTGGAGTTTTAGGGCCTCTGTAGATAATAATAATAATAATTTACAACATTAAAATTTCCATACATATATATTAATACAATCTAAACAGAACATAAAACTCCTGAATCCCATCAGTCCTTTAAGAAGTAAGGGTTCTTCTTATTCTAGGCCTGATGGTGCTAGGTCTGTTGTCTCTCCCCCAGATGACATCAGATGGAGTGGAGGGAGGGCTCTTCTTCTTAGTCTAGGCCTGGTGGTGCTCTGGACTGCCCTGGGAAATGGTGGATTGGGGCCACAACAACCCCATTCTGCAGCTCCTATCCTCCCTTTTTCTGCCCCCAAAAAAGTGCCAAAATGTTGCTCCTTTTAGGGGAAGCAAAAGGCCACCCTAAGAGCCAGTGCCACAGCTCTTTAGTGCCCTTCCAGAGCAGTGTGTTTAAACACTGCACTGGGAGGGCATCCTGACACCATGCACTGTGCATAACAGCACGTGGCGTCAGGATGGTGTTGGTGTGGGGTTTGGGTCAGCCAGGATGTGGCTGCCCTGCCCCAACTCTATCCCCAGGCCAGCCCTTTGGACTGGTCTGCAGAGGCCCTTACTTTCAAGAAAGTACAACACAAGATGTGAAAATAGATACTATATGGGAAACCTCTAAGGTTGTAATGAGGGAGTTCTTCATAAAAAAAGGAAGTGAATGGAAGAAAAAGACATTAAATGAGATGGAAAATTTACAAAAGGATTTAAATACCAAAACAAAACAACTAAAAACAAACCTATAGATAAAACAATATTGAACAAAATGAAGAAAATACAAATATCTTTGATGTTGACTGAAGAAGTTAGTAAGAAAATGAAATATAGCCAGCAAAAATACTTTGAGTTTGGCAAAAAGCCAGGTAAACTCCTGGCCTATATGTTAAGAAAGCAAAAAGAAAATAAAGCAATTACTAGCTTGAGAAGAGAGGAAAATGTTTATAAAAAGCAGGAAGACATTAAATTAAATTGATTGTTTCAGACTTTTTTGAGAATTTGTATAGGAAGGAGAATATAGACCTTGAGGATATGAAAAAC
Source organism: Phrynosoma platyrhinos (assembly GCA_020142125.1). NCBI lineage: Eukaryota > Metazoa > Chordata > Lepidosauria > Squamata > Phrynosomatidae > Phrynosoma > Phrynosoma platyrhinos. The sequence continues at coordinate 88,983,471 of CM034708.1, read as the reverse complement.
ATATCTAAACTCTTCAGAAATTTCAATACATAATGCAGAACAAAGGAAATATTAAATAGGAAAATAACAATTCAAGATGTAAGAGATAAGGAGATCTAAGTGTGGGAAAGTGGCTGGGCCAGATGGGCTTCCTGCTGAATATTACAAGGTATTTGAAAATCAACTGGTAGGACCATTGAGTGATAAGATGAAAAAAATTCAAGTAGGTAATATTCCTAATTTCTGTCTGAAAGCCCATATTACTTTGATTTTGAAAGAAGGAAGAGATTATAGGCCAATCTCTCTTTTAAATAATGATTATAAAGTTTTTATTTCTATCTTAGTGGAAAGGTTTTTAAAAGTTTTAGTTAAATGGATAGGAAGTGAGCAGAGAGGCCTTCTATTCAAGAAGTATATTAAAGATAACATACACCATATTTTAAATTTGGTCAAACTTCATGAGATAAATAGTGATAAAACATTAGCTTTAGTTTTTGTTGATTTTTGAAAAAGTGTGTGACAAGGTAAATTGGTCTTTTTTGTTAGAGGCTTTGAGAAAAATGGAAGCAGGAACAAACCCCCTAAGCAGGAACAAACCCCCTAAGTCTTGGGGGCAGGGAAGGGGAGGGGCAGCCACAGGATCGGTGCCCCAACCCCTTCCTGAGGTCATCCTCGGAGCAGCCAGCCCTCCGCATGGCTGGCACTCCGAGGAGGACCTCCCGCCGCAGTGTTCGCACACGCTGCAGCGGAAGAGTCGCCAAAAGTGTGCTGCAGCCTTTTGTAGCGTACTTTAGGTGACTTGTGAAAGGAGCGCTAATTTAGCGCTCCTTTCAGGGGCGGCGAAGCTGCACTGCGGGACCGAGGTGTGGGGATTTCTTGGTCCCATGGCGCAGCTTCCTGGGGCGGCCCATGGCCGCCCATCTGCTTCCCCCCAAAGTTCCTAAAATGGATTGAAGCAATATACCAGGAACAAAGGGTGAAAGTCGTAACAAATGGAGAAATGTCTAAAATCTTAACTATCCATAAAGGCACAGGGATGCCCTCTCACCCCATTATTGTTTATATTAGTGTTGGAAATTCTTTTGATTAACATTAGGGAGGATAAGGAGACTCCAGGATTAAAATTAAAGGGAAAGAGAATAAAGTTTGTGCTTTTGCAGACAATCTCCTAATAACTCTCACTAACTGGATTAATAATACTGAACAAATGTTAAGCAAATTAAGGGAATTTGCAGAAGTCTCAGGTTTGCATATCAACAAAGAAAAATAATCAATTACAGTAATGAATTTGAATAAAGAGGAAAAAATGATTTAGAAAAAAAAATCTGTCATACAAAAAAAAAAAAAAAAAAAGCTGTGAGGTACCTGGGGATAACCATAACAGCAAAGAATGTTGATTTGATTAAAAATAACTATGCCAAAACCTGGATAGGAATAAGAAAGGTGGAGTAAATTACACATTTCATGGTTGGGGATAATCTCCACCATAAAAATGAACAACCTCTCAAAAATGATGTATTTATTTCAAAATATTCCTATCATAACTAATGCCATTCCATTTAAATTGTGGCATAAAGATTTATCAAGATTTCTTTCAGGTGGGAGAAAGCCTCGGGTCAAAATCAAAATGCTATTTGACAAAATTAGTAGAGGTGGGCTTGCTTTATCTAATTTAAGAATTTATTATAATGCAGTTTGTATTGACTGGATATGAGATGGGATTGAACTTGAGAGCCATGACACCTTAGATCTAGAAAGTATAGGAAATTACTACAGCTGGCATGCATACCTCTTTTACGATAAACAAAAGTCTAATGAAGAATTCCTTAATCATTTTGTAAGGAAGACTTTATTTAGACTATGGCTCAGATATAAGAAAAGGATATGCCCAAATATTCCTAAATGGTCTTCCTCAAATGAAGACTTCTTTAGGGAAATAAAATTTGTAAATAAGAGATGGCTAACATATCAAGCCCTAAGTAAAACTGATGTCAATACCAAAAAATGAGATTTAGAACTCAACAGGAATTAGAGGAAAAAGATCTGTATAAAGGGTGGTATGTTTATAGACAATTTAGAGAGAGGTTTTGGATCAGGATTTTGAGAACATAAATAAGGCAAAGAACTCTAATAGAATTTTGAACTTATATGACCTCTTTCTTAAATGAGATATGGAACAGGAGACAGTAAAGGAGGTAATGGTAAAGTGGTTTCAGGATCTGAAACAAAATATCCCATGGAACAGTGGGAGAAAAACTGGTGTAAGAGACTTTACCTTAAGTTGTGACCTCAGGGAAAGCCTATATAAGATGCAATTTAGATGGCCTTTACCACCCTCTAAAATTGCAAAGATATATGAAATGACCAATGACAAATGTTGGAAATGTGGAAGATCTACTAGGTCATCCCTGCATTTATGGTGAGAATGTAAGGAGAAAAAAAAACTGTTTGAGGATTCATAAATTAATAACAGAAATTTTAAGATGTAAGATAAATTTTGATCCTAAATTTTATTTATTAAGCATGGTTGCAAATTAATCCTTAGAAAATAGACATGAGAAACTTTTATTTTATACTATTAATACAATAGCTCATATATTTATACAATAGCTCATATATTATTTGCGAAACAATGGAAGAAGAAAGAATGTCCTGACAGCAAATTGCATCTTGAAAACAAGTCCAGCCTTATTCTAAAGTGAACAAACTGAAATTTCCTGCAACATCTGCCCTCCTTGCTGACAAAGAAATGTTTTCACTGATTTTTTCACTGATGAGAGCAATGAGTGCTCCTCAACCATGCAGTTCCCTGCATAAACCATATTTATAGTTCACATGATGTTAAAATCAAAGTATAGGGCTTTGCAGATCGACCTAAAGGGCCACCCTGGGGATGGTGTTGGGGAGGGGCAGCCACATGCTGGCCACCCCAACTCAACCTCGACAAAAGGCCACCCTATAAGCCGGCACCGTGTCTCTTCTGCACCCTTTTGGTGCAGCATGTGTACACGCTGTGCCAGGAGGACGTCGTGATGCCGTGTACATGGGTATGCCGCATCAGGACGCCCATGTGCCCTGGGAGCGGTGGATTGGGGCCACAGCAACCACATGCCGCAGCCCAAATCCTCCTTTTTGCTGCCCCAAAAAGAGCAGCAAAATGCCAGTCTTTTTGGGGGGCTGCCCTTAGAGATGCCGCCGTGATTCTTTTGCACCTTTTTGGCACAGCATGTGTGCACGCTGCGCCAAGAGGGCATCCTGATGTCACACACTGTGCGGACAGATGCTTGACATTGGGGCGGAGTCAGGCCAGAGTCGGGGTGGCTGGTATGCAGTTGCCCCACCCCCAACTGCACCCCCAGGCTGTCCTAAAATGCCAGTATGCACCGTCCCTTAGTCTCAAAAGTACTAGTGCTACAATAGTTTCTATGCAAACTATTTTTGTTGGGACATTAGAAAGGTTAGATTTAATTTAAGAAGATTTTATAAAAGAAAGTGTTACCTTGACTGTACAACTCTTTCCACATCTGTAAAGCGTTTGCTACCTTCCAGCTAACCACTTTATGTGCCAATCTTCATATCTCCACCCTGTCACATAAAATTCCTAAGGAAATCAACAGGCTGAATAAAATGATTCAAACCATCCATGCTCTTTTAGAGTTTTTGAATGGAAGATGCCCTAAAGGTACATTGGTTGAGGTTATTATATCCCAACATGTTTGAATAATGTGTGAAGAGGGTTATGGGACTAGGTAGGTTTTGCTTCCATCACCAACATAACCAAAACCACAACCACAACATAGTTTTATTCAGCACACATCAGAAGAGGTGCTAGGCATGTATCAATGTATGCACATACTGCTTGTCCATATGTAGAGCTGTCATGATAGCCACCTTTCCTTGGAAGAGCTGCAGATATATATATTGATATATGCAAAGGATCTTTTGGGAACTATGGGCTGAGTGTTTGATCCCTGTTAGGAGGCAGGGCTATACCATGTGTGTCTGTAATTCCTCTCCTTAGTTATGGGAGTGAGAACAAACAGCAGGACAGTTCTGTGAAAGGAAGAAGCTAAATCAGAGCAAGCCAAGAGGACCAAGGTAAATAATGTATATATGTTTTAAGACATATTTTAAGTATATCAACAGGAAAACAGGGGTGAATGATTATGTGGAAAATGTGTGTTTGTGTGGGGGGGAGAAATTCTAAGGAGAGGAGGAGAGTCTATTTACTGCTACTTCTCCTCCATCAAGGGAACATATACTCTGACTCCATAATTTCCAGAACATGTGAGATGCTGTGATAGATATCAGCTAACAACCAACATGTTCAGATAAGGAAGTATTCTGTAGAACTGTGGCTTATTGTTTAGTTTCATTTTTTTACCAAAGGGTAGAAAAACTATTTAGGTAAAAAAATCAGTTCAGGTTTTCTGGTATGCAACAAGCTCTCAGTCATTTTCCAGTGGAAAAAAATCTTTATTTGAGGGCCTGAGCATCCTCTTTCAGTATCCAAGTATGGGAGAAGAAAGGTTGGGGATAAGGGGATGCTTCCAGCCTTTGTAAAGGCATAGCATTTATATTTGAGAGCACACATAAAAGACAGGGGGCAATTGTGGTTTACTGAATCTATTTTATTTCAAAGATTGAAGGGTTCTTTCAAATATTTTCTTTCAAAGATTGTTGGACTGCAGTGTCTATCATCCTGCACAGTTAACTATTCTGGCTAGGGCTGATGGGAGTTGTCATCCAAAAGGTATATGTAAAACGATCATATCACATATGATTAAGATATCATTTTAATAAACTATTAAGGTTTTGAAAAGTCACAACAGTAAAAGTACAAAAAATTATTTTATAAAGTCAGGCAATAAGAAATTAACTAATATTTATGATTTTTAGCATAGAATTACTTCACTGTTATTTATTGTAATCTTTCTAATCAGGCACAATTTTCTGTTACTTTTCTTGGCATTTCAGGAAATCTGGTTTTTATTTTGACAGAATAAAGTTAAATAGTTTATTAGAAACCAAGCATGTTATTATGGAAAGCGAATCTGTCCATCTCTCTCTCTCTCTCTCTCTCTCTCTCCATATACACAGCTTCAATATCTCAGAATACTGAAGTAGCATTAGATTGGCCTTAAGCAATGCATAAATGTTAATAAAGAATAAGTTGTTATGATTGGTTTCAATTCTTGCAAAGAGGAGAATGAGAACTCATTACTATGAACCAGTTGAAGCATTCTCTGAAGCTGTGGTTGAGTTGAATTCCTGTCACCTTTCACATGACAGCAGTAACAAATAAAGAAACCGAGAATGAATTCCTAAAGATAATTAAGCACTGTTGATCTCAGGACATTGTCTTTTCAATGAAACACTGATTGCATTGTTCATAACAAAACTACCTCTGCATGACAGAACTAATTAGTGACCATCTGAACTTACTTAGCAAAAGGAGAGGGGAGAAAGGCAATTAAAAATGCCGTCATCACTGGATCTATCATGAACAGCTGGTTGTATTGATAAGCAATACTGCATGTTAAAGCTACTTTAAAAGACAATAGAACTTAATCTCCTTGCTAAGTAGTAATTAGAAGGCAATGAGAGACTATGAAATTACTGTTATTATGATGCAAACAACTTTCAAAAGTGGTTTTTACATTTTTAAAAAAATATCATTCATCATGAACTGGCATTTAAATATGGATGATGGTAGTGTGCATGTGAAATGGGACAGTTTTATATTTTGACAATAGGACCAACATGATTCTAGCATCTATATGAGATTGTCACAAACAATTTCTTAAAAGGTAATTTGCAATGCATTGATTTAACTCTGAAGGTTGTGCTCTGTTTGGAGCAAGTTCATGAATCAGAATAGATACTGTTTAATTTTTGTAACTTCAAGGAAAGGGTTATCTTTCTAACCACATGTGAGCAATTCATGGGCTCAAACCAGTCTCACAAATACTAATTCTACAATCACCAGCCCCACCTCGCCTATTGGGAAATGTGAAAATTTTCTGCTACATATCTCAGAATGCATTGATCACCGCAGCTTCGCAGGCCCTGGAAGGAGTGCTAAAATAGCACTCCTTCCACAAGATGCTGAAGGTGTGCCACAAGAGGCCTTGGGTGGACCTTTGGCACCTCTTCCGCCGCAGCGTGTGCAGATGCTGCGGCAGAAGTACGTCATCGGAGTGCCGGTCGTGCGGAGCGACGGGAGCTCCGATGTTGTGTTCAGGAAGGGGTTGGGGTGCCCAGTGTGAGGCTGCCCCTCCTCTTCCTTGTCTTGAAGAAGGCACAAAGTGCTGTCTGCTTAGGCCCACTATCTGAAGCTACTGTTAAGAAGTAATGAACAAAGACTGAATTTCTGTGAACACAATCCAGTAAGTCACTGGAAACTTAGGGGGGAAGCAGACGGCACAAAGGGCCATTTTGGGGGCAAGGAAGGGGAGGGGCAGCCACACAGTGGGTGCCCCAACCCCTTCCTGAAGGCATTGTCATAGCGCCGGCCTCTCCACATGGCCGATGCTCCGACGATGCCTTCCCGCCGCAGCGTCCGCACACACTGTGGCTGAAGAGTCGCCGAAGATGTGCCACCAGCCTTAGGGGCAAAACAGACAGTCAAAATAAGCAGGTTTTTGGACAGATTGGAGGTGGGGCATTTACACAATGCACACCTTGAAGCTGGCTGGAAACACTTTAAGCTGCCCTATGAGAAGAAAAGCCGGACTAAAAAGAAGCTGGATTTTTACACTTCTTCGCAGAAAGTGTTCACTTTTGCATGTATGTATAAAGGCACTGATGCCAGAGTGGTGTCCATTGCAGGGGCACATTTTAAAAGGACAGAGCTTCTGTACCCAGACAATGAGTTTGGCAATGCCCAAAAGAGAAACTGTGATACCTCTCATGGAGATGAATACAACATACACAAAACAGACAGTCAAAGATGGGGCATGGGTTGAAGGGGGGCATAATTATACCTTGCATGGGCACACCTCTGCTCCAATGCCTTGTCCTGGTGAAGTGCTGCACATGAAAATGTCTGCAGGTTCACAGGAATGGCCATCCAATGGGATGGCAGTCACTTGTGGTTCAGTCCTGTGAAGGTGCACAGGGATGGTAGTGGGAACAGTTAAAAAAAAAGTCCCAGTGGTGTGGGTTGAAACAAACCTATAGTCATGACATGCACACTCCAGCTGCCTTGGTAGTGGGCAGTGCAATTAGTGGGGTTTCAATATTGATTCAGAAAAGGTAGCTTCAAGCTGTTTTTTCCTCCCCATCTGTTTCACCCCCATATTGAACCATCTATGAAAATCCATATGAAACTTTTTGCCCCTTTCAACTATTAACAAGCAAAAATAAGTATATTTTTCATCTTTTCTACTTCAAGGTTTCAGTTATTTGAATGGTAAGGGTGTAATATGGAAATTCTTACATAAGGGGAATTAAACATTTCAGCACCATCAGTGTAAAATGCATACATGGTAAGGTTAAAGGGATCAAGTAAGATTAAAATAATGCATCTTCCATTTTTCTTTTAAAAATGCAAATTTGTAATCCATCTTCATAACAAATAAGCTTATATTGGCATTCAGGATGCACCTTTTCTCAGTGGAACAATTGTGCTTACAAAAGGCCCATTGATAGTGAGCAATTAGGTTTGCAACAGAGACAAAATTAAATTCCTAGTTGAACAAAAGAAGTACGAAAGTACTTTTCTAAGTAGCTGGGAATCAAATATCCTTAATGCAATATCATGTAGTAGAGTTTCTTTATTAAATTATATAGCAAATTAAGGTAAAACAATTCTTGCAAGAAGGATCCAATGAAAAAAGATTGACTATCTACTCCACACACAAACCATTTCAGCCTTCCTTTTTATACCTAGCCATTTTCTGCAGGCCCTTATTACCTTTTAAGCTTTCTGTTTTTAATATATTTTTCCTGTGCTGACTTTGTGCTCAGAAACTTCATCATAACCATTGAACCCTCTACATATGATTCTAGGGCCTCTTGTATGCCACACTAGGTTGGCTTCAAACTTAGGAGATTCTCTTCTATGGGATGTAACTTTCTTAAGGTGGATCTTATCACATTCACCCATCACCGGGCAGTATTCAGCTTCTCCAGGCTTGTCCCATGTCTTTTCAAAAAGCTAATGCAATAATCTCCTGTGTTATTCATACAGGAGGGGGGAACATGATATACCTAGGTATGTACAAACTGTTATGCCAGAATCCTGTTGGTGTCTTATACCTGTGTAATGATCTATTGCATCAGTATAAAGCTCTTTTTGCTACATAGTGTTCTAGGGGACCAACAGCAAAACCTACCTGTAAAGAGAGTAAAGTGTCATGCTGTTTCCTAAGTGGTTCCAGAGCTTGAAGGGCAGCTTGTTTTCTGTGAGAGAGGTATTTCACTGCTAATCTCTCAGTCATTACAGCATCCATAATACCCTACCACTGCTCCAATGCCTAAATAGGCCAACAAAATCAGTATTGATTTCACTGTATTCCTTTGAATTCCATGTAGATCTCATCTCGGCCTTTGTTCATATCAGTCTGCACAACATTGGGTTTCCCCCCCACAACTCTTCTGAATGGAAATTTGTTTGAACATGCATATTTTATAGATATTTTTTCCCAATTAAATAAAATATGTTTGTGTGACTTTTTCAACTGTATGTATTTTTAGCTATTCACTTGTAAAAGATGTACACATAAGTTTATGACTTGAAGGCACAGAACAGAGATTTGCCATGAAGCCCAAAACTATGAACTCATGACTCCACAGAGTAAATACAGTTGCTGTGCATACAATACAGTAACCAAACTCCCAATATGGTTGGACAGCACTGCTGAATGGAAGTTGTCTGGATTTAGCAAAGGATGCATCACAGAGAATGATGTTCACTCTAGGAAGACAAGGCCTTGGGCCTGGAAATATGAGTTGGCCCTGGAATCAGTGACAGTAATGAATCAGTCATGGTGTACTAGGCAGCATGTCAACCAAAGACTGGGAAGATCACAAGCCAGAACATTTGTAGGAGCATGAGTCAGGTTCTATGATCATAGGTATTAATCTTTCCCTGATGCTTGTTGATATCTGAGGTACAAATTATGGCTGGAAAACTATTGGATAGTTACTCTGACATAAGGCTCAACTACACCAACATGGAGGGGAAGCAGACAGGCGGCCATGGGCCAACCCAGGAAGCTGTGCCACAGGCCCCCTCCCCTTCCCTGCCCCCCAAAACAGCCCAATTGGCCATCTGCTTAGGGGGATAAAGCACATTTAGGAACAGTCCATAGTAGCAGCAGGGGAAAAGTAGAGACAATCATTTCTATAAGCAGAGGATGCTGCTCTTCTATTTCCAGAGCTGCTCAGAAGCTATCAGGGCAGCCTTCCCTGGTGATAAAGATGGCTTTTGTTTCTGGCCTCCCCCCACTCTCTGTCATCACAGTATCTGTAGCTATCTCATCATTTACCATGGCAGTTCAAAAGACTGAGAGTGCAGCTGTCTGCAAAGTTAGAAGATATTTTACTTGTAGTCAGCCAGGTCATC
>CM034708.1:88941183-88951594 GCA_020142125.1 Phrynosoma platyrhinos | reverse complement strand
TAATAATAATAATAATAATAATAATAATAATAATTTGTCCAAGCTGGTTATTTCACAGAACTCCTCTGGCAAGGCGTTCCACAGTCTGGGAGCGGTGACAGAAAATGTCCTCTGGGAGGTTACTGCTAATCTAGTTTTTAGCAGTTGCAGTAAATTCCTCCCAGAGGACTTGAGGGTGCAGGGTGGATTATATGGAAGAAGGTGATCCCTTAGATAGGTTGGACCCAAGCCATGTAGGGCTTTAAAGGTCATCACCAACACCTTATACCAGGGGTAGGCAACCTTTCCCCTTTAAGGTCTGAGAGACTTCAGTTCCCAGAAGTCTCAGCCATGTTGGCCAATAGTCCCATGTTGGCCAATAGCTCTTGGGATTCTGGGAGCTGAAGTCCCTCGGACCTTAAAGGGAAAGGTTGCCTACCCCTGCCTTATACTGTGCTCGGAAACCAATAGGCAGCCAGTGGAGAGATTTCAGAACAGGTGTATTATGTTCATTCTTAGATTTTTCGGTGATCAACCTGGCTGCCATATTTTGGACTAATTGTAGTTTCTGGACTAGGTATAAGGGTAGCCCCATGTAGAGTGCATTGCAAAAGTTGAATCGTGAGGTTACTAGTACATGCATTACAGTTTCTAGGTCCCTTATTTCTAGGAAAGGTCACAGCTGGTGTAACAGCTGAAGCTGATAACAGGTGCTCCCGACTGTTGCATTCACCTGATCTGTCATGTGAAGTGACGAGTCTAGGAGCACCCCCAAACTGTGAACACAGTCCTCTGCAGAGAGTGTGACCCCATTCAGGACTGGAAGTTGTGACCCAATACCTGGTTTGAGGGTCCCTACTGTGAGTACCTCCATTTTATCTGGATTCAGCTTGAGTCAGTTTTTCTTCATCTGGTCCATTACCACCTCGAGACATTGTCTGAGGGAAGAACTGCCATCTGTCATCATGGCTGCTGACCGAGACATGGAGAAATATATTTGGGTGTCATCAGCATATTGATAACACCCCGCCCCATGTTTACGGATGATCTCCCCCAGCGGCTTCATATAGATATTAAACAGCATAGGGGATAGGATAGCATTCTGTGGGATGCCACATTTAAGCTCTGTTTTTGAAGAGCAATTATCCCCAAGCAACACTCTTTGGAATCTGCCCGAGAGGAAGCAACGGAACCACTGAAGTACCGTGTCTCCTATTCCTAACTCTCTCAGGCATTCCAAGAGGATGTCATGGCCTATCATATCAAAAGCCACTGAGAGGTCCAAAAGCACCAATGGGATCATGCTTCCCCTATCAATGCTTAGGCGCAGGTCATCTGCCAGAGCAACTGTGGCAGTCTCCACAACATATTCTGGTCTGAAGCTGGTTAGAAATGGATTTAGAAAATTAGTTTAATTAAAGATCACTTGAAAGTTGAAAGGCAACAGCTTGCTTGATCATCTTGCTCAAAAATGGTAGATGAGAAACCAGTCTATAATTTTTCAGATCCAGGGGGTCCAGGGAAGGTTTTTTCAGGAGCAGTCTAACAACCACTTCCTTTAAACATATTGGAACAATTCCTTCTCTTAAGAAAAGCCATCAAGGCATTGACTCCCTGGACAACCAGCCAAGATGGGCCAGGATCGAGGGAGCATATCATCTATTTCACTTTTCCAAGGATCTTGTCCACGTCTTCAGTACTCACTGGTTCAAACCGATCCAGTTTAATCTCAAAAACAAGTTTACTGGACACCTCATCAGTCAATTCTGCTGTAATCCCGGCATCCAAGTTGCCTCTTATCTGAGAGATTTTATCTGTGAAATAGTTGTTAAAAATGTCACAACATCGCCAGCATTTTTGTTTGTATTGTTGTCTTGTTGTACAGTCCCTCAGATGTCCTCCAGGCACAAATTGAAAGGATTAATTACAAAAAGATAATCATTTCAGCCAAACCTGAATCCCTGACTAATAATAATAATAATAAAAAAAACTAAATCCTGAAGCCTTGCTGTTTCTCAGTTTCTACCCTACCAACTGCTTCAACGGTCTCTCTCCAACCACCATTCAGAAGTTCTTTTCTAACAGCCATCTGATTGGCTGGTTGCCCTCACACCACTAGTGATGTCATTCTCCTCATAGATTCCAGTACCTCCTCCCACAGGCAAAAGCCCTGATAAATAGAGGGACTCCCATTTATAATACCACCCCAAGCCACACCATCCCAGCTCGCTCACTGATGGGCATTCCCCCCATGAGGTAGCCATCCATCTGATGGAAGGTGAGGGGGGTTTCCAGTTTCCTGGTGCCTAATTTTAGTTCTGTGACTATGTCTAGGTTTATAAAGCATCAGGTACACTCAGAGTGTATAGTGGCCACCAAGTCCATACTTCCTCCCCCCTTCAGGTCTACCAGTTTGACTTTCTGGTTTTAAAGGAAGATTCCTCCACTCACCATTGTGGTGCGGCAGCTTGCGTCTGGTGCCTGCCTTCTGATGCTGTCCTAGATAGTCTGAGCAGTTTCCCAATGGTTCTGCATTGTCCTATGACCCCATGGTGTCCAGCATTTGCTCTGGTCCCACAGCATCTCTGCTGGCTGCTTTAAGCACCTGGTCACTCAGTGTCCCCTTGCCCGAGTGCCGATTGTCACCCTCAGGCTTTGGATGGGTGCCTTTTTTGTTGTGGTTCACTACTGGTAGGTCTTCCAGTCTAGGCAGTCAGCTATCTGGTGCCTTTCTTCACACATGTCAGACAAAGTCCCAGTATCAGCCTCTGTTCTCTCTCCAGTTCTTGGGTACTTGCCCCTCTATCTCTTCCATGGGTGGGGCTCGGGTTTTAGTTGGTCTCTTTGCCCACTCCCTTTCTCTCTTTTTTTTTAATATTTATTTATTAGTTAAAAAAATACATACGTATATAACATCACATTTTCATAACGGAAAACACACACATTTGTAAAGCATTATAGCCATAATTAACTTTTCCATCTTAGACAGTTCTTTTCTTACTATTGGTTCTAGCTCCTGGCTGATTTAGAACGTGTTCTTATATATTTATCAGTGTCTACAAGTAAATAAGTTTTATTCTTATTATTAACAAAGAAATATATATGTCTTAAACATGTTTCTGTTAACCTTATTCAAATAATAAATTTATAAAGTTTTTCCAACTTCTTGTAAAAATAAATTGATTGACTTAATTCTTTTTAAGATTTCTTCTAACTTTCCCCATTTTTTTTCATATTGTTGTATAGATTTCCCGCTTGAATACATTGATAATTTATCCATAATAGCCAGTTCACGTAGCATATTGTACCACTCAAATATTTGTGGTTGATTATCTGCTTTCCAATGTCGCGCATAGGTAATTCTAGCTGCCGTTATCATGTATAAAATTATGCTTTTTTCTTCTTGAGTTAATTTATTTTTTAATAATAGATAACATGTTTAATAAAAATAATTCTGGTTCAAAGGGTATGTGCTTCTGTAGAATGTTTTCCATCAGAGCGTGTATTTTTTTCCGCCCACTCCCTTTCTCTGATGCATGGTCAAGTGACTCTCTTCTTTCACCATCTTGCTTTTCCAGTCAACTGAATACATTCTCTCACAGTCCAGAAATTGTCTCTTGACAAAGCACACTCTAGAACAGGGACCGGCAACCTACAGACCGTAGGCCGGTTAAGGCCCAGTTCCCTGGACTTACCAGTCCAGGCAAAAGGTTGCTGCGCTGCCGTGCTTGCCGCAGCCGCCATTTTGATTTTCAAAATGGCAGCCGTGACTCATTTGCACATGCACCATACTCCTGCGCATGCTCAAACGTGTTGCGGCCACCATTTTGAAAATCAAAATGGCTGCCACGGCACGTGCAGAGGTGGCTGTGCAGCAGCAGCAGCAGCAGCGCGTGCAGGGGGTGCGCATGCACATGTGCCGCCATTCCCCCCCTCGGCCCAGCGACGGGAGAGACTTCGCGGGACCAGCCCCCAGCTCAAAAAGGCTGCCTACCTCTGCTCTAGAAGGTCTGCTCATAGTCCCTCCTTGAAGTACTGCACCTTAACAGTCTTGGGCCGTTCTGCAACTTGCGTGGTCAGCCTGTGAAATTGCACTGAACATCAAGTCACAGAGTGGGCATCTTGCTCCAATATCATCAGCTTGGACCAGGCCCTCTCTACCCAAAGGTGGTCTTTGAATTGGATTCACATGGCCACCATGAACACCTGCAGATTCCTCAGTTCTGCTGCCCCTCCATCATATAGCTCCACCAACCATTCTGCCACTTCACCCAAAGTGAGGTGCACAGGCACACATCTCACTTCAGCTCCTTTGCTGGGGAAGATGTGTCCCCACTCATTCATGTGTCCAGCCTCCTGGGCGAGGAAGTAAGGCAACCAGCTCACTGTTCCACTGAATCGTATCCCCAGGTGTTAGGCTGCTGGGTCCTGGATTCAAGGGTCCGGGGCCAGGGTAGCCACAGGTAATCTTGGAGCCATCAGGAGTTGGGCTTCCGCCTGAGGCTTTGGGGTCCGCATCGGTGCAGAAGATGCTCCTGTGGCCCCTGGTGGCCCAACTATCCCATTGGAATTCCTCCTGCTCTGTGAGCCGATCATCTCACAGTCCCTGCTGCACCATGGGCCGACTGTCCCACCAAGATCTCTGCCACTCCATGGGCTGACTGTCCCACCTAACTTCCTGCTGCTTTGTGGGCCAACTGCCCCACTGAGATCCCTACCGCTCTGTGAGCCTACTATCTTACCAAGATCCTGGTAAGCACGTTCACTACCTCAGTCAGGAAGTTGCACATCCAAGGCATTTCTGTTTGTGTCTGCTACTGCTGGGTTTTGTAGTCCCGACCATGGGGGTCCAAATCTAGTGGCCCAACTACTGTGACATCCCTGCCCAGCATTCTCCTTTCTTTGGGCTACTCCCAGTTCCTGCTCATGGCTGGGGTCTGGAACCACACGTCTTCCCTCATACTACCCAGCATGTCTTGGTGGCCTTCTCCCTGAAGCCAGTCTCCATTCCACATGCCCACCTTGGCACCTCAAAAGCCAGTCTTCAGTCCTGGTGTAATCCCTGGCATTTCAGGACCCTTCCTCCATGCAACTATGTGTGTTTTGTTGGGTTTCCCACCAAAGCCACTCTTCACTCCCCCTCACCTTGCTCAACATTTTGGGGTTCTTTGGGCCAGAATCATGACTCTGGGGCCATACCTCCATCCAAGGTTTCAGTTCCTTGGCTGTCTTCCAGCTCTCTCTCAGAAGGCTTCTTCATGATGAATGCACCTTGGCCCAAATGCTGTTGCATTGTACAAGGTGTTGTGAGTTCTCAGTTTCCAATAACCAGGAAAACATCTTAATGTGATAGAAAACAAAAGTCCTTTATTCCAGACATTGAGATAGAAGTCACCAGTAAAGGGGTTTTGCAGAACTGCAAATTCCAGTCCCAACCATAGCTTTAAAATGAAAGTTCTCTACCCACCCCCCTTCCTGACTGTTGGCATTTGGCCTTTGATCCCGATCAAAGCAAATGCTAATGGTCCTTTCTTTCTCCACATACCAGAATTGCTGCAGGAAAGATGGAGTCATAAAAATATAAACCCCTACACTCTGCTTACCATTTGCCACCCAGCTATTTGTTCACTCTACTGTTACTCATACACAGGACCCATACATAATACATGCAACTATTTCAGCATTCAATACACTTCCATATTTGATACATGCATCCTTTCCAATAAACCACACCAATGATGGCAGAATCATGCCCAGGGATCTGACACTATGTTATGAATGAATAATTGAAATACTGAATATTAGCTAATGCTTGAAACTATTGAAAAAATAAGAGAAAATCATGTTTTTTGGGTGGCAGGAAATCTCTTAAGGAGAATCTCATACTGATGAGAATCGTCACCATTCAGGACTTATAATGTGCAAAATTCACAGCTTTTCTGTGGAAAACAGCTCTTTCTTCACAGAAAATAATATTTCTGCAGTGAATTGGGAGGTTGCCTTTTTTCCTGAGAGCTTCTCATATGCAAAAGCTGTGCAGCATACAAACATAATATGGAGTTCTTCATGCTGGAAACAGCTGCTCCTATTAGAAATGGATGAGATCTTCATTTCATTTTACGTTCCTTACTAATACACAAACAAACACAAATTTCAATATGACAGAAAAGCAAATTTGACATATTTTCTCCATTTGTAAACCATTCCACTGCCATTTTGCATTAGTAAAGTAGTGATGAGTTGCTTATCTTTAATTCTTGAAAAGTCCAGTAGTCAAGTGTATATTTCAACACAGGGGTAGGCAACCTTTCCCCTTTAAGGGCCGAGGGACTTCAGCTCCCAGAAGCCTCAGCCATGTTGGCCAATAGTCCCATGTTGGCCAATAGCTCCTGGGATTCTGGGAGCTGAAGTCCCTCAGCCCTTAAAGGGGAAAGGTTGCCTACCCCTGTTTCAACATATACAACACTTAGAATTAAATCCCAAAAATATACATCAGCTTTGATTTATGTGCCTTTGATTCTGTTGGTGATTTTTGCATGTGGTTGTATTTTAGCAATGGTGCAGTTGTTGCAGCTTTTTGGCAGTGTTGTTGTTGTTGTTGTTTTGTGACTTCAAGTTGTTTCTGACATATAGAGACCATAAGGCAGACCTATCATGGGGATTTTCTTGGCAAATTTCAGTGTAATTGCTATAATTTGCACAAGCAGAGTTAAACATATGGTGTCATTGTACATGTGATGCAATTGTACCGGTGATGTTATTGCCTGTACAGATAAGCACTGAACATTCCAATCATGCATTGGTTTGCAAATTCAGCTGCAGTGTTGACATTCATAAATGCACAATTATCATAGAAATTTGTGAATGTAAAGTTATACTCTTTCTCCTTGATGTAGGACCATGTTTAAGGGTTAAATACTATATGATGCCTGAAGTGTCATGACAAGTCTGTTCCCCCTCAAACTAAGCAGCTACAGCTAAGCAGCTGAAGGGGAAGAGACGAGTTCCTAAATAATTGGGAAAGGCTGTGAGCCTTTTCCTCAGTGTCATTTATTTGGTCTAAATTACCCCTCTGGCTGATATTTGTTACAAGGGAAGAAGAATATCTGTGGTACAAGCACCTATGTTTTCTCTCCCTGGGGAACAAACAACATCACAAACTAGGTGCTTTAGACTGGAAAAATGTCTATGACAGAAAAGTTTAAAGGCCTCAATCCTTCAGCCACTTTTAAAATCAGAGTATTGCAGTCATGCAGAATTACCCATTGACACTACCAGCATAATAATGTCACTTGAATTGATTTCACTACAATGTATCAGACAATGGATACTATCCTTGGTAGACAAGATGCATTGGAGTGGCATTTGTATTTTCCAGTGTCCCTTTCCTCCTGCACACACTTTGGCTATGCTCTTGTTGACTGAGCTTTTCTTTTGAACAATGTATGTACCTCTCTGCTGCTGAGATCTGGCAGCCAGAAGCTATAAAACAAAGCTGGTAGTCAGAGCTGTAGCAAGGAAACCTATGTAGTAGTGAAGGAACAACCCAAAGCCAAGACCTAGAAGGGAGCATGCATGGTGTAGTTAAGAGGAAATTCTACACCCTTTCAGTATGATAGATAATGACCTTTTCTCTCTTCTAGTTTTGAGGGCTTTTCTGACAACCCACTGCCTCAGTGGCCCAGACTGTTGGCAAAATGTAGTCTGTTTTCATAATTGCACTGTATATTCTCACTGGTGAGAAAGGAACCATGCTATTCCTCACACACTTACATCACTACTGTGAGATAAGTACATCCTCCTCTTAACTTTGCTTGTAACTCTCACAACCAAGTGGTATTTTCCACACTAAGAGCAAAAAATGTCTTTGACAAATCCAGTCTTAGAGATGCTTCATTTGACTGGCATGATTTTGTACCACTTCAGAATGTACAGAAACATGCTTCAGTAATCCCTCCCAATGGTGAATGGGTGATGGCTGTGTCTGCCTCAGAGCTATGAATAAATTTCAGAGTGAAACAGCCTGAAAAGTATTCCACTAACTCCTGTGAGACCTTTTGCCTCATTGTGAAGGTGAGTCTCCAAGAGTTTCTGCTATTCTTCTTTGCACAGTTTTTTGCAAATATCTTTTTAATAGCTTTTACTTTTGTGAATCTAAGCACACACAGAGAACAAACAATGACAACAGCAATGGGCTGTTGGGTAAGAATGATGCATATAAACCAAAACAGCCATTTTAAGTTTTGTTCATTTGCAGAGAATATTGGTCTCAAAATAAATACATTTTCAGAAAACCATGTGGCAAGGATAATCTCTCTCTCTCTCTCTCTTTCTCTGCATTCTAATTTAGAACAAAAGCATGAAACAAGTAAAAGTTTGGATCACTAGACCAGCTATCAGAGTAAGATCTAATACACAAGATTTCTCTTGTGTGACTGTTTGAGATATTGCACCTTCTGCTTTGTGATATCACTACTGGAAATCTGAATAGCAATTGTTCCTAAATTTGGTTTACTTTTAATATAGATGTATCTATTTTTCACTTCCATATAAACTAAAATCCAATTATCCCTTACGTTTCACATGTCTCTCAGTTTTGCAGTACTGTTTCCTAGTCAAACATATGAAGAGAGATCCATATATCAGGGAAAATATTTCTTTAAAAAATGTGTGTGTGTGTGTGTGTGTGTGTGTCTAGCTGGGCATATGACTTTAGACACAATTGTTTTCAAAAGTGAGACAGCCAGATATTTTCCTTTCTAAATAGAAGAATTGGACCAGACTCTTCATTATATTATATAAAAAAGTGAGTCAATTATTGTAATCTTTTGATAATGTTCCTGGGTATGTTTTTTTTTAAAGTATCATAGGTTCCAATGGATTCTGCATATGCACAATTGGACACACAGCTACAGTCAGGAAACAAACTTGCTTTTGAACAACATGGCTATTTCTCTGCTCAATTAAGCACACGATTAAATCTCTCTTACTGAAATTAGTGGAACTTAAAAGTCCTTACTTGGACTGAATAGTTCCCTTAACATATTACGAGTTTTGTTTGGGGGTTGTCTTGTTTGCTTGCACAGAGCAGAAATTTCCTAGATAAATAGGACTGGAAGCCTCTGCTACAAAAATATAGTTAGGAAATTTGTTTAAGGAGTTTGAGGGATACTAGGTTTGCCAGGTGAAATAAGGCACAGATCTCTTCCCTTTAATGCTTAAGCCCCCTCTTTTACACAACCAGTGAAGAGATAGGAGCCTATCCCATAATTTCACCTTGCAAACCTAAGGAGGACTGAATGAAATACAACTTTGATGTGTGGATGGGGGGGTCAGTGGAGAGAAAAAATATCCTCTGTTACAAATCAATACTATGCAAGCAGAATTCCCCTGTGCTCTCTGAATTAATTCATAATTGGGAAAACATCAAGGTGTATAGGTTAACATAACTATCTCCCAGGGAAAGAATCAACCTGTGAGGTATTAAATTACCTCTAACTTGAGATATGATTTACTTTCATAGCTGTATGGCACAGCCTAGTTAGTAAAATATTATTTGAAATAAGGACTATTAATTTTTAGATATTTCTTGATTCACTTATGTTATTATGGCAGACCTTCCTCAAGAACCCCCCCCCCCACCCAGCCACATTACATCAATATTGGATAGACTCCACAACAACTCATTTTAGGCCAGCACAATTCAGTTGAGTGTTTTATGAACACAAAGCAGAACTTCCCTTTTATTATACTTGAAAGCATTTTTAAAACTGTCAGTCAAGCAACTGATCTGAGTTCCTCTGAGGAAGGATACATCAATATATTGCCCTTGTAGTTTTTGAAACTTATAGTCCCTATAGCTATTAAACTTCTGTGAAAGCTTTGAGTTCCTGATCTGTCAACCATATTTAGAGCCATGACACAGTTCCATTTCCCTATTTGGAAGGAATGTCTTAGAGAAAACTAAGTTTCTTTTGCTTTAAAAAAAATTGTAAATGTTTCTGACCTCCCCCACTTTTTTTCTTTTTGCTGATTGACAGGTTAACAATTCCTTGAAGCATCCTCTAAATCTCATATAGAGGATGCAGATGGCAAGAAACACCGTCTTCAATCCCAGGAAAGGGAGGGGCAGCCAGACATTGGGCACCCCATCCCCTTCCTGAGGACGTCATCGGAGCGACGGCCTGTCCACATGACTGGTGCTCCGATGACATCCTTCCAGGTCAGTATCCAGACATGCTGATCCGGAAGAGATGCCAAAGAGGCCCGCCATGCCTTTTGTGGCACCCCTTTCATGGCTTGCAGAAGGAGCACTATTTTAGTGCTTCTTTCACAGGCAGCAAAAGGGAGGATTGAGATCAAGGTATCCGGCAGCCTCGGCCTTGATCCTCCGCTTTCGGGGACAGCCCAGGGCTGCCCGTCTGCTTCCCCC
>CM034708.1:88886568-88903374 GCA_020142125.1 Phrynosoma platyrhinos | reverse complement strand
TATATGTTGTATGGGAGACCACCCAACCTAAGCTATCTGAGGGTGTGCAGTATGACAATGTGTTGGTTTCCCAAAATTTCAGGAGCAAAGGACATCCCAAGTGGTGCAGTCTGATGTTCGTGGGGTATGAGGGGAACAGCTACTGGTTCTACCTGGGAAATGGATGCATCTTTTTGTCCAGGAGTGCTAATTTCAAAAAACACTCTGGGTGGGAGAAGATACACTCAAACCATGAGGTGTTCATGAGTTTGGGGCAACAGGGTGGTAGTACTGGGACTGGAGGGGTGGAAACACCTGAGGTCAAGTCAGAAAGCCAGCCCAGCATATCCAGTGAGCCTACTGGTACTCACACCTCGCCCATCACCACACAAAAAAGTTTGTTACCCCTTCATCCACAGAGATAGGGGTACAAACAAGTAGTGATAGTGAGAATGAGAGGGGCAGGACCAAGGTAATCATACCTCAGATGACTCAAAGAGACAGGAGGCCACCTGAGCGCTTTGTAGTCCAAAATGCTAGGGTGTGTGCCATGACACCAGCGGAGCTGGAGAGCTACCAAAAACTTCTCACTTTTCCCAGGGAAGAACAAGAGAAGTGGTTTTAGGCCATAGAAAGTGAGTTTTCCTCTCTAATGAAGAGAGAAGTTTTTGAGGTGGTAAGCAGGCCAGGTGACTGGAAGATCATAGGATGTATGTGGGTCTTCAAGAAAAGGAGATGCCCGATGGGACCCAAAAATACAAAGCAAGGCTGGTGGCAAGAGGCTTCTTGCAATAGAAGTTCGAGAGCTTCAATAAAACTTTTTCTCTCACAGCAAAGCCTGAGAGCCTTAGGTTGGTCCTAGCTTTGGCTGCCAGGAAGGGTCAGATAGTCAGGCACTTTGACTTTGAGACAGCCAACATGAATGCAAAGCTAGAGGTGGAGGTCTTCATGGAACAGGCACCAGGGTTTGATGAGGCTAAGGAGGGCAAAGTCTACAAATTTAAGAAAGCCCTTTATGGATTATAGCAGAGTGTGCGTTGCTGGAATTTGTGAATCCATGAAGAGCTGGTGCGGCTTGGATACACATGCAGTGTTGCTGACATCTGTGTGAACAGGAGGGGGGGTCACTTTGCTGATCTATGTAGATGACCTCTGTGTGGCTGCTGAAACTGAGCAGGAGGTGAAGGCCATGCAGGCAGAGTTGGCCAAGAAACTTAGGAAACCTCAAGGCCTACCTTGGGGTTGAGGTTGAGAGGACTGCAGATGGCAAGGTGTTACTAAGTCAGATGAGAAAGATTGAGAGATTGCTGGAGAAATGTGACTTGGAGAAGACCAAAGTGGTTAGGAGCCCCATAACTCCAGGGTTCACCAGCAGTTCAGAGTCTGACAAAGTTTCTGAACATCCAGCTCAAGGCTCTGGTGGGAGGTAGGTTCAGCCAAGGGCAGATGCAGATTGGAAGAACATCTGGGCCAGAGTGGCAGAACATCTAGGCCAGAGTGTGGTTGCACTAGAAGAGATGTTCCTGGAGTGGTGGACAGGTTTCCAGGAAGTGTACATATCAGGAGGAGTGCTGCTGGAGGTAACAGAATGGGGTTCTGAGATCTCGAATGGGGTTCTGAGGTCTAGAATGGGGTTCTGACGTCTGGGGTGCACAGGTCAGGTCAACAGTGGCACAGACAGGAGACCAGAGCACTTGGAGCCAGATATGACACACAAGGGAAACTAGTAGGTTCACACACAAACACTCCATGTTGAATTAGTCAAGATAGGTTCACACATTGAACATTTTGGAGGGGATTGTTAGGATGGAGTCCCTGGGAGAAAATGTCCAATGTGATGGAAAGTGGCAGCCATGATGAGTCAACATTTGGCCACTGTTGAGTCATGCAGATTCATGCTGATTCACAGGATGTGACAACATGAGGGTAGTCATCTGGTGCTGGAAAACTACTGAAAAACTGCAGTGTCACTTAGGTGAATGGCAGCTGGCCAACAGGAAGAGGTAGGGCCAGAATGCCATGTGAAGGCATGGTTATATAAGGCACAAGCCTCTAGACACAGATGTGGATGTGGTGGTGTGGTTGGTGTAGTGGGTGTAGTAGTTGATGGGTGTTGATCGTGTTGTATGTATTGCTGCAAGTTGGGTTGTACATAGCCTTGTACATAGAGCAACAAAGATTAAAGCCTCCTTTGAGAGACATCTATCTGTGGAGTCTCTTTGCTTTGTCTGGAAGAGGAGAGGAGCTTCTCCAGCTGACAAGCTGCCTGATTCATCAGAGAAAGTTTGGATCCTGGTGCTGTACATTTACATTTCTCCAAATTTTATTGAGGGACTTACATTTTAACTTTACTACACTTGGCATTACAAAATTCCTGACAGTTTCCTGAGTTTTTATTCTCACATCAGCATGAGTCTCTTTCTAGTCTCCCTCTACCCACTTTCTACATTTGGAATGTCTTGGATGTAGCATGAAATCACTGAGACCCTCTATGCATCTTAAAACAAACAAAAGAACAAAGAAGCAAACACAATTTTAAAGAATAAGGAAAAATGGAACACAATGGAAAATCATTGGTCTTCTCTTAAGGCATTGTCTCCTGTGCAACATTTTGAACTAAGTTAAGGGCTGTTAGGTGGTATCCCTAGCCCAGGAAAACCTCCATAGATAAAATGATGGCAAGCAGAATAGCCACAAAGTTCTTGGGTTGTTTTTTTGTTTTTGATTTTTTTTAATCAGGTTCACTGTATGTAGGATTTTTCTTTATGATACTAAGGTTAAGAAAGGTTAGTGTCAACTTTTTCATTAATATTGGTAACCTCCCCCCCACATACACACACACATATACCAATAATCAGTGGAGCATGGCCTATATTTGCTCAAGAGTTGTGCTTTAGGTAAAACAAAAGGAGAATTTTGTACCAGCCTTAGGATTAGTTATAAGTGAAAATAGTCAAAGCATCATGCAAGATATAGTACCTAACCATGTTTTGTGCCACTGTATCCACCCTAGTGATATTATTCTTATTCATTGTTTCCATATTATTTCTTTCTGAAATTAAAAAAAAAAAAAAAAAGGAAATTCCTTCAATTTGCCCCACAGTCTTCCTGCTTTCAGGCAGAGCATGATTACCCCAGAGAATCTAACACTACTCCTGAAGCAGTCTGGAAGTACTCCAAAATTCATTCCTCTCACTGGAAATTCAAGTGGAATATATGGCTCAGAGTACCTTAGGTTAGTTTTGTCTGACCTGCCAATTCTGACCTTTCCTGGAGAAGAATAACCTAATCACAATATGTTTTATGGAACTGATGGTGTTCATCTCTCTAAGGAGGGCAATATCTTATTTTGGGGTGATTTGCAATAGGAGGTGAGAGCCTTGTTGTCTGTACTGGTAGGGGAAAGGAGTTATTCAGACCTGTATCAATGGCAGGTAGTGGGTGAGAAACATAGTATTATAGTGAACACCTATGGCACCCAATTTGGTGAAGAGATGGTCTCTGGAACCTCCTCTTTAGATCATAGGACCAAAGAGTGGGGAAGGAGACTATGCTTAGGGGTGGCCTAAGTCACATAGCTAGGGGGAGGGGTTCCCTGCCTTTCCTTCCATAACAGGGCTTGTTGGGGAGCAACCCAGGTATTTTCTCCTTTAGGCTCTGGTGGTTGCTCAGAGGAAACTGAGGAGGTGATCTGCTGGAGATTCATTGCCTCATAATCTTCTTCACCATGTTGCTTCCCTTATTGTTGATCACAGAGATTGAATTAGTTAAACAGTTTAATAGGTCAATGAAATAGCCCTTACTGAACTCAGGTTCTTGTGTCTGCTCTCTTTATACTCATTGTGAGTCAGCAATTAACTCTTTTAATTAGCTGATGTAGAGCTTTGGGGAAATTAATACAAATGAGACATACACAGAGGTTAGTAACTTTATTTCATTGGAATTCATACAACAAAAGGTACTTTTAGATTGCTTTTACTTTTTTAAAAATATATATATTTAAAAAAATAGTAGTAGTAAGATTAAGACAAATTGTTACCTTTCTATTAGATAAACTTTTTAATGTTAATAAAGCTGCAAGAATATCACTTGATTAAAAAAATCTTTTAATCTAAATATAGACATTCCAAACTAATCTAATATTTTAGTATTAAAGTAGCTACCCAGAGTCTTGTACTACCACATTATAACATTAAGCAAATCTTGTTGTACTTGTTAATTAAATCCTTGAAAATGTTAACACCAGACATTTTTAGTGTCAGCAAACTGTGAACATGGCTAATTAAAATCTTTTATGCAACTCCTTCATGTAATTTTCCTCATGTGCATATTAAAGTTTTCAGATTGCTAGCTGGGAGTAAAAATGCAGTTTTGGTAAGGAAACAAAGTAAAATATAGTCACTCAATTAATGCTTACACATCTACTATGTGCAAACATTGCATCATTGCATGATGATAGAGTGCAGAGTGAATGGAGCACTGCAAGAGTATAAGGAGACTGCATAATGAATCACTCTTTATTATTGAAGACATAAGGTGTGCATTCTATGCTGGAAGTTGCATAAATATGAGAAGGTCTAACATTATGCACAAATTAGAAACAAATTAACATTTCAGTATGGTATCCACCTGGGAGTTATAAATGAACTCAAATGTGAAAAGTTTGCCCTTCTATTAGCCTCTACTAGGGAATAAAACTGTGGACATATAAGTTTTTAAAAGGGATCAGGGGAATGCAGGAAATTAGAGGGTGCACAGCTCAAGGACTATTCCTGTAAGATTTATTGAGCCTCCAATACCCTCTAGCTCTACCCCAATACTCAGTATCCAGGTGCAATTGCACCTGATGTAATGCTATCTCCATTGGAGGTCAGCAAAGGCAGCTCCTCCCATGCAATGTCATCCACTGCATGAGCACAGAGCTACATTGTTATTTATAAAAGTATCAAACGTGTAGAAGGGCAATCAGTAGTCAACCTGGATTTTGCAAAAGTAAGCACTGTTTCATTAATCTTTAGCATTCAACAGAAAAGAATAAACCCTTAAAGTAAACAAGATATGGCTACCAGTCCTACAAAATAAGAAAATCATCACTCAGCAAATGCAAATGGGAAACGAACCAGAGTCAGGGGCTTTCCCAGCAGACAATAGCAGACAATCTCCTTGATTGCATATCCTCACCTGGAAGCCATGCCATTAACAACAGAACAATACCTATTCAACACACAATACACAGTTTACATGGGAATAGCAGACAATATCCTTGATTGCATACACTGAAGCTATGCCATTAACAACAGAACAATACCTATTCAACACAGAACAACACACAGTTCACCTGGGAACCACTCCTCCCTACCCAGGGTCTCACAGTATATATAGACCCATGCTCTTCCATTTCAGTTTTCTCTGAAGATGCCAGGCACAAATGCTGGCAAAACGTCAGAAAGAAACTCTTTTAGAACATGGCCACACAGCCCGAAAAACCCACAAAAAACTATGGATGCCGGCCATGAAAGCCTATGACTTCACAATCTTTAGCATTCTTTGAAAATGTCAAAGAACATATAAAAGGAGTCTTGTTCCTTTAAGAAGCAAACCCTGAAATGCTCAGACCTAGCCTTGTGAAAGAAAAGCCTCTCCTCAACAATGGGATAAAAGGATAAAGTGTTGTATGATTTCAAACCTGATTACAAAACCAGAGGTAAAGCCTATGAATAAATGGTCAGTTATCACAGTGAGCAGCAGGTTTCCTCACGGGTCTGCATTTTTTTCTTTTTGTATTGATTAAAATAAATTACTACAATAAAATCAATTCTTACATTCCATTCATATCTTAGCATAACATAACCATTCTTCCGTCTTCCATTTAATAGTTCTTCCGTCTTCCATTTACAATTCTTCCATCTTCCATACCTGCATACATAGGGCCTTTGCAGACTGTCAGAAATAGTGCAAATTGAGTCCATTTTAAGGGTTAGGGTTATTGCTAGGGAATCATGGGAACTGGGTTTTTTTTCTGAGACATTGAGCCTTCTCTGTCAGAGAGCTCTGGTGCCACAATAAAATACAGTTCCAATGATACCCTAACACTAAACCTTAAAGTGGATTCAATTTGCACTATTTCTGGCAGTCTGCAAAGGCTATTATTTAGATACCTAAGCATAACATTCAAACTACTTCCTTTGTCCATCCTCCACTGGTTCATTTCCACATTGTACTTATTTACTTATCTTCTTTATAATGTTTTATATTTTTGACCCGACCTCTTTACCTCATTTCACAGTTTATATTATTCATTTTTCTTATAGGTTAGCTTTTACTTCCTAATGTCTTTATATCTGTAATGTTTCTTTCCCTTTCTTTAACTTAATTCAAATATTCATCCATTTTACCTTTATATATATATATATATATAAATCTTCCCAATTCCCCTTTCCCACATCTTCTGTAACTTCACCATTTTCCTTTAATCTGTTTGATATTGTATCTGTTTCCATCATGTCCATTAATTTCAGTATCCATTCTTCAATTTGTATTTCCTTCTTTACTTTCCAATATCTAGCATATACTAATCTAGCCGCTGTCAACATATAAAAAATCATTTCCCCATATTTCTTTTTGTCTTTTTTCCCCACCATGTTTAAAAGTAATATTTCAGGCCTAAATGTTAATTCAAGTTCCAATATTTCTTTTATTCCATCTTGTATAACCTTCCAAAATTTCTCAGCTTCAGCACACCCCCACAATAAATGAAAAAAGGTTCCCTTTTCTTTCCCACATTTCCAACATAAATTTTGGCCTGTACCATAAATTTTACATAATTTATCAGGGGATAAAGGCCATCTATATATTATTTTATAATAGTTTTCTCTTATATCCTGGCTTACAATATACTTTAATCTTTTATTCCAGGATATCTCCCATTGCTCCAGATCCAATGCTTTGCCACAATCTTTTGCCCATGTTATCATATTATCTTTTATTTTATCTTCTTCTAAATAGTATTCTAACAATTTTTTTTTATATAATCTTGAAAGTAAAGCTGGTTTCCCCAGCCATATGATTTCTTCTAGTTCACTCTTTTCCTCTGCAATTCCAGTGATTTTTTAAATCCATTTTAAATCTTAATTTCATTTGATTATATAGGAACTATTCACACTTATGTCCCTCCGATCTTATATGCTCTAGGGATTTCATTTCCAAGCCTTTTTCATCTCTGCTTACTATTTCCTCATATTTTAACCATTTCTCTCTCTCTCTTTCTCTCTCTCTCTTTTTTTTTTTTTTTTTTGAGGGTCTGTATTAAATAAAGCCTCATGTGGAGATAGCCACATTGGTATTTGAGGACATATCCATCTTTTATATTTTCTCCAAACTCTATACAGAGCTGCTCTGACAAAATGATTTTTAAAATCCTTATTTACTTGCACTTTCTCATAATATAAATATATGTGAAAATCAAATCATAACTCTGATCCTTCTAATTTTAACAGTTTATTTTCTTTCAACCATGTCAGGACACTGGCATCAAAGTACAGGTTTATATTTGGTGATGCAAATCCACCCCTTTCCACTGCATCCTGCATGTAACTTCGCTTTATCCCTGGTTTCTTCCCAGACCAAATATACTCTGACAATTTTTTTGCCAGTCCTTTTAACACTTTTTCATTTTCGGTAAGACTTCCGGGGGGCCTCAGGGGTCTGTATTCAGATTAATACATTTAAACTTTTTTTAAAAAATAATGACCTGGAGTTACACAAATTAGTGTAATGTGATGCATACTAAGGCAAAATAAAAATCTAAAAAACAACTTTACATATAATAATGATGGAATCTAAAGAAAATATCCATTTTTAAAAAAGAGTCATGTTCCAGGTTAGACACAATTTTTAAAAATGAATTAATTTTTTTAAAATAGTTATATTTTTATAAATAAAAAATATGCAAAAAGAGTCCAGGATGGGGGAATATTTGACAAAATAATTTAAATCAATTTAAACTGTGTATACTCCATCAGTTAATCTATTATCCAGTGAGGCGTACTCTCAGGTAAATAAATATGAGACTGATTATATATTTTGACAAATGGTAAAAGTTCACCGTTTTTTAAGCAACAATAGCTATGTCTATTAAAAGCAAAATGACATCTTTGCTTCCATATATTATAGTAAATTACCATTCTCATCAGTGTTTCCACAAGTTTACATCAGTGATTCACACATTAGTTGCTAAGAATTACTCTAATAATTTCACAAACAGCTTCTAACAACAACAACAACAACAAAAACCCTGAATAACAGGGAAAATGTAAAAATAAGCTAAAGTAGAAATGTTAAAGAGAATAAAATCCAATTAAATAAATGCAGGTAAGTCTTTTTGGAAACAGTGGGATATAATTTAATGGTGACTTCATTTTGTAAAATTGATTTCAGTGGAATCTCTTCTTTATGTTCAAATTAAGAAAGATATAAAGGAAAGGGTGAATCTACCATGGAAGTAGCCTTCTCTATACACAATCTGTCAAAGATTTGTGAATAGACAAAATAAAAATGTATCTGGAGGAGGGAGGTTAAAAAAATGCACAGATTTTGGTCAAAGAACACCATTTCAATACCATTTTCTAAGGATGTTCAAAACTCTGTGAGAGGTCTCTTGCAAAAATACTCTCAAAAATGCATTTCCCCCCTGAAAGCAACCAATAAAACAAAAGAAAAAAATACACTGTTTTATAGGGAGAAGAACATTATTCACTTTATATCCCTAATACAGAGAAAACTTATATTGAATATCTGTGTCCCATTGAATAGCCAGTTGTTCCAACAGAATGTGAAAAAGAAAATCTCCATTTGGGAGCTACCATTGTCCAGGTGTCATATAATCAGAACTAAATTAAAATCATTGACTTTAATTCAAACCAAATCCCAAAATATCCCTTCTCCTAAATATCTGACTGTATTTGTATCTGCTGAAACATTTTTTTCACCCATATTTTATTCCAAGCTTATCTTAATTTTAAATTTCTAATTCAATGGTTCAGTCGTATTACTTTTAAAAAAACTGGCATTCTTTGCTCTGGAATGGGAAATAATCTTAGGATATAGATGGGCTATGCAGTCAAAGGTGAAATGTAGAGATGTCTGTGTGGAAATTTCCTTATGAGAACAACATCTAGAGAAACAAAGTGAATCAACACCAGATGGCCAACACAGACATAAACAATGTATTTTCCCAAAGGTAGAACTCATGGACACAGACTTTGTTATGAGTAGCAAGTGATATCAAAAGGTAAACATTGTTAGGCTGGGAAAAATAGTCACGTGGTGGATGATGGACAACAAGAGGTTGGGTTAGCATACGTCACATACAGATCATGGACAACAAGAGGTTGGGTTGGCATACATCACATACAGATCATCCAATCAACTTGAAGGTTAACACCTAGAAGGTGGAGTATGGGAAGGACCTAGAGAAACCTTTGTCTAGAATGTTATTATTCAAGATGTGAGTGCGTGCCTGCCTGGAAGCAGTGGTTTTAACTGCAACCAGTGGAGATCCTAAACTTTTGGGATTGTTAAATATGTAATCTTTCATGGCTGAACTGGACAAGTTCATCACAATGAATTTTACTTAGCCATCTTATTTTAATTTTATATGCATTAATAAACTATGCTTTTGGACTTTACAATGTGTCTTCTTGACTGAGGAAGACAGGATCCTGAAGAAGGGAAGCTGAGCCAGTTGATGGTAAGGGATACAAAGTGGCTGTGGTTCACAGCAGCCAGCTTGTCCTGCAGATTCTGCTGGGTACCAAAGAGCATCACTGCAACACCCATCATCCACACACTGACAAATAATGTCTCAGGATCAGATTGTTTTGTTTTGCTAATTCTAGGATCAAAGCAAATTTGAGAAACCAAAGGAGGGTGAAAGGTTTTAAATCTCATCAACATCAATCCAGGGCCAGACTAAAGATGAGATTTGAAATGAATAGTGTTTTTTCTTTCCTGAACAATATTCATTTTGGGAATGTATTTATTTTGTTCTTATAAACTAATGATAGGGATGATAACAATATTAAAAAGTTTCCCAAATTTTTAACAATAATTACATAAATATGAAAGGCAGTTGTTCACTTGTCCTTTAAAAGATTATGATATGTAGAAATTAAGAAGTGGTTGTTTTCATATTATGAAAGGTGCACCTGATTACAGTAATGTCCTGTAAATGAGGCTACCTTTGAAAAGTGTTTGGAAAATTAATCTGGTCCAAAGAACTGCAGCCATATTCTTAACTTGGTGAGAAAGGCCACGGGGAGAAAAAGCAGTCATGGCAAGATTTTGTACGTTTGTGTGAGAATGAAAAGACCAGTATCATCATCAATTGCAAAAAGCCTCATATTTTGTACAAAGTAGCAAATGCACTTACCATTCTGTAAAGGCTGAGATGGGTCCCCTGGAAGCATGGGGTGAATTTTTAGCATAATGCAAAGTTATATGAGACTGGCCTGCATGGAAAAAAGAGGAAGAGTGGCAAGACCTAATTACTACAGAAAAATCCAAAAAGATTGTCATGAAGAAGTCTTAAAGGAGGCCATCTCCAAGTATTTTCCCTTAAATGTATCCTCTTCCTCCTCCTCCTCTGCTGTTATTTGAAGGATAAATAATTCAAAGCTGGTGAATAATATGGTCAATTCACACCTAAATTGCCATTTCAGATGTATGGAAAATAATGGAAAATTGAAGCCAAGATAAATTTGCAACTGCTGATGGAAGTGTTGTGTGCCCTCAAGTCATTTCTGATTTATGGCAACCCTAAAGCAAACCTATAATGGACTTTTCTTGACCAGATATGTTCAGAGGGGGTTTGCCTTTGCCTTCATCTGAGGATGAAAGAGTGTGACTTGTTACCCAGGAGATTTTGACAGCTGAGCAGGGATAGGAACCCTAAACTCTAGAGTCATAGGGGGGAAGCAGATGGCCAATTGGGCCGTTTTGGGGGCAGGGAAGGGGAGGGGCAGCTGCACGATCGTTGCCCCAAACCCTTCCTCAGGTCGTCCTTGGAGCAGCTGGCTCTCTGCACGGCCAGCGCTCTGAGGAGGACCTCCTGCTGCAGCATCCATACACGCTGCAGCGGAAAGGTCAGTGACTTGTGCTCCTTTCCGGGGAGCTCCAAACCAATTTAGCGCTCCTTTCCAGAGGTAGCAAAGGTGCGCCGTGGGGCTGAGGTGTGGGGATACCTTGGCCCTGCGGTGCAGCTTCCCGGGGCGGCCCATGGCTGCCCGTCTGCTTCCTCCTATAGTCTAATACACAAACCACAACACCAAGCTGACTCATAGTGTAGTTATAGCATAGTTTGGAACATTGATGTGTTGTTGTTGCTATTAATGTTTAAATCTTGTTAGCATTAGCCATTACTCTTGAAAAACTAATTTGTTACTCATTGCTGATTAGTTCATCAGGAAGCACAATGCTAACATATTACTTTCCCATTTCTTTTTTTAAAAAAATCCTAACAAAGAAAAATAGATGAAACATTTGAGAAGTAGCAAGCAAATGTTCCATTAAAAGGGGGTCACAAAGGGGGTAATTATGTTGTTTTCCAAAAATAATATTGTTAAGCTCTTTCCATTTCAGAAAAAAAATTCTGATATTACAGAAAATATTCTGCCTTGATGATGTTTGCCTGAAACATGTCAAGTGATCAACTAGCTACCTTTTAAGCCATTGGATTTTCTATGTCATAGATTGAATTTTCGGTTGAGTACCCTTTCAGAAATCTTTAGATAGTGAGCTCTCATCCAATAGTCTGAAGTACATTTCACCCATAATTATACTGTGGTTATTTAAAATTTATCCAGTATATTTTTTGGTATGTTATTCCTGTTAGTTCAATCTGTTTAGTTTCAGATAATTTTGTTTATTTTTGTGCAAACTACTGTACAAACTGTTAAAAGGAAGAGGAAAGGTGTGTGTGTGTGTGTGTGTGTGTGTACATACATGTACAGGGCAATGTCTTTGTAGCTAATCCATCTACTGAAAATATATGTGACAAATGTGTTTTACTGTGATTACACAATCGCTAGACCAAACCACATTTTATAATGTGATTAAAAGTTCATTCTGAGAAAGAGTCCAGTAGTGACATTCAATTTTTATATTTTCTAATCCTCTAAGAAAGGATTAACACTATTTGCTTAAAGTCTTACTCTTACTCTTTTCTGTATTCCTTTATCCCAATACCAAATACCATTTGGTGATTATAAAGGTTATTTTGTTTTCTGCTACAGATCAAACCAATGTAATCCTTTTCACTTTACAATATTGTTAATCTATTTGGATGCTTTCTTGCATATGTGTCTGTTAATATATACTCACTACATGTATTAACTAATTCTTTTTAATAGGTTTCTTTTGCAGCATCTTTGTTTTCTCTACTGACAGTAGCACAATCCACTAGAAAGTTCTCATGTGCAAAACTCCAACAATATAAAGGAGAGCTCCATAAATATGGTGCTAGGATCCAGGATATATCTTGCTGTGCCAGTTAAGGCAGTCTTGTTGCAGTGATGTTGTTAGTATCAACCTGTTTGAAGGTTTTTAAAATTGTTTGCAAAATTTGGTTTTGTTGTTTTTGTGGGGAGGAGAAGGGAAGATTCTTTGAAATTAAGAAAACAACATGGTCTTAGTTTAAGCAGGAATGGACAACATGTGATTTTTGGTCAGCATACAGCCCCCCCCCCATAATTTCTGCAGAACCTAGTATCTTCTTGCACTGGCACAAAGGACATAAGAAGCCTCTTAGGGGTTTAAACAGGCCACAACTTTTATTTAGCTGTACAGGGTCTGTTATTATAACACAATAAACCAATAAATTTGTCCCGTGTATAGGTGAAGGTGTAACCACCCAAGTGGGTGGTCCCTCACCCCACGTGACAAGATAAATAAACAATAACAACAACAAATTTACAAACCCCTCCCCGCCGGAAGTGACTTCATATTACTTCATATGACGTCATTCACTTAATGACGTCATGCATTTTACTGCCTACATCGTTTTCTTTCATTTGTCTACAGCCAATTTATTCCCCAATTAATTTAATTAGCCAGATTAATTTCCTGTGGCATGACGGTCATTACCCGCCCCAAGTAAAACCAAATTTTTCCAGATATAGACCCTAATCCAAAGTTGTGATAAAGCAATTAACAACAATAATAGCCAATAATGCGCCAAGACCCATTCCAATTAAATTTGAATCTCAGGGAGGGTGAAAAACCCAGAGAAACCCTGGGAAAAAATTATCTCCCGGCCCCCGAAGGCAACCAGCCTAAGCCTGAGAGTACCCAAATTACATTTTCATAATTAAGGGTGGGCGGGATGGGTAGCTCAGTTCAAGCTCTAAAATGGCTGCTGCCACATGACAGTGCTGAGCTATAAAGAACAAACTCTCGCTCAAACTGTCAAGAGACCAGCAGCATTCTGAGACTTCAAATTAGCAACCAGATCACTTTATTTGACAAAGCACGCAGACGTTCTCATTCTCCTGCACGCTTTGTCCAATCAGGCCTCTTGTGTCCTTATATGGCCAGCACAACAAGAAACCCCTCCCAGTTCATCGGGGGGTATCTTTGCACTGGCACAAAGGACACAAGAAGCCTCTTATGGGTTTAAACAGGCCACAACTTTTATTTAGGTGTACAAGGTCTATTATTATAACACAATAAGCCAATAAATTTGTCCCGTGTGTAGGTGAAGGTGTAACCACCCAAGTGGGTGGTCCTTCACCCCACGTGACAAGATAAACAATAAGAACAACAAATTTACAAACCCCTCCCCGTCGGAAGTGACGTCATATTACTTCATATGACATCATTCACTTAACGACGTCATGCATTTAGTGCACACATCATTTCTTTTTAATTTGTCTACAGCCAATTTACTGTCCAATTAATTTAATTAGCCAGATTAATTTACTGTGGGGTGAGGGTCATTACCCACCACAAGAGGGGGCCAGCCTAGCTAGGCATCCCCTCCCCCCCACAGACCGCTTTTACAATTTGGTCAGAGAGTGCTGTGACATACATCTCCGATGCCTCTGGAGAGAGGTGCACCCCGTCAAGTTTAATACCATGCTCAACTAAAAAGATGCCCATTTTAGAGAGCTGCTTAGCCACATGACAGTTAAGCCAGAGCCGAGCATTATTAATTGTCGCATCCTTCTGCGCTCCAGGCCAGCAACACCTTGGCAAAGTTTGATCTAAAGGATTACAGCACCCAATAAAATCTTTTGGACTTCCTGCATGTCCTTAACTATCTGTTTAGCCAGCTGCAAACACGGGATCAGGACCAAATAATTTTCCCCCAGGTATACCACCAAAACCCGGGGTTGTTGGCACGAATGTACCAACTCCATGATAAGAGAAAGGAGAGATCCCCACATTGTGCCCCTTTGACCAAACCAATGAGTGGGTCCAATGTGCGAAAGGCCCAACATGTTGTCATGCCGATTATCCAAAAGGTGGCGTTCTGCCCAGAAGATCAGGTTGTAGCCTATGATCCATATATGGCCACAGTAAAAGCCAGCTGAAATGACACAAAACAAGTTAATATGGCTTATCAGGATTCAGGTTGCCTGATTGCCTGACATAGGACTTAAATGAACAGGAATGCCACCGGCCGATTCTCCAAATATCGGCTTCACTCAACCTATGAGTGGCCACAAGCTGTTGCTGCTCCAATACAAAAGGAGTGTGAGGAAAAACATTCCTGAAGCATCTCAGCCCTCCGTACTGTCTCCGTTAACACAGCCCTAAATTGAAATTGCATTAGGGGCAAACCAGACAAGTGAATAAACAGGTAACAAGACAGATTAGGCCTAATGTTCAAGTAGTTATTCATTGCTATCACTGGGCAAATTTGACCTTGCGGCACTTTAGCCAGGAAAATAGACTGACCCTAAGGCAGATTTGGATCCCCTGTTCTGTTCAAAAGATATCAGAAATTGCTAGAGCCCTGCCAGATTTGTCATTACGGGATCTGGGCACAATCTCACTGATTCTTAAAGCAGCAAAAAAGGCTATAGCAAATACCGCTTTGAATAAAGCCTCTTCCCTGGGTGAATAACAAGTATGGGCTAATTGATCCCATAACTTAGCCAGGACAGGGCCAGTTATCGGACATTGTGACAGGGGATTCCCTAGACTAACCCTCCACTGCTCTTTTAACCCTGAAGTCTATAGTAGGATCAAAACAGCCCCTTGCCCTAGAGTAAAATGCCAGGGTGGCCAACCTGCCCTAATAGTGACAGGTGAAAGTCCTGTGTGCTTAAGATAAACTATAAAACGAAGGATCAGGTCAACTTCAATTGGCCACCATTGATCCTCCTCAATTTCCAATAAGAATTGATTAAACAAGTTCAAAGCTGTTTGATAAGACTTGCGTGTAGATGGGGTGATGGAATTCAAAATTGCCCTATGAACTTCTAATCTCCAAGACTCTAGAGCGAAGCCAGTACCTCCAACGGGTATGTCGATGCATCGGGAGCCAGCTGCTGGAACTTGGAGAACTGAAAATGAGAAAGGGCATCCGTGAAAGGGTTAAGCACACCAGGAACATGTTGAGTTTTAAATAACACATTATAATTCAAACATTGCATCACCATCGCCCTTACCAAACCCATAACTTTAGAAGACTTGGAGAACTGAGAATTTACCATGTACAGAACTGCCTGGTTGTCACACCAAAACCAGACAGTCCTGTTAGCAAACTGGCTCACCCACAAGTGCACAGTCATCACTATAGGAAACAGTTCCAGAAGCATAAGGTCTTTAGTCAGACCACTTTTCACCCACGCAAAAGGCCATGCCTCTGCAGCCCACTGGCAATTCCAATAAACCACAAAGCAATGGGCACCAGCAGCATCAGAATGCACCTGAAAGTCTGCCCTCAGCTGCATTTCAGATCTCCAAAATGATATGCCATTGAATTGCTCCAAAAAGGAGTTCCAGACCTTCAAATCCTCATAAATACCTCTTGTGATCCTAATGTGATGATGATGGGCCACTATTCCTGCAGTAGCCCTATACAATCTCTCACAGAATGCTCATCCTGGAACTACAACCCTACAGGCAAAATTCAAAAGACCTGTAAGTGACTGAAATTCATGAAGTGTAGCTTTTTGTTTCCCCAACAGGGCCCCAACTTGCTGCCTCATAGCCACTAGTTTTTCAATAGGTAAACAAGAAACAAGCTATGGTGTCAATCTCAATACCCAAAAAGGTAAGTCGAGTATCTGGCCCCTCAGTCTTTTCTTCCATTAAGGGCACACCTAGCTCATACATTAATTCCTGAAACTGAGTTAAGGAATCCTTACACTGCAAAGAATTGGGATTCCCAGCGATTAAAAAATCATCTAAATAATGTTCTATGGCTCTATTACCTGTCCTCTTAACTGCACACCAATGGAGAAAGGTACGGAATGTCTCAAAAGCAGAACAAGAAATCGAGCATCCCATTGGTATGGCTTTGCCAAAAAAATATTTTTCCTCAAATTGAAAATCCAGTAAATCAAAATCATTTGGGTGTACAGGAAGGAGTCTAAATGCAGATTTAATATCGCACTTAGCTAAAAGGGCTTCCCTGCCTAAATTCCTAATCATCTTAACTACTGAATCAAATGATGTATACTTAACAGAGGTAAGCCCAGGATCAATAGCATCGTTCACCGACACACATTTATGGGTATGATAAATTATGAATCAACCTAAGTTCCCCAGGGACTTTTTTAGGAACTACACCCAAAGGAGATAAGTGAAGCGTGGGGATAG
>CM034708.1:88861653-88872628 GCA_020142125.1 Phrynosoma platyrhinos | reverse complement strand
TTTTCACTGATCTATACTAACAGTTTATTTTGAATGTCTATCTTACCAACATGGATTTATCTGTGATCCCCTATCTTGTATGAAATAGTTTTGATCAAGAGAAAATAAGCACAGCCCTTCTGGATCAGACCAAGCAGCCATCCCAACCAATGTCTTGTTTTTAACAGTAATTAGTCAAATGCTTATGGGAATTAAATAATAATAATAAAGACATGAAGGTAGTAACCATCCTGGTTAGTTATTGGAGTAAATATGGGTCAATAATTGGAGATCAAAGGGAGTAGGCAATTAATGGTTAACTCCATACCCTGTTTTATATGGGAACATTCTCAAACATTTTGATGGTCAATTGGATAACAGACTAGAAAAAAGCGGCTTCTAGACAGCATACATTTCTGTGAAGTTTTGGTTTATCCAGTTCTCCCCCTAATAAACAGTTCATTTTGAATGTCTATCTTACCATATCTAACTAGGAAAGTATAGTTGGCAAATGAAATTATTTGGTGTATGCTTGATTTTCCCCCCTATTAGATTTCTCATGGAAGGTGGATGGAACAATGATTAACATTTCCTTGTTCCTTCTTCTCAAAATTCAAAGGAATGATGATATCTATCATTTTGTCCCCTTCTATATATTTTTTAAAAAAACAAACACTTTGAGTTCATACCATCTGAAATAAAAAGCTTGCAAATTTTGGTAAGTTTTTCAGAAAGGAAATGAAAAGATCTATACTAACTAAATCCATTCTATCCCCTATCTTCATCTGTTGATCTATCTTCTATCATCTATTATCCATATTGAAAAACCCCATATTGTACCTACCCACCTCAACAGTTTCATATAACACGAGGGACATCTCAGGAAAACAAAAGCACCAATTATGGGTGTAAATAACACATATTTTCCCTCATTCTGTTAGGGACTCCTGAAAGAATTGCTACAAGCCTCTTTTGGGTTTGTTTGTTTTTTCCATTTTAGGACTCTTTTTTTGGGAAAAAAGAGCAGTTTGTGTAAATAGCTTATTTTTTGGGGGGGAGAAAACAGAGAATTTGCTAACCAAAAATGTCTTTTCTGAAAAAAAAAAGAAAGAAAAAAAAAGAAAAAAAAAGAAAAAAAGAGGCTTTGTGCAAACAATTTTTTCACAAAGTCTGACTTACTGAAAAAAGATGGGGGAAAGCTTTTGTAATCACACCCAGAGAGAGGAAAAAGCTATGTGACATGGCTTATTTTGCTATACAATAAAGAAATAAGCAAAGGTTTCCATCTCTAGTAACTGAAGGATATAACACTAAACCTGAACAGTTCAACCTCCCAGTCATTTTGTGACTATCTATGTCATTTCTTGGGGCCACCCTGGAGCTGCTCACCCTGGAGCCATGGCAAACAGATATGCAATCCATCCCAGAGCTGGCCCAAATAGAAGTGGAAAAGATCTGCTCCTTTTGGGGCTGGTAAAGGGCTGTCCATCCCCTAAGTCAATTTTATGTCTCCCAAATGTTGGTTCAATGACTCTACTCTAATTGGGATTAACCAATAGGATTGTAGCCTTTATTTGCAAGCTGATTTCTTCTCCCAAAGCCTTGAGGATGGCCTGATGTGCTTGCAAACAAGGTACACAAGGTCCTTGATTTAAAGGGAAAATGGTGCTATTGGTGGTAAAATGCTACTCTTTTTTTGCTTCAGATTCTCCAGTGGAGGTTATGAAATCCCCTTTAAGGGCCGAGGGACTTCACCTCCCAGAATCCCAGGAGCTATTGGCCAACATGGGACTATTGGCCAACATGGCTGAGGCTTCTGGGAGCTGAAGTCCCTTGGCCCTTAAAGGGAAAATGGTGCCTACCCCTTGTTTTTAGCTTCCATGCTGTCTTCTCCTCCCCTCTTTTTTTTTTTTTTTACTTTGAGAAACAGCATGCATTGAGCATAGACTGTTCTGTTGGTTTCTGCTGCTATCTTTCCCTGTCTTTTCAATAAAGAAATAATTGTATTTGCAGCAAAATCTGCTTGTCCTTCTATCTCATTTTTTTCTTAGAGTCATTTTGGTTAATTGTCCATTTTTAAAACCTTAAACCTGTAAAGTCCTGTAGATAGTGCTATTAGACTTTTTTCTCCCAAACCTGTAGAGCCAGTGCATTGCTCTTAACAAAAGTTGTCCACCACTTCTTCATAAAGTGGGTACACAACACAGGTCCAATCTGACATTAGTCACAGCATTCCTGAAGTTAATAAGAAACATGTGAGGAAATCAATTTTTGACAAGTCCTTTTCCTTTAGATTAGTGATGATACTGATTAACAGCTTTAGAAAGGAAACACCCTGTTTGTATTGCTTATTTAGTGGCATTAGAAAGTTGGTAGCATGTTCTTTAAAGTTCTTCTCTGGTTTTAATTATTATGCACTAGTGGCTCTCCCTGGTGTCTAGAATTTTGTCAAGGCAGGTATAAGGAAGTCAGAGATATCTAGTCAGAGATATATGGTATGGATAACTTTGAGAGTAAGATTTTCACAAGCTCCCTCATGACTAGAATACAGTCATGGCAGCATTTAAAGCATCAAGGAGTAAGGACAAGTACAACACTCTCTCCATGATAGTCCTGTGTTATTGCTGAGCCACAGCCAAATATGTTTGCAGCTGTATGAAAGAAGGGCTTAAAGAGGTCTTGGAGGAAGCATTCAGTTCCTGTCATGCTTCCAAATTCTGAGCTGAGCTGAGTTTGCCTATCACTTATCCAGCAACAAAAGTGTTATCACTGTCACTCTCTCACTTTTAAAAACCTTCAGCTGCCATAAGAAAAATTGTGGATATTTGCCAGACAGCTAATCAAAGAATGAAGGCCTCTCTTTGGAGACTGTAACTGTAATTAGAACAAAGCAGCTGAAATGATATGTGCAATTAAGCTAAGGATGAATTTAAAAAAAAAACTCCTAGGAATTTCTTTTAAAAATGCTTTTCATCTTTAATCCTGCTCTAATAGAGACATGGCAGGGATTCTAAAGATCTGACTATTTCAACTGCCATTTTAAAATGAGCAAGAGGAGAGGGTGTGTTTCTCTATGCTGACACTCTCACCTTCAAAATCACTAACTGATAATTGAAGCAAGCAATTTGCATAATAAGAAGTGAGTGCTTATTATCAATGTACTTCATACACATTGGGGCCAGTGGGAGCACTTTCCCATCATTCACTTTTTGAAACATGGAGAGCATGTTCATTGGGATGGCAGTAGGGGACAGAAAGCTTAAACCTCCTTTTCTTGTAAATTGTAATTCCAATAAAAGTGGCATTTTATTTTTGGTGTTACAAGAAACGTTTTCTAGTAACATCTAGAGGCATTTTGAATAGAATCTTCCACTTTTTCTTCACTCTGTCAGTCCTCAGGATCTTTATTTTAAGTAATAAAAAATTGAGAAAATAACAAGTAGGGATGGGAAACAATTGCATTGGATTAGACAATCCTGAAAAGCATACAATTGAATAAAATGCACACAAAGAATTCAGTTACAGGTGAAATGTGTCTGCAGTATGTAAAATGTGTAAAGAAATTCAACAATGGGAGCAAAAGCCAAAATGCTCAAGTGAGCAGCTTTGGGAAGTGGACAGGGGGAGGGCAAGGGAAATTGGATGAAAGCCAAAGGGCAACAGTCATGGTGCAAATAGTGGTGGTGGGGAAGTTGACTGCAGCAACTGCAGATTGAGGCGGGATTACAATAAAAAACACAATAAAAATATACAACCATATATACAAAATACAATCAATAAAATAACAACATTATTAATAATTCAATAAAATAGCCAATCATCATCATCACCCAAAAGCCATGTGATTGAATTAGAAATAATAGTTATTTAATTTAAGGTCACTT
The DNA here is from genome assembly GCA_020142125.1 of Phrynosoma platyrhinos. NCBI lineage: Eukaryota > Metazoa > Chordata > Lepidosauria > Squamata > Phrynosomatidae > Phrynosoma > Phrynosoma platyrhinos. The sequence continues at coordinate 88,868,765 of CM034708.1, read as the reverse complement.
TGTTCTTATGTGAAAAAACAAAATAAACAAAGATTTACTTCATTTTTTCTCTGAAGATGCTAGCCACAGATGCTGGCGAAACGTCAGAAAGAAACTCTTTCAGAACATGGCCACACAGCCCGAAAAAACCCACAAAAAAACTAAAGATTTACTTCATTTAGTTCCCTGTCAAAAAGATGTAGCCAGCTTAACCCCATTTGATTGTTTTCTCAAAGGTGGCCACATCTTTTTCAATTCCACTTGTCAATAAGGACATGTATCTGATTTAAACCCACACTACACAATTATAGTGCTATAATTCCACTTTAAGTGCCACAGTGTACTAAGGAATCCTGGGACTGACACTTTACAGAGGAGTGTTTCACATTCATGGCCAAAGAGCTCTAGTGCCTCACCAAACTAAACACTCCAGGATTCCACAGAATACAGTCATAGCAGTTCAAATGGAATCATAGTGCAATAACTGCATAGGGTGAAAGAGTTCTGGACAAATGTGACTAGGCTTTGTCCACATAGGTCAAAAGATCATTCTCCCTCTCATTCTGGCATTGTCCTATTTGAATAACACATGACCCAAATCTTGATTCTGTACAGGCAATCTGGATTATATCTGGCACACCCCACATCACAATCAGGGCATAAAAAGATTAAAATTAATTAAAATAACTTCCCTGTTGATCTGGATCTTTGACCCCTGTTTTCACACTGCCATAGCTATCTGCACAGGCATCTCACTGGGTTGCCCAGCATCTGTCACAGGCCATTTGTTCAGTGGTCAGAATGAGGCTCTGAGCATGTGACCATTGCTGGACACCTCATTTTGACCTTACAAGAAAGTGATCCATGGTGGCGAGGAATGTGCCAGACAAGCCAGTGGGCCATCCATGTAGACAGCTGCCACAACACTGAAACAGAGGCTGAGGTAATGGGGGCAGGTCAGGGCAGGTGTGGGGCCAGAATACTCCAGGCTGCCCCAAAAGTATCCTGGCCAAGGCAGACAAATCTTAAGGCTGCATCTACACTGCAGTTTTAATGCAGTTTGACACCACTTTAATTGCAATAATTCTTGGATTTGTAGTTTTGTAAGATATTTAGCCTTCTCTGTTAGAGAGCTCTGGTTCCACAACTTATCAAAATGCATTACTTCTGCAGTGTGGCAGCAGCCTGAGATGCTTATGACCAAGAAAGTCAAAGTGGATGTTACATAATATACTGACACAAAGGAAAAAGAACATCAGGGCTCAGTGAAGTTGTCCAGTCACAAGTATTTGATTGTACACCTACAATGTAGACTGCAAATTTTGTCTGGATAAAAATGGCTCATTAAAAGTGAAAGGATCATTTAAATACTACAAAACAACACATTATGCACTGGCACTTGTTTATCATGGCATGCTACAACAGAATTGCTGGGATTTCCCCCCCTGAACTTAGCAAAAAAAGAAAAATAAAACTACTGACAACAATAATAGCTGCAGTATAACATAGATTTTTGTTTACATGAAGATACTTTCAACAAAATAGACTATTGGCAGGTAGTATTATTGTGATTTTTGATATATGATATACATTGTTAATTATTGACTCGTTATTTCAAATGAATTTTTTTCTGTATTATGAGATACCACATTGTAGCTGCAACAGGGGAACCAGGAAGAATAGCCTGTGGACTGGAAGCTTCAACCAAGGTAAAACAATTTTCTTCTTCTTAAATTTGGACTGAATTTGCATGTTTTACCTTTACATCCACCAAAATATTCCTGATGCAAATACATGGAGACTTCTTCAGGAATCCATTTTTCTCTTCCACAAAGAGGATTGTGAACTCACTGGAATGGAGACATATTGGATTGCAAAAGACGAGTCCCTGTTGAGATGCAGATGGATTTTAAATTTTCTGGACTTTGAAAAATCTCCCTATAGCCATACAGCCAGAAAGAGGAGGAGCCTACCTGCAAAATATATCTTCCCCACCATATACCACCTTAACTAAAGACTGAAACAACATGTAGGAATCTGACTAACTTCTTCAATCATTTTTCTCCTGCTTGGTTTGTAACATCTTTCCTGATGAATAAGCCCATGGAGCTTCGAAAGCTTGCAACAAATATATTGTGCATTTTGGTAGGCCAATAAAGGTATCACTGATGGATTTTTGTTTAAATTTGCTAAACAGACAACACAGCTACCCTTGAATGTTTTCTATTGAAACAGTGAAGGATAAGCCCCCTGATCTCCATTGTTAAAAAAGAAATGTTTAATATATACACACACACATACACATTCCCCCATCTAAAAGCCTTAAAAAGGGGAAAAAAACTTTAAAAATTGTTTGAAAACAAAACCAGATGTTACATTATGTTATCACTTCCACTTTTGCAATATAACAATTACTTTTGCAATTAATTTTATTGTAAAATTACAAAAGTGCATGGTCACCAAATGATGGAGGAAAAATAACACAAAATTCAAGTGTTCATATGCTGTGCCTTGTACCACTGCCACATAGTGAGTTTTGGATGTTGAAGTGACAACAAAGTGAACAAGAGAAGGCCAGTGGCTTGTAGCATTCAAATACTTAAGTAACTAAAATCAACTACTTAATTTCTTTCTAGAAATAGGAATTACAGCATTATTTTAAACATAAATACAATGGTATCTAACTCCTTAGATACTTAGAAATATAAACTAATTCTTTTCTGATAATGGACTCTCCCATTATCTGGGCAACACAGCTGAGGGGTATAGTCTCCTCTCCAGGTAAGTAAGGGTTTTAAGATACATTGGTTTCAAGTTACATTGGTTGCTGAGGTGTTATAGAGATCACATGAGACAATTGTCCAGTGAGATGATCACTTGCAATGAAGTGCCAATGGTCTGAGGTGCTTTCTCAGGGAAGGGTATAAAACAGGGGTAGGCAACTTAAGGCCTGAGGGCCAGATGTGGCCCCCTGAGGCCTTTGGACCAGCCCTAGGCTAGTCCTGCCACTGCCGCCGCCCACCATGATGATCTTGATTATTGTTGTTATTACTTGTTCTTGGGGTTTTCTTGGAAAAATCTCTACAGGGGGTTTGCCATGGCTTTTCTGGGGCTAAGAGAGTGTGCATGCATATATTTTTTAAAAAATTAATTTTAAAAATGTTTTATTTATTTATTTATTTATTTATTTTTGGTGCTTCAGCCCTCCAATTGTCTGAGGGACAGCAACTCAGCGCCCGGCTCAAAAAGGTTGCCTACCCCTGGTATAAAAGGAGGCACAGAGTCAAATAAAGAAAAGACAAAGATAGGGCCTTTACAGACTGCTAGAAATAATGCAGCTTGAGGACACTTTAACTGTCCTGGCTCAGTGCTAGGGAATCATGGGAACTGTAGTTTTTTCTGGGACATTGAGGCTTCTCTGTCAGAGAGCTCTGGTGCCACAATAAACTACAGTTCCAATGATTCCTTAGCACTGAGCCAGGACAGTTAAAGTGGCCTCAAGCTGCATTATTTCTCGCAGTCCATAGACAAAGGATTGGGACTCCTGTCCTGCCTAGTGAAAGCTTTATAGAAGCTGGACAAAGCCTCCAGGCTCCCAACCTTCCCATGAACATCCAGGACTCGGACTCCATCAGTATCATGAGTAGAATAGGAATATATAGCTAGTCATCTTAGGGAAGTTGTGAGCCTTATTATGTTATAAAAGTAAGATGAGAGGCAGTGATATAGAAGCAGGTTTCTGTTTACCTCTCCACATGCCCTCAAAGTACTTCCATTCTATTCCCAAGCAATATTATTGTAAAAGTATGCCTTCTGTCCTGCTGGAAAAATTTGTTTGACAAAAGGCACACTTTTACAACTGTCTCTCTCTGAAGGGAGAACAGAAGTACTAGATGCCATGTGGGGAGGTAAGCAGAAAGCTGCTTCTATCTCACTGCCTCTTGTATTACTTTTGTAATCCAATAAAACTCTATGTTTTTTTTTAACCTCAGCTGAATATTGCCTAAGCTGTTTATAACTTTGTAAATGTTCTAAAGTGATGCCTGAAAGGAGGTGCCTTCATGTACAAGATACCTTTTTGCCAATGCAGGTTGCTTGATTAGAATAAAGCTTTCTTTTGGAAATCTCATTTTACATGTCTTTTGCTCAGTGTGCATGTGTGTAGGATTCTACCACAGGGAAAGGGAAAACCTATGCAAATTCAGAGGCGGGAAAAATGACAGTAAAGTTTGCCATTAACTTCTCATTGAGCCACTGGTCCAAAGGAGTGATGGCAGATAGAAGAACTCAATGAGTCCCCTCTCCTACTTAGGAGCAGGAGGGAAATTTCTTTCTCTTTTTAAAAAATAACTGATCAAATTCTGGCTAGCCTTGCTGTAATGCAAAGTCTTTGGAGATTCTTTAGTTTGGAATGAGTGATTAAAGCATGTTAGCTTTACAAAGAACTTTCTCCTGATGGAGGTAGAACTGGTACAACTCAACTAGTATAAAGAATTCATTAGGATAAATCAACAAACTGTGTGTCTCTTTGAACTTTCCTTGGGGTCAGATTTAGGGGCATCTGTATTTTAATCCACTTGTTTCCACTGTACTCCTTGTCACAAATTCTCCAGACAAATAACTCTGAAAGAAATTTATAGAGTTTGAGGCTAGAGACAACTAAAATTTGAGGTGGTAAATAGAGGACATTTCAGTGACTTTCATTTCACAAGGGAATCTGAAATTCTGCAACAGCTGGAGAGCTGGCCATTGAAAGCTACTACAGTGACAGTTGTATTAGTATTAGCAACAGTAGTAGTAGTAGTAGTAATAGTAGTTTTCTTTAGCAGAGCTGAACTTCAGGAATGGTGCTCCTCTGCCTAGCAGTTATTATTTTAAAAAAGAGAGAGTAATTGTGTGAGAGAATTAAGAATTGGCAAAAAAGCCCATTTCCATTTGTTTTGATCAAACTTACTGTAATCCTCAAAATGTGAATGCGGAAGAAAGAAAAATGAGAGATTTCACAGAATCAAATAATCATAGAATCTCAGAGTTGGAGGACCATGAATTTTGCCAAGAATGCATCATAATCATGCTGAATCTGGGGCCCTGGAAGGGGAAAATGGCCATTCCTAAAAATAGCTCCATCATTATATCAAAGGTTGGTACTAAAACAGGATTTTTAAATATCATAACTATTAAATCTCTGGCCATTTTGGGTTGGGGTGCACACAGCAAAATTGCCCCTAGTTCTTAAAGGCACTGAATTCCATGACCCCAATTGTGAACAAGCAGTTCTTACTTGAAAACCTTCAGCTCCACCTCAGTGATTTTTGTAAGACAGCTAGATATTTTAGACAGGACATTTTTTGGTCTTGTCTGTGTCAGTAAATCAACATGACTACCAGAGCTGGTTTTTAAACAGACAGAGAAACATTTATAGCATCAGAAATTTCTGTGTTATGATAAACAAGACTCACAATTCAAACCCCAGAATACACATGATTGTCACTATGGGTATGAGTGGGAAATAATGGTGAAGTTATGGTATTATTGCTCTTCCAAGAAGAAATAAAGTGTTTACACCCCACAATGGTTTAGTTCTTCTGGTCCAGATGCATCTGGTTACACATTTTACTATAGCGTTGATGCTTGAAAATTATGAATGATATGCTAAAATTATGAAGTGGGACTTGACTATGATTAAAAATAAAACAAGTCAGCAAAAAGATACCCTGAAAATAATGAACATGGGAAACCAACTCAGATAAAATCTGAAAATTTCTGCAGGACCATTCTTTTTCATCCCTCAACATATAAATTATCCTTGAAGCTCTATAGCTTTTTACTTGTGAGCAAAATAACCACAGGATTTAGATACTGCTGTCTCTGTGTTCTGGATGCATTTCATCAAGAGGAATAAGTATATAATAACTTAGAGAGACAAAAGCCAACTTCTAATAAGGGAAAATGGTATTGAAGCTTCAGGCAATCCATGCATTGAATTTTTAAAAAGCTAGATAGGTATTGTCTTATTTTTGTAAAATGTTTTCCTCTTAGAATTGATGGATTCTAACAATGTAGGAGGGGGAAGAGAGCATCAGGCATATCAAAAGGGAGAAAGAGAAGCCTGGAGATTATAGAGGGAAAAGATTTGTGTCTTGCTAATACTGTCTTTTCCATATCTACATAGACTTTTAATGGGGTAAAGGCCATCTTGCCTCAAAAATTCCCATATTTGCAAGGCTTGTGTTTCATTTTATATGCACACAAATCATGCATATATTTTTTTAAAAAAATGACAAGCTAAAAATATGTATAAAGGGAAAAATATATGCAAAACATGATTTAGGGGGGATGCAGATCACTCAAAGCACCATCTTGGAGGCAGGGAAGGGAAGGGCAGCCTCACGGTGGCCATCTCAACCCCTTCCCGAGAGCATCATCAGAGTGCACCCTGTTACACATAATGAGTGCTCTGATGACATCCTCCTGGTGCAGTCTCTGCATGCAATGCACCGGAAGAGATGCGGAAGAGCCGCGCAATGGCTCTTCCAGTGCCCTTTTTCCCGCTTGAGGAAGGAGCGCTATTTTGGCGCTTCTTTCCCAGGCACCAAAAGGGTGGATTGGGACCGAATCATGGGGCAGCCTCATCCCCAATCATCTGCTTCCTAAGGCGGCCCACGGCCACCCATCTGCAAAGCCCCTTAGTCAATGGAAAAACTGTGTAAAATGTGCGCATTTATGAAAATTTGTAAATAAATGAATACATAATGGAAAAATGACTATGAAAGGGAAGAAAACAAGGTTTTGCAACTTGATACAAACCAAGTATGTGGCAGGAGTGCAACTGGGATCGGAAAAGCACACATCCGGAAACAAGGAGATTATTACAGCACTTTTACTGCTGTAACTCCATTCTATAAAATCCCACGTTTTGTAATTTGGAGAAGATAGGAGTTTTCTGATAGAGATCTCTAGTGCACTCCCTTGGACTAAAGCTCTCTAAAAGAGAAAAACAATCACTTCTCCAACTTACAAATTCCAGGATCCTCTTAGGCAGAAGCCTGGTAATTATAGTGATATTAAACTGCTATAATATATATACATCTTGGAGGGACCACATCACTCCAGTTTTGAGGTCCCTCCACTGG
>CM034708.1:88723569-88744319 GCA_020142125.1 Phrynosoma platyrhinos | reverse complement strand
CTGTTTGTGTATAAAAACAACAGCCATCTTCCTTGTCTTTTGCCTAAGCCTGGAAATGCGAATTTCTCTTGGGCCTCATCTGTGGTCCTCCAGTCTGTTTTTGCTCTGCCAGAAGTAACCTATGGCTATGAGGTTATATTGCTCACAGTTTATTTTCTACAACAACATGACCCTGAAATGGAAACCTCCAGTCCGCCATTAACCCAAGAGTGAGATAATCACGTACACCATTGAAGCCAGGTGGTCATGTAGACTTCAGCCTTAATTTACTGATCAAACACTTAGTTTTAGGAGTTGCCAAACAGAAAGATTCACCCCTTAAGAGACAGAGAAGCCAGGAAATTTACAACCCTGATGAGCTTTAGCTGCAAGACAGATAAGCCTCACTACCCCCCCCCCCCCCCCCCAGAAACTATCTCCTTCAAGGAAATCCTTAGATGTTTGTTTGGCTCTTTGATATACAGCCCAGGGCTATTTTTAGCCTATAGTCTACCAAAATTCTGGTCACGTGTGTCTGGTTAGGATTCCTGGTGAGTTTATATCACTTTGAATTCTGATTCAGCTCCGACTCATTCTGTGTTCCTATCCTTTCTCCCTGTTGAGTCTATCATCACATCCACTCATCTGGAGCACTGAAGACAGGTAAGATCAACCTTAGAAAGCCTCATGTCTATTACATGTTAACCTGCTTTATTCCTGAGGTCATCTGTGAATGTGTGAGTGATTGTATGTCTTTGTATGCTTGATCCCTTAATAAATACAAATTGATTCATAAAAACCTTGTCTCTATTGATTTAGTCCCTCATCCACTTCCATAAACTCTGGTTTAGCCTCCAGAGGTATATTTGAGCTATATTAAAAATTTCCCAAGGTCAAGTTCATATTACAAAAGTTTCTGAACAAATTTTGGGGATCTATTTGGAGAAAAGATTATTTCTTATGTGGAAAATGTACTTTGGCAGAAAAATGTGTGTTTTGTACAAAGAATCCCATGGGTCCTGCACAGATTTTTTTTTTTTTTTTTTTTTTTTGCACAGAAAGGCCATGCAGTAGTATGCATTGGGGTTTTTTGTGCATGAATCTGCATTTTTTATTAAAAAAAGATACAAACAAATACAGTATTTTTGTCCATGATTCAACATATTTTGCACAATATATATATTTTTCTGCCTGAAAGGATGTATTCTGCACTGGAAAACTACATACATTTGTATAGAAGCAAAGTTTTCCCAATAAAGTATGAAGAATTCTGGTACTGGTGTTATTTTCCTGGGTAGGTTATCTCAGGTGTCATTGAGGATGTAAATATTAATGCGTATTCCTCACATTCTTCCCAAAAATATTTTTCCCATTTTTCTTATACATTCAGCTGTCAGGCAGAGGGCAAAAACTCAACTATCTGTATCTCTGTAGTTGAGAAACAGACACATGGGTATCCATCCATGAACTACACAAAGTAATACTAATGTGAATTTACTGTTGATATTCTGTGTAGGCTATACTTAATGTATTCATTACAAAAATATGGATGTGGAAAGGGTTTAATGAAGTCCTTGCATCTTATTGGCAGCTCCACTTTTTCAAACTCCACAATAACTCTAATAATGTATGGGAAGTGCACTGAACACATTACATAAATGCTAAAAGATAGTAGTAGTAGTAGTGGCAGTAGTAGTATGTGTTTTCACATTGCCTTCTAATTTTTGGAAAACCCATGAAACTTGTCAAGAAAACCATGTGATAGTTTCGCCTTTGGGTTGCCATAAGTTGGAAATTACTTGAAGGCACACTATAACAGCAACAAATGAATTCCATAGAATTTTCTTAGACAATGAATATTCAGAGGTATTACATTGCCTACAGTATCTTGTATTCCCTAGAACCCTCCCTTCCAAATATTAACTAGGCCTGACATTGCTTATCTTTTATGATCAAACAGTATCTGGTGCCTCCAGGACATTTAGGTTGGTCTAAATCCCTAAAAGCCATTCTGAATTAATTCATTTGATGAAGGTAAATGAAATTGCAAATGTTGGCAATATGAAAGAGGCAATGTGAAGATGTGTGTGCATGTGCATGCACATGCACACACGCTGAAGTGCAAAGAGTGAGCCTAGGGTATTCTACTTCAGATTGCCATGGTAGATTGCATAGCTGAGTACCTGGGAAGGGAAGTGATACCTCATGTATCCCACAAAATAGCTTATCACTCAGAAAGGTGTGTTACAATCCACCTGTCCAGCTTACAGTTTTCCCTGTGCATGAATTCTTACATGGAGGAGCAGACAGTCTTACAACTGTATCTCAAGACTCCCTACCTTGCACACACAAACCCATTGCATCGGCACTAAGGACTAGTGATGCCTTCTTGTGTGTAAAAACAGGCCACAACTTTATTTAGCTGTACAGGGTCTATTCACAAACAATTTACAATTAAATACTCAAATGCTTTATCACGTATGTATGTGAAGGTGTGGCTAACCCAAGTGGGTAGTCCTTCACTGCACATGACAAATCATGTAAATAACAAAAATAAACAATTTTGCCCCTCTCAACCTAAATTGACATCATATTGAACTATATGACATCATTACGTTAATAACATCATGAACTTAAGTACTGATGTCACTTTCGCCAATTTAATTTAACCTGATTAATCCCAATCAATTTTTAATTAGCTAATTATTTTCTGTGGGTAGGGGGTCATTACCCACCACAAGAGGGGGCCAGCCTAGCTTGGCATCCCCTCTCCCCCCCCCCAGACCGCCTTTCTGATGTACTCAGAAAGTGACTGAATGTATACTTCTGAGCCCTCTAAAGAGAGGTGTATCCCATTCCCCCTGTACAGCTGAGGCATGGTTATCTGAATACCAACATGGTCAATTATATAAATGCCCAATCTGGACAATTGCTTAGTTACATAACGATTGAGCCAACATCGAGAGCCATTTACGACAGTGTCTTTACGGGCCCCAGACCAGCTACGCCTTGGTAGCAACTTAGTCCATAGGAGAACAGCACCAGGAATGTGCTTCCTTATCTCCAGCAAGTCCTTGACCATTTGCTTCGCAAGCTGAAGGCAGGGAATCTTGACAGGTCATTCTCCCCCAAGTGTATGACTAAAAGTCAGGGGTGCGGACGGGCCCTCGACAGCTCAATAATCATGGGAAGTAAGGCTCCCATTGTATACCCCTGTGACAAAACCATTGCAAGTTGCCAATGTACTCCAGTCCCAAGGTGGGGTCCCGTCGCTGTTCGACTATATGGTGTTCTGCCAAGAACACGAGACTGTGGTCGACTATCCAGATCTTTTCATGAGAGAATCCAGCTATAAATGGCAAATAAGGGCAATTAAATTCATCACCGATAGTATATTTCCGTCAGGTACGGACATAAGATTTGAATGCCTTCGATCGCCACTGGCCAATTCGGCAAATCTCGGCTTCACCTAAACCATGAACAGCCATGGCAGTTGCAGCTCCTATGTGGAAAGAATGAGAAGAAAATTAAGCAGAAGGTAAATTAGCTCACCTCAAGGTCTCCTTTAAGGCCACCCTAAACTGAAATTGAGTAAGTGGCATACCTGAAGTATGCACAAACAAATATCCTGGAACATTTGTTCTAACCTTTAGATAATCTGCCAGTGCCATGAAAGGGCAGATCTGTCCCTCAGGTACCTTGGCCAAAGAGATGGACTGACCTTTTGCTAACTGGTTGGTCTTTGAACACCTGACTAAAATCTTAATCCCCTGCTCCGATAATATAACATCTGAGAGCAGGAGTGCCCTGCCTGATTTATCATTGCAAGAGCCTAGGACAATCTCACTGCTCCTCAAAGCCGCAAAGAAGGCTATAGCAAATACGGCTTTAAACAAAGCCAATTCCCCCATTGAATAACAAGTATCGGCTAAGTGTTGCCACAAATTCACTAAAACTGGGACAGTTATTGGCAAACTGGTGTCCTTAAAAACTGGGGATTCTCTGGTCCAACCTTCTAAAGCTCTCCTAACTCTGAAATCTGCAGTAGGAACATGCAGCCCCCTGGCCCTGGAAAAAAAGGCCAGTGCAGCCAGCCTGCCCCTGATGGTAACAGGTGACAAACCCGTTTGCCTAAGCCTCACTTTAAATTGAAGAATGAGGTCCACCCTAATGGGCAAACCTCAACCTCCCCTATTTCTGACAAAAATTGTCTAAATACATTCAAAGCTGTCTGATAGGACATGTGTGTAAATAGGGCGATAGATTGTAGAATCGCCCTGCTGATTTCTAGTCTCCAAGGCTCCACAGAAGTGCTGGTACCTCCAGTGGGTGCGTCGAAGCCTCGGGCGCCAGCTGACGAAATCTGGAGAACTGAAAACGAGAGAGGGCATTTGCCAAAGGGTTAAGCAAACCAGGCACATGGTGAGCTTGGAACAAAACATTGAATTTCAAACACTGTGTCACCATAGTCCTAACCAAATTCATCACTCTTGAGGACTTAGAGGACTGGGAATTTACTACCTGAACCACTGCCTGGTTGTCACACCAAAACCAGATGGTCTTATTAACAAATTGATTTGCCATAGTTGTACAGCCACCACTATGGGAAACAGCTCCAAAAATGTCAGGTCTCTGGTAAGACCACATTCTGACCAAGCAGGAGGCCAAGCCTCCACAGCCCACTGACCATTCCAATGAACTCCAAATCCGTGGGCACCAGCAGCATTGGAATGTACCTGAAAATGTGCCCTCAGCAGCATTTCAGACCTCCAAAATGAAATTCCATTGAATTGTTCCAAAAAGAACTCCCAGACCTTCAAGTCCTCACAAATTCCCTTCGTGATTCGTATATGATGATGTGAAACAGAAACCCCTTTAGTGGCTCTATACACTCTAGCACAAAATGCTCATCCTGGAACTATTACCTTATAAGCAAAGTTTAACAAGTCTGTAAGGAACTGAAAGTCATGGAGTATAGCTTTATGTTTTCCCATCAATGACCTAACTTGCTCCCTCATAGCCACTAGCTTGTCATTTGGTAAATGAGATATCCCAGCCGTGGTGTCTATCTCAATCCCCAAAAAGGTAAGTAGTGTGTCAGGGCCCTTAGTCTTTTCCTCAGCTAGAGGAACTCCCAACTCTGCCATTAAACCCTGAAAGGCAACTAAAGTGTCACTACATCTTGCAGAATCGGGGGCTCCACCTATTAAGAAATCATCCAAATAATGGGTGATTGCATTACTGCCTGACCTTTTGACCGCATACCAATGGAGGAATGTGCTAAATGTTTCAAAAACTGAACAGGAAATAGAACACCCCATTGGCATAGCTTTGTCAAAATAATACTGTCCCTCAAATTGAAAACCCAAGAGATCAAAGTCATCTGGGTGAACAGGGAGCAACCTGAAGGCTGATTTTATATCACATTTAGCTAAGAGTGCTCCCTTGCCTAAGGCCCTGACCATCTTAACTGCGGAATAAGGAAGCATACTTAACTGAAGCAAGTCTTGGGTCTATGGCATCATTAACAGAATCACCCTTTGGATAAGAAATATTGTGAATTAACCTAAATTCACTGGGGATTTTTGGGGTACTACACCCAGAGGAGATAAGCAAAGGGTGGAAATTGGTATGTGATCATGAGGGCCTGAAATCCTGGCTGCTGCTACTTCTTGTGCCAGCTTGTCCCTTACTATATCTGGCAAATCCTTCACAGAACATGCATTGGGAGCACAATAATGTTCCCTGGTCCCTGAGTAAGGGAATTGAAAACCCAGGGAAAAACTATTGAATATATAAGAAGCTGCATCCTTATTAGGGTATATATGGAGCCATGGCACCATTGCCTCAAAATTAATTGGTGACGGTGCCTTTTCCTCCCAGTGACAATGGCTGGGTTGATCCCTTGACTCCTGATCTCTTGCCTCTAACACAGGAAGTGCTGGGGTGATTCCCCCTGCAGGTGTTGCATTTGTGCTCAAACCTGCAGGGTTGCCTCGAACACTTACCTGCATTGTAGTTCCAGCAAATATCAAATTGCTTTCTTTCAGCCATGCCAGGCCTTGCATTTTGCCCTCTTGGCTGTGTAACCATGGGCACAAACCCATTGTCACAACAGCTTGAAGGGGAGGCCCCCACCATCACATCTGCCCACAGTTCAAATTGCACATGTCTCCATGACAGTGAGTGATCTTGGGCAGCCCTCAGTATGAACTGCTCATCATATTGCAGCCAAGCTGTGCCACGTGACTTGTGATTGCAGTTCATATAAGCTTTAATCATAATTTCCTGATATTTGGAAAAATCAGGTGACCTAAGTGGTTCCTTTTCCTCTACAACTCCCCTGTAAATAGTGAAGCCTATTATCCAATTGACAAAATTATGTTCCAACTTAGGGCGTTTAAATGCCTGAAACTCCTTAGGTAGGCTAAATACTATCCCATCCTTAACCATAATCCTTGGTTCAGGATCTCTAAAAGTAAGAGAAAATAGGTCTATGTATTCCCCTTTCCAAATCCTTTCTTTAGTAACAAGGGGAAGGTGAGAGCCCAGGAGAGCAGCATATGGGTTACATTCCCCTACTCTGTCCACTGTTGAACCAACTAAGCCAATAGAATGCACTCTTAAAGTATCACTAGCCATGTTAACCACTGGCTGCGCCACCTGCACCCTCAAATTAGCCACCTGGGGAAACTGAGGTGTCGTTGAGGGTGCTCCCAACAATGCAGAGTTGGGGCATTCAACCGCCACACTCTGCCCAACCTGACCACTTGGAGCCCATACCGAGGTGGGCCATGACACCTGTGCAGGGGAAGAAGGAGACACACCTGGTGCAGAAACATGCTGGGAAGCATCACCAGTCGACTGTGTAGATCCCCCGAAGTGTGGCCCCACAACAGCTCAGGTGTCATGTTGAGACACAGTGGCACCAGCCTGATCTGCTCTCCCCACATCGGTGGTCTGCTCCATCACGCCTCCACCTGCAAAAGCTGCTCTGTGCAGGAGATTGTATAAATCTGCCAAAGTAGGCTGAACAGACACAGGGGCAGCGGCACCCTGCTGCCCCACACCTGGAACCCTTTGCAGGAGTTCCCACACATTGGCTATGTTAGGTTGCCCAACCTCCATAGCTGTATCTACCACAGGACCACATGCTGTGTCCAGCACCTGACCTTCAGGTGAGGGTTGAGGGGGCAGCACTTCTGTGTGTTGAGGAGCAGAAGTGCTGGCAGAGGGGTTGTCAGCTTTAGCCTGAAGCCCTTTCTGTGCAAGTTGGTTACAAACTGCCACACAAGCTTGCACAGTCTTGCTCAGCTCTGTAAGCTGGGTGACTATTTCATCATCCCTGCTTGCCACGTGTGAGGGCCTCTTTGGAGCTGAGTGTACAGCGCTTGACACAGCAGGACCTGCTCGTCTTTTGGATTGGGCCTTACTGCGGGGCATTATGGAGTATAAATACACGTCCAGCTAAAAAATGCATGGGTCCACCAAACATGCCACCCACTTAGGATGACCATACTGGGCCAAAGGCCTCCCACTGGGCTATGAAGCCACCCTTCCCAAGTCTCAACTGAGATGTCACTAGCCAGGAAGCTTCACTGGCAAACACGGGGAAGGTGTCCCATGGGTCCACAAAGGCACCCTTTCCAACCAGCACACTTATGAGGGGAATATGCCAGGCCCGTGGAGATGGGATGTGTCCAACCCCCTCCCTGGATGAGCGTAGTCTACCTTACCAGTAAAGGAGTTACCAGGGCCACTGCTAGGCCTACAAACAGCCAACACAGACCACCAACCTGGTGGACAACCACCTACTGCAGCACCCTCTTTGGCTCGGTGACCACTTGAGCCGGGTGTATCAAGATGCCGCATGCCTCTTGGACAGGCCCAGGGTGACTGGCCTGAAAGCCCCTGCCCAGCTTTGCCAACAGATACCAGCCACCAAAGGTCTCTTCCTTGTGGTGCTCCAATAAGTAATCCAGAAAGAATCAGTAAAAAAGTTGGGGTCTAGGGTTTTCTAGGCCCAAAGCCTTGCAAAGACCACAGAAGAAAGCAGCAGAGTGATGTTACTCACTTAGCTGCTTCTCTAAAATGGCTGCCACCACTTGGCAGCACAGGGCTATATAGCCCCAAGATCCTGCAGGAAATCTCACGATGCCTGCTGCACCACGAGATTTCCCAGCATGCTTTCTTACAAAAATACTAAAACTGATTGGCTAGGCACGCAGGAACCGAGGCGGTACTTCCTGCGTGCCCAGCCAACCAGCAGTCACTTGCCCAAAAATAGCTGTCGCAACAGGTAACCCCTCCTGATTAATCAGGGGGAGGGGTCTTTCTGCAGTTTTGCCATCCTATGTGCCATTCTGTGCAAACTAGGCTAGTGTTGTTTCCAGCAATTCTTTCAAATCCACAGGGCTGAAGTAGGACTTTGTTTCATTTCGTTTTGGAATCTTATTGTACTCCCAGAATATGTAGGTTGTTCTTCCTGTTCTTTTCATACAAAAAGTGTGGTAAAACCCTAGTCTGTTTGACAGAAGTAAGAGAATTGCTAGATTTCTTACTGATCCTCTCTTAACTGTTTGATCTTCAGCCCAGGTATTTGGACTAAGAGCATTTAGGCTTCATGACTTCAACAGGACTAAATTCTCTTAACTTAAAATACTTTGGCTTCTCAGGGTTGTGGATCAGTGTGGATAGGAATAGAATGTGTCTGTCTACAAAATGAACCCTGTGATGTTTCTTAGGGCTCCAAAGAAAAACACTGTCAGGGAAGTTTAATGCCTTCCTCACTGGTGGCATTTCATGTAAACACTCTGTTGAGGAACCAAGAAATTTAAAAGCCAAATAGAGCAGAAAGAGAGGAGGGGAAACACAACAATAGCTAACAGCTAACAACACAGGTCTGAAGCTGTGAAATCTCAATTAAATGAGGTAGAAAATATTCAGAATATAGAAAGGACTGCAAACTGTTACAATGCAAAAAAAAAAAAGCTCTTTTCAGACACTAGGTTTTTTTTTTTTTTTTTTGTAATTCTTTTGAAATGAATTGATTTGCAACCATGCCCAACAAGCATGAATGACATTTGGACAAATTGCATCACATTGGAGGGGAGAGACTATTATGGAAGAAGGTTGGGCTCTGCCCAGAGGGGCACTGTCTGTCACTGCCTTTCTCCCCCTCTATCCCTCCTTTCCTCCCCAAAGGCTGCTTGGAGGGATCTGCTGGTCCCTCCCTCAGCTTCCTCTCTGCCAGGGCTGTTGGCCATTACCCTCCTGCCCTATCCCAGAGCCCCCAGACTGCCACCCACTGCGTCTCCCTTGGGTTTCCCTGCAGATCCCTGGAGATGTTTCCCGGATTCCTTCAATGGCAGCAAGGGGTGGGCTGCAACAAGGTTGCAATAGCCATGCTGAGGGAGAATGAAAGCAAAGCTGTATGGGAGGATGGGAGCCGCAGAGCTTTGACAAGAGATTTGGTCCCCATGGCTGAGCCTCCCCTGATCAGAGAGCTGCTCCCAAACGTGCCACAGGAGGAGGAGGAGGAGGAGGAGGAGGAGGAGGAGCCTCCCACACTGGACCCAGTCCTTCCGCACTCCAGCCCTGGCAGCGGCAGTGGTAGCATCCTCTATGAGTGGTGCCCTCCAGCTCTCGGCACTGGGGTGGTTGGGAGAGATGTTCCACCAGCTCTGGGATGTGAGGCTGCAGCCAGACTTCTCTGTGCGGTGGTGGTGAGGAGCCCTGAAGTCTCTGGGAGGAGCAAGAGGAGGAAGTAATAGTGGGAATGGCATAATCCCCCTGGAAAAGGGGGATGCCTGGGGAGGGGGGAGAAAGGTGGGAGGCAGAAGGCAGAAGGGTTCCTCCCTCAGCTTCCTCTCCACTGGGGCTGTTTGTTTATCACCCACCTCCCTGTCCCAGAGCCTCCAGACTGCCTGATCCCCAGTAGGCTTGGGAGCTCCAGAGCCCCGGGGATGCAGCCCAGGTTGGCACTGATGATACGTAGATGTTCATCATACAATTGACATTTAAAGGGAAAAAAAGAGACCAGCTAAAAAGACCAGCTAGTGGGAATGACAATTGTTTCAAAAAAGACATGAATGCATGGAATTCTTGAAATAATTCACTTCCATAGTGGGAACTACACATCGGTACGAATCCATTCAGTGACTCAGTGTCAATGCAACTCACAAACTGGTTTAAATGCAAGTGGGAATGGCCCCATTGATTTGTATTGTTACAGCTAGGGTTGCTTTAAATAATGCTCAGATCTGAAAGAGTGCTGTTTTAACAAAGGATTACAATCTGGCTACCAGCATTGCCACTGAAATGTTGCATAAAGCTAACATTTAAGAGAATCTGAAGCTTTCTCCTCAGATGAAATGTCTAAGGAACATTTAATGTAAGACTAAGGATACTTACTAGGGTGGTTAGATGGGTTCTGTACATCTTTTAGTATCTTGTCAGAGATCACCTAAATTTATAGATTCTTGGGGTAACTTGATATTTATTTATTTGTTTATTTTGCAATTTCATGTCATGTCTAAAATGACCTCATTGTCAACTTGCAGACTAATGTGCAGGTTGGAAATTTGCTCTCCCACAGATTTTACAGTTCTTGAAATGTTATAACACACTTAGCAGTTTAAACACTTAAATAATAATAATAATAATAATAATAATAATAATAAGTGTGTATTCCAAGACAAATTAGATATTTAGATGCCTATTCTGTTAAGAAAAAAAATCTGTTTATATGTATTTTCTGAAATAACTTACATATTTTAATTTATACCATTGAAGAAAATATGTACATATATAAAATTGAAAAAATATTTGGAAATAAATTGGCTACCAAAATATCACAAATTGATGGATAAATACAATGGAATAGAATTATGGGTGAAAATGTGGGTGTTGTAGAGACCAAAAGCATACAGAACTGGGTTTCCCTACTTAAAGTAAAATGATAAGTGGAAGTTCTTCCAAACAGTCTGAAGTATGTTTTAGAGAAGCTAGATGGCAAAACTAATATACAAATCTGTAGTATATGCTGGATGAGCTTCTGTAAACTCCAATAGCCTATCTACATATAATTAGTATCAAAAATTAAATTCAATACAAAGGGTCATTATTTCCCTATAGACTTTCTTCTGCTTATTAAGCTATGTCAGTATGTGAAGTGGCACGAGTCAGGTGGATTCTCAAAAGGAATCAATCTTTCTGCAGAGAAATCTTATTTTATGTGTACAAAAGTCTATTTCCTTCACACAAAAAGGTGTATGAATTTTACAAAGAATAAGTCCCAAACTGTAGAATTTTTTTCATCAGTCCATCATTCTAGTCCTCTGTTTCCTCAACTTTACAAATGCTTTTTTTTTAAATTAAATATATTATTTTCATCACTGGAGGGAGGAACTGCCTGACAAAGCATGCTCAGTGGCTGTGGAATGGTGATTTTTAATGGGGAGGACATAAACATGGGAGAGGGAAATGACTGGAATTCAGTATAACATTCTATAAACAATATTTTGCTGCAAGCCCATTTGTATTAGCAATCCCCAAACTTATGCATGTTCAGCCCCACTGATTTCAGAAACAGAGATTTAGATGGATGTTAATTCTCCTATTCCAGCCACAGAACTTGAGATTCTTGTTTACCTAATGGGTGACAGTGACTGGAGCATTATACTGTTTTCACAAAGGATAGTATCTTTATTAACTTGCCTGCTATATGTTAATAATGCACTGTTTCATTCTGCAGCCCCAGCATTTTGTTTTTAAATATTTTTGTCATGTTCTGTACTTTCTCTCTCTCTCTCTCCTGTGAATTGTCATTGGGGTAATCTTCTTAACTAATACATGTGTTAATTATATAGTTGTTTTCAGATGGGCAAACAGATGGGGAAAGAAGTATTTTCAATTTATACCAAGAAACAAGAATAATCCATAAACAGAAAGAATGTGATTATTTTCTTTGCTATCTCTTTGCAATCAGCAACTAACAACATATCTCAATAATGAGGTAATCACTATTCTTTCTTCATTATGGAGAGCCAGAGCTGTCCTCCTCACATGATGCAAGATACTCAGGTGCACTTCTAATGCTCCATGATTTTTGTAAGACACATGAACCAGGCTGGAAGACTTGTATCTTTAAAACCAGTCAGGTACCAAATATCTGAAAAGTGGACAGTGCAGAGTGGGATAATAATTTCAAAGAACAAGAGTAGAAATAACCTTCCATCAGCTTCCCCTACCACCACCACAGGTTTTTTAATTGTTGATTTTCTATTAGTATGGTATATTTCCTGTCTCACAATCTATCTATTTGGGTTAGAGTAAAGGATTTCAGAGACAAAAGTGGTACATCTATTCTACTGAAGTGCATGTTGGAAGACACAGGTGGTCTGCAGCAACATACAGCCCATAAATTATTCATTCACACAGAGAAAAATGAATAACATAATCAGATTTTTCTCCTATTGTCAGACATCTTTGAAAATGTTTTTTTAAAGTTTTTGAAGAAGTTTCAGAGGGGGAGGGGAAGATCTCTAGGGACAGAGTGGGAAGAAGGCTAAGAAAGTATCATGGAGGCTCTAGCCTTTCACAACCCCCCTCTATCCTGCCTTACCTGTCCCACAACATTTCAATAGGGAGGTTATAACTTTCTACAGTCAGCTTGGCTCCTCCTCCCAATGTCACACAGGAGTAGAGGAGAAGCTGAGCAAGGATTGGGAAGGCCAACCTTCCACAATCAGCTTAGCTCCTGGTCTTCCAGTGTCATGGGGGTGGGGGACAGCCGCTGACCAAGGAGAATGATTTTTGCTGCCTATGTCCTGATAATGCAGACAACAGAGTTGGTTATCAAAACAAAGCCTGTAACAATGTTCATTTCTGTGTTGTCCTCCCCCAACCTCTCACTTTTGGGGGGATGATATAGGTGAGTTTGGCCTTGGTTGGTTGGGATAGTCCTTTTATCTATTTGAGTACTACAGAAAAATGAGAAAGGGGCTATGAGGGGTCCTTCACTGAAATTTTTGAATATTCGGGGATGCACTTTTCTCTTCCTTCCTTCCTTCCTTTGCTCTTGCATTTGAACAATCTTTCCATCCTTAATATTCACATAATATTCACATCACTATATGAATTGCAGTGTAAAAATGTAGACATAGGCATTATGAATACTGATGAAATCTCACTAGTTAAAATAGGAGTGTAGCACATATCACCTACCGGTCACATGTGGCTCTTCTGACTTTTAGGGGCAGCAAAAGGCTGCCCTAAGAGCCAGCACCATGGCTCTTCCACACCATTTCGGTGCAGTGTGTCTACTCGCTGCACCAGGAGGGCATCTTGATGCTGCATGCCATGCAATGAGTGCATGGCATCAGGATGGCATTGGGATGTGGCTGCCCCACCCCAACTCCACCCCCAGGCCAGCCCTTTAGGCCAGTCTGCAATGCCCCAAAGTCTCTTATTCTTATAACACAAGAAGTTATGAAGTTGCCATATACAAAATAGAAAAGATTATCTGATGAAATATAAGCCAAAACTACTTATGAAATCTGGATATATGCATCTGGGTGAAGTTTTAGATATTTCAAGTAGATTAACCATCTAAAATGATATGGCCAATTGCAATGAGGCCATTGATATTTATACCTTGACATTCATCAAGGAAGGAGCTAACATATCTCTCTGGAAGACTGAGATATTGGAATAGTTGTACACACTGCAGAATACTTTGTTTTATGTTCAAATCACCACCACTCCTGTGAACATTTAATAGGAAAGGTGGAAAAAACCAACCTTGTTGTAATGATGATTTGAACAAAATGGATCTGAATTACTTCTGAATGAAAAATGGTACTTGTGGAATTTGATCCTTGGAAATTCCAGCATACATTTGTTTCATGTGTATCTTCAAGAAAATGTGGAAATTTATCTACGGGACTTTTTTCTTCTTCACTTCCAGTATGTTTTGAACATCTTGGTTCAACAATATTTATAAAAGGTTATGGAAGGGAGTGTGTTTGAGAAGGAAAATGTTTTATCTCAAATTACAGTATAATTGTACTGGACAGAATAAATTTATACATGAACATATATAAAAGTCACATGGTTTGGAAATAATCCATCTCTCATTCATGTCCAGGACACCAGCCTATTTATTTAGGTTCAACCTCTTGTGAGTTGACTCAAAAACATATTTTCAAGGGGGCTAGAGAAATCTTGGAGCCCAGTGAGCAGTAAAATCTATTCAGTGGGTTTTGTTCCCAGATTATGAGAGTACAGTCATGGTGTGATATCTTTATGAAACTATGATCCATCAGAAGAAGAAAAAATACATTGCTTATACAGATAACAGCAGACTTTTCCATCTCAGATGCAACTACCAATTGGAGTTCTGAACTCATTCTAAGTTATGTGTGTTTGCAAAATATGTACACACAGAGATATGACATTATACTAAATTAAGCAGAGAGAAGCCCTGTGGGAACCCAATGAACGGCAGTGTTTCAAAGCTTGAGGGTATGGAAAATTAAAACGTGTGTCTCCAGAATAGAAAAAAAAAAATCAATTTTTCTTTCATGTCAGGGCTGTGACAGTTCAAGTAGATGGATGAGATTTTTGTTGTGGGCCATGTTTACCAAAAATTTAATAAAAATAAAAAGAGGTCCTTCTGCCTAGTACAGATTATGGAGAAAGTAGGCCATTTCTCAGCTGTAGACCATACTCCAGGTGGTTACCTAAATGGTGGGTATGAAACTGAGAGGATCCTGCTGTGGATAACATAATATTGAAATCTTGAGGTCCTGTGTGAGTTCAGTTGCTTTACCAAATTTATTTCCAATACAAAACTCATGTATAATGAGACTCATGCCACAAGCTTTTCTAACTCTTCTCAAATTCTTTTTTAGGAAATCTGTGTTTTGGCTGCAAGCTTACTCAGAATATAGATATAGATATAGATATAGATGATATAGATATAGATATAGATATGCTACTCACCTTTGGACTGGTGTTGGTCTGTGAATCACCAGCTACTGGTCATCAGTAAAGTTTCCAAAAATGAATAAAACCCAACTATATCCAGTGGGCACTGGTCCCTGGCACAGCTGTCTATGGAATAGTAGTTCCACTCCTCACACTTGGAGAAATCACCCGTTTCTCTGTGCTTGTGATACAGCTACTCAACAAGCACTTACTCTGCAGCAGAAACTAGTGTCCCCTTCTCCATTTAAAATTATTTCTGGACATACATGGGAACAGTTGTCTGTGTTAATTGAACACTATACAATGATATGCAGTGGGTGAGATTTATATATTCTTTTTCTGGCTTCTACGTTCATAGTCAGTAGACAAAAAGAACATTAGGCTGAAACAGGATAGACAATCTACCTCTCTGTCCTTTGCATGCTAGAAAGCTAAATGTGAGGGGTAGTTTCTTAATGTATTGTACTCTTTCCTGAAATTTCTCATTTTCACACTAATGAAGGCGTGTTGATACATTTGTTCAGAAACTATTAAAATAATAACCTCTTTACTCAAGTCACAATAATAATTATTTTTATTTGTTAAAAAACAAAACCTCAGGTTAGGTTTTTGGAAATTTTAACTTTAAATGTTTGAAAAAAAGATAGGTTTACTATTGAACTATGGGGAAAAGTCCTACAGAAACAGTGGTGTCATTAAATGAGCAAGAAGTGTAGGAGGTGAGTCAGAGTATGGAGTTACTTTCTTGGACTACAGTTCCTGGAATCTCCAAGTGTTGGCCATGCTGGCTTGAGAATTTGAGAGGCTGTATAATGAGAAGAAGAAAAAAATCCCCTGCCTCTCAAAGTCTAGAGAAGATGCATAAACTGGACTAGATTAATCAGTGTTTCTCCCCAGCTACCCATGTCCTTGAATCAACATCAATGTTTGGCAGGAATTGGGGAAAGACACCAAGACATAGGCCATGCTAGGCTGTCCCACTTTTTCCTCAGTTTATGTATATTCAGTACTCTTGTTGATTTTCCAAAAAATTCAGGTGCACAAATTTCTGCTTTTTCTAATACTAGGCCTTGATAATTTGCTACTTCAAATGAGGCCCAGGTAAATCTTACTCTTTCTTAGGATTAACACTATCCAATACCAGTTCTAATCTTCACCTACTTCCAGATTCCCAGATGGGGGTCATATAATGTATGACATTTGTTCCTCCTGCAAAGTAAATGCTGGCCTTTTATTTGAGCAGCCACACTACAAGCACATGGAATCATGTAATTTCTCCTGGGTGTGTGTGGTCCCACTGTTCCATAGCCATAATAGCAGAAACTCATCTCCACACATGTGAAGACCAGGGCTTGAATCCTATTAGGAGTGTCCAGATAAAATAGACCATTGAAACAATTGATGAATGGTAAGTCAAACCAAAATCCCATTGATTCAGAGGCTCTACTTTATTCTATCAAGATTCAGACAATGATTGTAATCAAAATGACTAGAACAATATTTGTTGAATGAGACTACAGTGTAATTCATGTTTATTCATTGTCTTTAAATTTCATTGTGAGTTAAATATCATTGTGGTATTAATTCATGACTGAAAGTTTTTTTTAAATCAACCTAAAGGCTTCAAATAAGCTCCTTGAGTTCATGAGCTTTTACTGTCAAGTAATACATCAAAAGGAAAATAAATAATGAAATTACTTGCAAGCAACCATCTGATTCAGGTTTTCACAACAGCCTTTTTATAAACACGTTAATGACTATGGTAGTGTTTTTTGCTCAGTATGCACTGAGGCATAATGAATTTAGGGCTTTAAACTGAAATATATTTAAATGCACAATCATTTAAACAACCATTGATTTGTTACCTGGTGCGTTAACACTTTATGATGAGTTTCTTCAGAGCTATCTTATCTTACTTTTTGGCTAATAAATAATGCAAAAGAGGAAGGAGGAGGAAATGCATTCTCCAAGGAATTTTTTTTTTTACTTTATTTCACATTGTGGTTGCTTAGTTACTGCATGAAGAAATTGCTTTTGTTTTCTAGCAAACTACCAATAATATTTATGAATTTAATTTTTAATCACATTTTTCCAGCAATACCTCCACTAATAAAAATAAGGATGCTCTCAGCAATATAATTTGTAACAATACTTGAACTTTTAGGATTTTAAGAATATCAACTTTAATTTGCTTTCTGTTTCCAAATAGGTTAAGATTACAGCAGAATTTAAAGGCAGTTGCCTAGGAGCTTTCTGAAGTTTCACCTGTTTCTTGCCTTTAACTTGTACACATGACTATAAATAACGACATTGACAATTTAAAGCAGTTTATTTTCTAAGACAATTTTACAAAGAATACTTTCATTACAATCCAATTGTAGCCAAGCTTTTTAAAATCTGAAATTTGGGATTGGGGGGTTGGGGGGGGGAACTATCAAAGTATGTATGGATCAGAATAATCCTATATACTAAAGAACAATGGAGA
This sequence comes from Phrynosoma platyrhinos, assembly GCA_020142125.1. Taxonomy (NCBI): domain Eukaryota; kingdom Metazoa; phylum Chordata; class Lepidosauria; order Squamata; family Phrynosomatidae; genus Phrynosoma; species Phrynosoma platyrhinos. Next base: position 88,726,864 of record CM034708.1, on the reverse strand, counting down.
CTACACTTGCACAAGATCTTCCATATCCTGTTACCCTTTAACTGGCATGACTAAAGTATAGGATCATGTTCCAAATTGTATATATGAAGACTGCAACCCTAAAGGTGATAATAGGGATCTGATTATTACTGATTGAAATTCACTAAACATATGATTTTTTTAAATTTTTTCAGTCCCTTTAAATTTACAGTCCAAAAATAGCTGGAGGGCCATATGTTACAATAAAGTAGCAGAGTGGTCCAAAAGGTACTGAAAATGAGTCCCATTTGGCTTGAAAAAAGAAAAAGCTACATATTTAATGAGACACTAATGTGCTTCACATCTGTATCCTCCAATGAATTCAGTGCATTATGATATACACTGAAGATAGAGGGGAAGAGGGAGGGGAGAGAAAGTGGGGGAGAGAGGGAAACAAAGAGAGAGAATTAGAACTTGTAAATGTTTTGGACTGCAGCTCCCATTAGCCCCCTCCCAGCTATAGAAACTGTAGTTCAGACTTGTCCTAGTTTGTCTTCTTCATTGTATCTTCTTCGTAAACTATACCAAGTTACTGTTACTAGAGAAAGAGCCCTCACTTACCCCTCCTTATTTGATATCAGAATGAATGGGAAATTTGCCTCTATGACCCTAAGTCAATGCCATTATTAGCAAATGAGAGGGTCATGTAGCTAGCCAGCTAGGAGTCACCAAGAGGGTGTTTACCCCTGAGGAAGTGAGGAAGGGTTTGGTCATAAATCAAGAGGATAGTACCAATTGAAGTAGGTACTGTAGGACAATCTCAGTCTGCCATCTCCTGCAAGCCAGTGGTACAAGAATCTGATCATTTCCCCCCCCCCCTCCCATTCTCTTTCTGAAACCCTGACATCAAAGTGCCACCTTTCAGGCAAGACACAGAGGAAGTCTTGGCCTCATTAGGGCAAGAATCCCCTTCATAGGTAGAGATGCTAGGTAGAAAACCTTGGGCTTGCCTTCTTTTCAGGCAAGAAGAGAGGTCTTTGCCTCATTCATAAGTGGGAGTGTCAAGTAGGAAGCCCTCAGATCATTTCACTTTCAGTCACATGCATCCTGGCTTTGGAAGTGCTGGTTCAAGTAAGGATTAGCCCATATCTCAAGGAAGGCACCCCTTGGATGGAAAAATCCTCAAGTCAGATAACAACTGGGATTTTCTTGCGGGGAAGCAGCCAGGACATTGTGTCTTCTAGTTAGAAAAGGGATTCAGGACCAAGGCCAGAGAACCCTGGGGTTGTCTGGCTTTGATTCCTCCTTGCTGCTAGGAAGTAGGGATAACAAGATTTAGTTAGTGGGCTGGGAAGGTGCACTTTTAGGGGGAAGGGGCTCAAAATCAATTCGGAGAAGCTTGGGTGGCTGGTTGTGCCTTGGTTTCCTGCCCTCTTAGGAAGATAGGAAGTTTGAATAAGCAAACAGAGAGCCAGAAAGGAACCCATTTCTTGAGAACACCCAATCCAACAAACAAGTTAGAGAAGTGGATCTTTAAAAAGAGACCTAATCCCTGAAGGGACAACAGTTTCAAAATGGATGGTCCTTTGGGAACACTGGGTGCTGCCTACTCAAATTTAACAGCAAAGAAAATGCTAGTCAGAATGTCCTAAGGCAAAAATGATGCACTAGCTTCCTGGGGAATTTGGTTGATAGCACAGAAAACCATTCAGGTAAAAAAATCACAACAACCCAAAAACAGCTCTCCATACAATTTAAAGACCTACAGAAGCAGGTGGAGGAGCTAACCATACAGCTAAGGGCAAAGAATGCTGAAAACAGCACGCTTTCATGGACTGCCAGTGAAGCTAATTGGAAGTCAGAGAGGGTTCTTGAGAACAATGCCCAGTTAGAACATGACTTAGCAATCTTGAGGGAAGCATGAGAAGGCACAGCACAGCACTGACTTTCTTGTCAATAAGAACTCTGAGAAAACAGCGATGGTCAATTATGCCCAGTGTGAGAAGAGGATAAGAGAACTTGTCAAAAGGCTGGCCCTACAGGATGCAATCATGTCAACTGTGCATCCTGAACTGGCCTTAATGGTGCTGGAGGCAACATCCAAAATTCGAGAATGGGTGCCTGAGGATGCCCAAGCTTAATTCCCTAGCAACCCCCAATGGGGCCCCAATGTGTCTGGGGAGGAAGGAAAATTGAATTCTCCTCTGAATCTTGTCAGAACCAAAAGGATTGTAGAAGCACACTCTACTGATGACTCTGCTCCAATAAGGAGAATGCTGCATGGACAGCCACAGAAGCTTGAGCAGTAGCAGACCAGTTGGGGCTGCTGAATCAAGACACAGGCATTGGTTGGCTGGTTAAAGTAGAAACATGCTAACCTGTTGCCAATGGTCAGAACGTGACTCAGGTGGTACAGTTATTCATCTGTCCACTAGATGCGGGAGCCTTGGAAACACCTGTAGCCACTGAAAATGTCCTTCTCACAAAATGGAAGGGTGGATGCGAATTATGCTAGAAATCATAAGGCCTGGACAGGACCCAGTCAGCCTCTTTGGCAATTAAAAACATGTTGGAAATTGATGTTGATGAAGTGTTGTAAACAGTCCTTTTAAACCAAACTCCAAAACCTGGAACTTCCAGTAAGCTTCTTTTATTAAAAAACAGCAAAAGCAAAAACAAATAATAATAATAACAATAGCATCTTCACTTTAGCCAAAATGGCTAAGCTGGAATAAAGCCTATGTGTTACATGATTCAAAAAAGAAAGGGGGAAAAAAAAGAAGCGGATAGAGAACAGAAGTGAAAAGATAAACAAGATAGGAAAATACTAAAGCACTGAGGATTTAACGAATCAGGTAAACAAAAACAACAATAATAGCCTTAACAACAACAAAATCCAACAACAATATAATAATAAACAAACAAATCAAGGCACAAATGATAACAAGGAAGACCATGGTGCAATTGGCACAAATGCTACAATTACAAGTCTGAAGGAAATCAATAGATCAACAAAGTAAAAGCACAGACCCTTACGCAGGATTTATGGAGGAATTAAGGAAAATGCAAAGAGACATAACTAGGGAGATGAAGGAAATGAAAGATGAAATAAAAGCAGAATTAAGGAAAGAATTAGATGTAATTAGTCAAAAACTGGATCAAGTCACAGAAGATGTCCATCAAATAAAGGTGAATGTCCAAGAGCTTCAAACAAAAACAGGATCTTTAGAAAAAAGGACATCTACACTGGAACATTCCGTTTTAAAGGAGTCTACAAATAAACTAGTATCAGAAATTAGAAACAGAGCTAAATGTATAAAAATTCGAGGCTTGCCAG
>CM034708.1:88712395-88723469 GCA_020142125.1 Phrynosoma platyrhinos | reverse complement strand
CCAAACTCCAAAACCTGGAACTTCCAGTAAGCTTCTTTTATTAAAAAAGAGCAAAAGCAAAAACAAATAATAATAATAACAATAGCATCTTCATTTTAGCCAAAATGGCTAAGCTGGAATAAAGCCTATGTGTTACATGATTCAAAACTGGTTAGTAGCATCAGGAGAATATTTTAATTAGTTCATTACAGCTCAAAGGTTAAAAAGCAAGTGAGTGACTTTCTGATTCACAAGACTCAGCCCTCCAATTTTCCACCCTTTTGGGTGTAGTCTTTATAGACTGATTGGTTGATAATATATGACGTGTTTTAGCCCAACATTTAATTACCATAATAAATCATGTGACTACAATTCCCATAACAATTTTCATGTTGACAAAATCCTCAATGTAAACAAATCTCTTTCTCATAGAACTGAAGCTTGTTAGCTGCTTGTTTGGGCTAAATCACACCTGGGCTGATAACTGTGAATCTGGCTTCAGAAAAACAACTTTTCACAGCAAGGAAAAAATACAGACACACATCTTTTACATTTCAACATTTTAACACTGACTCTATATCCCATTTAAACCTAACAAAACAGTCCCTTGAGGAAAGCCCAGACATCTATTTGGTCAGGAAAAGATTGCTTGCAATCTTGTCTGACCAGGTGCCACTGGATCACTCTGGTGAATGCAACTTTGAGGATGCTAAGCTTAAGCAATCAATATACAATGGGTTGTCTGCCCCTGTTTAGGAACCATTGATGTTAGCCGCACCTCATGGGACTCTGGTGGATCATATCAAGGGAGTAGTTCTATGGTACTGAAGGGGAGGAGCTGCACAGGTTCATGCTATTAGCCAGGCTAATTCTCCTGCCGTTCCCCCTAGTATGAACACCAAACCTCAAAAATGAGGAGACCAAGAGGGAGGATCCATACAGGCTGTTACATACAGCAACAATGGCCCCCACTCTCAGCCCCCACTCTCATCTCAGACAGGATGACTGACATGGGCAGAACTGAGATGGCTGGAATAGGAGGAATTCCTTCACTACCAATCACTCTGGTCCTTGCAACCAGGGTCCACCCTCTAGTCCATGCCACCAGGTGCCAGATGGGTTTGATCCCAAGACAGCAATGTATTCTGAGAAAAGGAGGATAATTTAGAAGCAACTCCAGGAGTTAGGTTTTGACATGGACCAGTTAGACAAACATCCCACCAGAGAGCTAGTTCAGGCATTGGCGAAGGCTTGTCAAGCCAGCCAGCCGAATACAGATTTAAAGCCCTCTGCACCCCCACAGGCACATCTAAGGATTAGGGGTGCCTGAGGTCCTCTTGGTCATGAGGCAGGCATCACCCAGTGGCAGCACTTGGATTGTGTCTGAGTACGCGGGCAAGAGAATGGATCTTCCACAAGACACTCTCTGCCTCACCAAATAGACAATATGAGGGCATTAACACACTGCCCACCATAAAGGAAGATGAGGAGGAAAAGGAAATTCACTCTCCCACAAAAAGGGCCCCTCTAGCTTGCCAGAAAGGTAGTGGCTCACTTAAAGCCAGATTTCTGTGGAAGACCCATAGTGGATGTTCAGATAGGTCCAGAGTCCAAACAGACCCCCAGGCAAACTGCTGATGGATTCTGGAGCCACTGAGAACACCTTGCATCCTGACTTAGCTAAAACCTCCATGCTAACTCATTGCCAATGACTCAAGTGACATTCTGGGAAAGGAAGGCAAGTGACACCTATTTGAGGATATCTCCATACGAGTTGGTCCCATCACAGATCTAATACGAGCATGTGAAAACCAGAGAGAGGATGATGGGATCCTAGGAGTAAGTTCCTCAAGCAACATAAACTGACAATTGATTTGGCAAATGGGTTTTTGTGGCAACTGGAGGATGCTCCCCTCCTCATTTCAGCCATCCACTATTGTGCTGCACTCAAAGCTCCAGCTCCTTTGCTCCCACTAATTACTGATTTCTGGGTGACTGATTTCCCTGAAGTACGGATCAAGTATAAAATTGAGTGTAGCATTGTGAAGGATGCATGTGTCTTGAATGAGGGATGAGATCCTCCTCCTCAGAAGCAGTACAAATACCTGACTGAGGCTGAGGAAGGAATAGCCAAGACCATTGAAGGTCTACTCAAATGAGATGTGATTCTTCCCATGCAATCCATCTGCATTTCTTCTTTGTGGTCAGTCCTTAAGGCAGATGGCGTCACATGGAGAATGACAGTAGACTTTCAGGCCTTCAATGTGGTGACCCCAGGAGTATCTCCCATTATAGCCAAATACAATGAGATCCTGTCTGCCATTGCAGCAGGAACAAAATTTTATAGTGTAATAGACCTAGTGAATGCATTTCATTTCATATGTCTACATGAGAGCTGCTGGTACAAATTTGCCTTCGAATTTCGGGATACATAGTATTCTTTTAAGAGGACCCCCATGGAATTTCACTCCAGTCCCAGTAGATGTCATGCATGCATGGTTAAAATGTGGAATAAGTTGCAACTTGGGTCACGTCAACACTTGTTATCATTTGTGGATGACATATTGGTGCATCCAGTCAAAAGAGAAAACCACAGAGATCACAAGAGAGGTCCTTGACTTGACTTGAAAGACAGGGTTCAAGGCCAACCAAGAAAAGGCACAATTAGTGTAAACTCAGGTGATATATCTTGGGCTGTACCTGCAAGAAGGCTGTAAAACTCCAGACACTCAGAGAGTTGAAACCATAGGCAAACTTCCAATGCCTATTGTTGTGGTCTCACTGGGAGCACTATTGGGGACTTTCAACTTCTCCTGAGATTTCATTGAATCCTCTGCAGCAAAGGCCAAGCCTTTATATGCTTTGTTAAAGAAAGGTGTTGCCTGGGAATGGGGGGAAGCCCATCAGCAAGCATTTGGCACCTTAAAGAGAGATCTCTCACAAGCAGTTGCTCTGACTCACCCTGATACCAAGGATCCCCTTTGCATACAGTTAGCCACATCAGAAGGCAGCATTGGACCTATACTCTCTCACAACCAAAATGAAGCTCTGTTATAGATTATACTTCTCGAAACTTCTCAGCACCTGAGAGAAAATTCAGTCCCTGTGAATGAATGTAGTTAGCTCTGGTTTGGTCTCTGACCCAAAGAGAATTCATCATAGGAGGAGCAAGAGTGATAGTACAAACTCCACACACACACACCTGCAATACACCTTATCAGAAAAGGTACAGAACAGACAAGTCCACAATTCCAGAATTGCAAAATGGACCTTTGAGTTTATCAAGAGAAGGGTAGATTACCAGAGACAGTCTGGTGAGCCACCTGCACCCTACGGCTTGGTTGTTACTGGAGTGAAATATGAGTGCCCTTTGCCACTGCTTCAGCACCACCCATGGACAGGGGAATGGGGAGCTTCCTCAGAGGAAGGTCTATTGCAGGGATTTGTCTGTTGGTTTTGTGATGGCTCTTCCCAACATGTGAATGAGACCTCAAAAACAGGGTATGGAGCGATCTGTGTCACAGACTCCTATAGCTTGAAGGAATAAGTCAGGTCACACTCCAGTCAAGCCACTGAGGTAGAAGCTCTTCGAACAGTTTTAAAATTTGAGCCACTGGATGTCTCTCTGGCCATCTATACTGATTCCAGTTGGGCAGTGAAGGCTGCTACTGTTTGGCTCCTGATTTGGATAAGCAACCAGTGGAAAGCCTCGGATGCAAAAGCCTTTGGCCATACAGACAAATAGTGTCTGGTAGCAAATATGATTCAAGAGAAAACAGCACCCACTTGGATCACCCATGCCAAAGGACACCAGAAAAATGGTAGTGAGGCAGGAATGTGAAACAATACAGCTTCCCCCTGAGCCAGAGGCAACTATGAAGCCCATTAATGTAAAGTCAAAAGAATCACTAGTTCTTCCTATGATGGATTTGGCTCATCTGCAAAAGGGAGACTTGAAAATTAGAGAAAGACAACCCCCCGACCCGTCGGGAGGGGCCTTCTGTTGCGACAGCCCCATAAAAGGCCACCAACACGTGATTGGCTGAGCAGACAGGAAGTCCCGCCCTTGCCGGCCTGCTCAGCCAATCAAATGGAGGTCTCGCTCCACGGTCTCGCGAGACTTCAAATCTCGCGAGATTTCGAGCGAGATTTCAGGAGGCTATTTAGCCTCACGCTGCCATGTGTCGGCAGCCATTTTTGAATTGTAGATGAGCAAGGGTGCTCGTCTGCTGCTGTGATCCTGGGCTTATCGGCCTCTGTGGCGGCCTAGCCCGGTGGAGTGTTTCCAGGCACAAGCGTAGCCTGGAGCGGAGCTGATGGCCCTGGGTGTTCAGGGTCTGCTCCTTTCCTCTCCCCCCACCATGCTGGCTCCTGGTTGCCTCGTTGGCTCCTGGGCTTCTCGGCCTTCAAAACGGCCTAGCCCCTTAGGATCAGGAAGAGCGGGGAGCAGAGCACTCCATTTCTCCCCAGGTAAACGAATTGGGCCCGGCCTCGGCAGGGCAGCCTGGAAGGAGCCGAAGAGGGTGGCAGAGCATAGCATGGCTTGGGGAATCCATGCTGCGGTGCGCTGCTTCACCACAAAGAGGGGGCGAGCGCAGCCTTAGGCTTCAAGCCGTGGCTCTTTTGGCTGGATTTTTGCAGCCAGTTTTCGGCCTAGCCCTCCTTGGGGAAGCCTGAGGGCAGGGCAAGGGCCAGGAGTGGGCGCGGCATTGCCAAAGCAAGCCGCGGCTCCTTTTTGTTTATGGGGTTTCGGCCCTGAAGCGGCCTGGACGGCTAGCTCCCAGAGAGCTGAGCGGCCATTAGGACACTGGGGTACTACAATCAATAGGCCCAATAAGCAGGGAGAAGGCCAGAGGGATAGGCCTTGGTGGTTAAGATGGACTTATGGTGAAGCCCCCCCCACACACACAGGGTAGGCTGGGAGATAGGATGGTACGGCCTTTGGAGGTGTTGGGATTGTCACCCTCACCTCTCCACACCCAAATTATTGGGCAAGCCTCGGGGTGGGGGGTCATCAGCAAATCCCTGAATAAATCTTGCCAAGAAAACCCCTTTGGGACACTGTAATAAGATGTTTTTGGCAATTTAAACTAAATACTTTTAATAATAATAATAATAATAAAAAAGAGCCAATGGTTAGAGAGACAGTGTGGTATAGTGGTTTAAGAGCTCTTCTACCATTTGGGTGACCAAGGGGCCTTTCCCGGCATAGCTATAAAACCTGCTGGGTGTTCTTGGTCGCATTCTCTCAGCCTCAAAAAAAATTGTTCAAGCCTCAGGGGAGGCCATTAGCAAACCTCTGAACAAATCTAGCCAAGAAAACCCCTTAGGGATCTTGTAATGAGATGTTCTTGGCAATTTAAAATATATAATTACATGAATAATAATAATAACAATAATAATAATAATAATAATGCCACTGGTTAGAGAGACAGTGTGGTATAGTGGCTTAAGCATTGCACTACCACTTTGGTGACCAAGGTTCCTTTCACAGCATGGCCATAGAACATGCTGGGTGACCTTGATAACATTCTCTCAGCTTCAGGGGAATGCAAAGGCAAACCTCTGCTAATCAACTGTTGAGGTATTATAAAGGCAGTGGTTTTGAGTGTGGACTGGCAGCTTAGTCAAGGCCCATGCCCCCCCCCCCATGTACAGTCGCTTAAGGCGGCTTGGAGGGCCACACACACACGCATGCATACCGATGGCTTCGTGAGCTCAGCCTGAGTTTTGGCATTGCTGAAATACACAGGTCAGCTACTGCAACACCGGCCTGATTAGTCTTGGGGCTGGATACATTAAAAAAAAAAATGTGTTCCCCTTTTTGGGGATGGGAGTGGGGGGGCACTTTGGGCTTTGTGGCTAGCCTGTGCTTCAGGTGGCTTTTAAGTTTGTGGCACATGTCATTACAGTGATTCCCTTGTTTGGGATTTATGTACACTTCCCCTCTGGAAGGTGCCCGCGCCCCCCCATATTATTAAATCAGGTTCCTGGCCTACGCTTTTGGCTGTTGCTGAAGCGACATAGGCCAGAACTTGTAATGGTGGTAGTGGCCTCAGGCCTTGTTTTGCTGTCCCAGCCTGGGATGATGTTGGGCTTAATGTGCCCTGGTGTTCTGCCTGCGGTGCAGATTACATTGTTAGGTAGGGACACGTGTCTGTTATTCTTATGCCCTGATTTGGGCTTCTCTTTGGCCCACACCTTTTATCCCTCCCATGCAAGAAAGGAAGTTGGTTCAGAAAAGTAAACATTTATAATATTAATATTCAATAATAACAATATTAATATTTATAATTCATCACCATAGTTAATTGGGAGTGACCTGACAGTTGAGTACCAATTCAGGGACTTACTAACCTCGACCTAATACAAAACCAGGTTTGATTAATTAATTGGCTTATGGTAATAATAATGATAATAATAATAATAATCAAATTATTTATATATTACACCTTTGAGTTAATACTAACTGTATAATTATTGTTTAAGGTTATAGCTTTAAAAAAGAACACTATATCCTCTACACATTAGTTTGAGGTATTAATATTCCTTTTTAGTCAATAATGTCATGTGGCAAGTAACAGTCTAAACAACACACACCGTCTGCTGACCCTAAGAATGGCCAGTAGGTGCATAAGCAGGCTTCTACTCTTTAAAAATAGGGATGAGGAGATTCCTGCACATTTTGCCTAGATTGTACACACAATACAGTTCTGTGCAGAGGTTTTTTGTTTTTTGTTTTTTGAGCAGTTAGCTTGACAAGAGACACGGGGGGGCTAATTTGGGATCAGGCTAGTTCTTCTTCAGTTGTGAATGGAGGTGTATGTGCACTGCAGATTCTGGGCGATCAGCTGCGATGCACATGACACTCCCGGTGGGCATGGCACGTGGTTCCCCTTTTTACCTCAGCTATGGAGGTTGGGCTTCCAACCGTAGCTGATGCATTGGAGCTTTGAAAGAAAGTTCCTGGAGTGAGACAACAGGGTGCAGCTGCCCCTGTGTTGGATCAACCCACTTTGGTAGATCCATTAAACTTAATGGAAATGGTGATTGTGTCAGGTCAAGGCAATGGGCCGACTTCTGAGACTGGTGGCTTGCAGCAGAGACAAGGCAAGTGTTTATGTGGGACAGCATATAACACGGACTGCTTCTGCGATGCTTGCAGTGAGAGCTCTACAAGCATCGGCTGATGCTTCACGCTAAGCGAGGAGCTCAGGTTTGATCCATGCTGCTAAGTTGGTGGCATGATGGTCCACTTCAGTAGGGGCCTTCGGTGGACATAAGTGGATGAGCACTAGAAGGGAATGCCCTATGTTTGCAACAATGGTGACACCCTTGACAAATCCTGAGTTAGCTCAGGCTACAGAATTAGGGTGCAGGGCAACCAGAATCTGGCTCCTTTGATGGAGATGCAAGGGGAAAGGTACTGGTGGGAACTTTGGATATTTCTGGGGCTGACAGGTTGGTTGTCTATTAATACATAAGCTGATAGTTCCATGCCCCTTTGGATAACACTTTCCCCTTGCTGTTATTGATGAGAGAAAACTGGCTAGATCTCCGGAATTCTACAAAGATCAGGAGATAATGATTGCAGCATACGTATAGTGCCAATTTAATTCTTTGGGGGTCTGCCTTCCGGCAATATGATGAACATTTAAGCAATGCAGGTAAGTGGTGGAGGCAGCCCCACAGGTTTGACCATAAATGTAATACTGGCATGCTCCTAGGGGTGTGACGGCCCCTCCCATCATCACCGGGATGGGGGAGGATTTAGAGATCTGGGAGCCAATTTTGGATCATTTAATGGTGTGTTTTGTACGGAGATCTGAAACGCTCTAATGGGCAAAAATTCAGGTACACTCCGAGGATGGTGGGACACTTGGTTTTGGGGCATATATTTCTAACGTTAAGTGGGAGTTTGAGGGATGGCTACAATCCTGGGTTGATAATTGGTGGACAGGACCTCACTTGCTTGGAATTATCCTATCAACGTTGTGGTCCAATTGTGGCAGGATCAATTCCAAACAAAATGGTGTAGTTATAGTGTGATGACAAAAAATGTTGTCCACTTAGAGTACTCCCATGTATTAATACATGAACACGTGTGCAATATGGTGGCACAATGTTTGAAGTTTAATGTTTTGTTCCAAGCTCAATATGTTTTTGAATGACTAAATCTTTTTGAGAACTTTCATGTTTTCAGTTTTGCAGGTTTGGTCAACTGGCTCCCGAGGCAGCTGCCTGACCAAGGGAGATATCAGTGCATCTTGGAAGCCTTGGACATTAAAAATCGAAAAGGAGACCCTCCAGTCCGTAGCCCCTTTGACAAGCAAGTCATATTAGCTCACATTATGAGCATGGGGATCTTTCTTCTTAAATGTTGGGGGGGTAGAGGGTTGGCCCTTGAGGGTTGAGGTGATCATTCATTTGGCTGTACACCTTAGTCAATTAGGTTATTTTCAGTGCCATTAAGGGCCGGATGGCAGAGATGTCATTTTTAATTTAAAGCCAGAGTTCAATGACACTAAGGCTTAATTTAGATTTCATAGGGCTTTCAAGGGATGGGCTAGGGAGTCCAGCTATTACTGGATAACTGTTTGCCATTATCACATCTGAAGATGTGACATTACCTGGAGTAGCAATTTTATTGTTTTTTTCTGCTGCCTTGGTAATTAGTGAAATCATCCCTGGTTCTACCCTGATGAATATGGCGGGACTCTTTCATAATTTGGATGTCCATATTTTTGAACGGTAGATTCATTTGACCATTCGGTGGTCAAAGTCTGATCAATGGGGAATCAGGATAATCTGTAATTTTGTTAGGGCATCTGGCAGCCATATTCATTTAGTGTTGACATTGTCAGAATGCCTCAAAATAAGGCCAAGAGTAACGGAATATTTAATTTCACATTTCTCTGGCCTTTCATTAACACCGTTTTAATTTGATGCGGGATGTGGGAGGCTTTGATACATGTTGGTTGTGCCAGCGGCACAATTTTTCTTTCATTCTTTTAGGATTTGGGCAGCCACGGCTGCTACAGTACTCGGTTAACCAAGACTTCAAGTTGCAAACTTGGCTGAGGGCATTCTAAGACTGTTAAGTCTTATGAGCGCACTTGAGGCAAATTGCACTTTTATTTCACTGACATGTTTACTATTGTATTCTAGCAGATTTGAATAGCAGAGACATATAGATGCTTAGACACAGCTAGGGGTTGGGGCTGAACGGTACTTCATTGAAGATTCAACCATGGGATTGTGAGATGTCAGAACTGTAAGGTTGTTGGGTCGTAGAGGAATGCTACCTGAATTATTGAACTCTCAGAGTCTGTTACACACCCAAAGATCTTACTATTTCAATTACAAGAAACTGATTTAAAAAATGACGGTGTTACACTTAGCAAAAAAAAAAAAAAAAAAAAAAAAAAAAAAGAAGAAGAAAAAAAAGAAAAAAAAGAAAAAAAAGAAAAAAAAAGAAAAGAATTGTTGCTGGAACGCAAGAGGTGAAGCGAAAGATTCCAATTAATGCTCTCAAGTGGTAGAGTGGTTACTTCGGTGATCTTAGTAGCATTTTGATGTTTGCTGCTTAATGCTGTAGATGAGACCTTGGGGTTATTGGGAGTTGTTATTGTTGATTATGAATGAATTCAGGTTTTATGCCACACTTGTACAGGGCTGATGGAGTCTATCACTCCCTGGTGGGAAATGATTTATGGGACTTCACTGGAATCAAACATTAAAAGAGCGAAGGGGGGAGCGGATGCCAAGCTAGGCTGGCCCCCTCCTGTGACGGGTATGGACCCCTCCCCCTTTGGGGAATAATTAGGCTAATTAGAAAATACTAATTGGGTTAATAAAGAATTCCTAAATTCGGTATATGTCATTAAGTTAACCATATTCATATGATGTCATTTCAACTTTTCATGATGTCATAATGTGATGATGTCATAAGAATTCTTATGACATCATATCCAGTTGGGGGAGTTGTGTAATACTGTTGTGTTGTGTAATACTGCATAAATTAATGGACTTGATGCATGCCATGTTAGAAGCAATTAATTCATAGCACTTGCGCTTAACTACATGTACGCATGTGTCAAGAACGAATTCGTGTTTAAGAAACTGCTATTTAAATGTTTAATTGATTGATATCAAGACCCTGTACAAAATAAAAGTTGTGGCCAATGATTTACCCAAAATAATCATGTTCAGTGTCCTTTGTGCCGGTGCAATTGGTGAAGAAAGGAAGAGGAAAATGCAAAAAAGAACAAAGAGAAGAAGTCTTTTGGGCCATAGACGAAGGGCGAAATCTCCATTGGATTGTTCCCCAAGAGATCCAGAGAGATCTAATGCAGTTTGCCCATGAGCAAGGACACAGGGAAAAACAAATCACCCTAGAGAGGATCAAAGAGACTGGATGTTGGTCTCAGATGCACCCTGATGTAGAGCAGTGGATGGATAATTGTTTGGCCTGTGCCATGGTCAATCCAGACCCTAAGTGGACCAAAAGCTCCTATACAACATCAATGGGTTGAAGGTCCATGGTCAAGGCTTCAAATTGATTTTATTTGTCCCTTGCCTACCATTGTGAGGCAGAACAAGTTTGCCTCACCATAATAGACCCTTTCAGCAACTGGGTTGAGGCTTTTCTTTGTAAATATAACACCGCAGTCACAACAGTCTGGATCCTGTTCAATCAGGTGTTTAGGCATTGGGGAATGACATGAACCTTAGACCATGATTTGGGTTCTAACAGAGGGAACAGAGGGAACAAAAGAAGACGGGATTGCTGTTTGAAAGCTATCCCGCCTTCAGTTCCCCCTGTTTCCCAGAATGGTTTGGAGAGCAGACCAACCATTCCACAGAACCTCACCTTGCTTCTTTCCAATGCCAGGTCAGTGAAAAATAAGACCCATATCATCCAGGATCTTCTCCTGGATGAGGATGCCGACCTGGCTTGCTTCACAGAGACCTGGCTGGGGGAGGATAGCGCCGCTATATGGGCGCAGGCCCTCCCAGCCTGGTACTCTGTCAGTGAGCAGGTGAAGGGAAGTGAGTGGGGGGGCGGAGTGGCTCTGGTTCATAAGAACACCTT
>CM034708.1:88669821-88680937 GCA_020142125.1 Phrynosoma platyrhinos | reverse complement strand
ATATATATATAGTTCAGCTAGTCATTTCCAGTTTGAGGTTTTGTTTTTGTTTTAAGGAAGCTATGAATAGGTAAGAGGAGTGGCAAAATAAACAATCAGACCCCCTTGAGGTTATGGTTGGTCTTCAGGGATATCAGGATTTGGGGGCACAGGAAGAGTCTAAAAGGAGTAATATGACCCTCCAAGTTCCCTGAAATGTAAATGCATTCCTCAAATCTCTGAAAATCTCTCACCCCTGTTCTTTCTTAAAACATAAGGAACATGTGGAAGACTCTGCCACTGTGTAATTTATGCTGAAAAGAAATTATCTTTTTTTTAAAAAAAAAAAAAAAAGCACACTAAAAGAATAAATGTATTTCCCTGAATTGTGAAAGCAATGAGATGTTTTTGTGTTTTTTCCTCACTATTTGTTTAGCAAGAAGCTTATTGAATGGAGCTTGGAACATGTACTAAAGGTGACATTCATAACTCACTTCCAAAAAGAGAGGAAAAGAAATAATTAAAAATAAAACAACAGTAGACTTTTACAGTTTCTTACTTTTCTTAATCTATTACTCATTATCCATGGAGATAACAAATTACAATAATCATCAAATAAAAAAAAGGTTCATGCTAATTGCACTGCATTCTGCAGAAGTGCCATTACACCTTTGTATTGTGTGGCTTACTCCATTGTCAGGCTCTTTGGGAACTTTCAAAAAAATGTTCCTCAACTGCTTGATCTATAATGTTTATACTGTACTTGTGCAGGAAACATTTTGTTCTTATCAGCAATTGAAATTAGATGATAATATGTAGCACTCCACCTTTCTCCCCTGAATGTATCTGGAATACAGTATCATACTTACAGATGCATAACCTGGAATTATGTTGATTCATATTCCCAATTTATAACTGCTTTGTATTCACAATCACTACATAGTCATAACTGTGCCACTATTGCCACATGACAATCAGCCTACTTTATCAGACATCAGCTATGATAGTCAGAAACAGCACTCTTGTCACACTTCCATGGTACAATTTCATTTGATGGTAGGTGGTGGTGGAAATATCATCTGTACACACCTTGATCACTAGCATAACAGACCACCTTCTTTCAGTGCAGCTGATGTCTGGTAAAATAAATAGGGGAATGATTGAACCAGGGCACATTAGTTAGGCAAATGGGTGGAGTATATGAGCCCACAACATCTGTTATTCAATTTCATTCCATTAGTAGACCTGCACCTTTTACTTCCACAAGGCTTAGCTGAGTTTGTCAAAGACAAATAAGACAAATTTTTTTGGGGGGGGTGAATTCTTCCATATTGGGTCATGTGTCAAGTGTTTATGCGTGTGTGTGTTGCTTATATAATCACAAATTCCACTATGTTAAGTCAATGTGGCACTTTCCTTCATTAGGAATTTATGTGCAGGAAATTATGGATAAGTCAGTGTTATGCAGAGGTACATTGCTATGTTCTGGATAGGAAATACTGTTTTCTGGACACACACACCCATATGTACATAAAATGTTCTGTCCTGTGTAGAAAATTCTATTTGGGACATACACCCCCCCCCAAAAAAAGCCCACATGGAAATTGTACATAGATTAACTCCCCACTGACATCTTCTGGGTAAAAAAAAAAAACCAAACAAACAGCATTGTAAGCACAGAATAATTTCCATACTACTACATCAAAGGATTGAAAATTCAAAGCTTTCCATCACCACTCCCTTTCTAAGATTACCTCCCACTTGCACAGGGGAGCCTCCATTGATGTTAGGGGAAGTTGGTATTATTTTGCTATTGTTTTTAAATTATTACTGTTGTCATTAACCCCTATGTGTGGAAGATCTGAGGTAAGGAAGCAGATGAGGGATTTAAATCTTCATTTCCTGTGCATGATGGTTCCAGTTAAGATTGTAGGCTCATATGCTTATCTACAAGTGAATAAACAAGCCAACCAACAAAAGTTTAACTCCCAAGTAACAGGGCTGGGGGAAACCTGCTTGAGTCCTTGTAAAGTCATTGCATGCTAGACTAGATAATTTTGAGCTAGAGAGACCAATGATCACTGTAAAAGCAACTTCATACATTTGTCTATTTTCTTTGATACACACCAGGGATGTTTATTTTCTACCAGTAGAACATTATCAATTGAACATTCCTGTTGCTGTTTGATATATTCTTTAGGAAGCCTCTCATTTTTTCTTAGTTTCTCACTCATTCTTTTTGTCACAGAAATTTTACTTAATTCAAAGCAAATTTTAGGGTTCCCTCATATGCAAAACATCTGAGGAACTGGGGGAAAAGCTTTAAAAAATAGCAGCTTTTCTTCTCTGTGTGTCCTCCCACTGGTAGCCCATCACCAATTTCACATATAACATATTCAAAGAAAAAAATGGATGTGGTACTTTGGTGATTGTGTCTAAAGTTTATCTTCAGATTTTACAGCAGGTGAATATCTATTCAGAAGTTTGAATGTACTTCACTCTCAAGCTAGAGGAAAGTTGGCACTTAGAAGTAAAGCCATTTTAGACTTCCTTATGGACTATAGCAGTACATCTCACTGCTTTGTAGAACTTCCCAAAGAGGGAGAAAGACACCCTCCCAACTTGTCGGGAGGGGCTTCTTGTTGCGCCAGCAATATTAGGACAGGAGACAACCGGTTGGCTAAGCACGCAGGAATTCCAACCTTGATTCCTGCATGCTTGACCAATCAGGTATTGTGTCATTAGGCATAAGGCATCACAGGATTTCCTGTGGGATTTTGGGGCTATATAGCCCTGTGCTGCCACATGGAGGCAGCCATTTTAGAGCTGCAGCTGAGCAAGTCACATCAGTTAGCTGCGTTCTTTGGTTGCTTGCCGGCTTTTGGGTCTAGCAAACTTTTGGCTGCTGCTTTATTGGGCTTTTGAATTCAATTTTGGAGCACCGCGAGGACGAGATTGATCCTGTTTTTTCATCGGCGTGCAAGGCCGGGTGAGACCTTTGGGCTGGTCACCTCAGTCCTAGAGAGCGGCTTGCAGCATCTTGTACACTCAGCTCAGGTCAGCACCAGGCCGAGGCGGGTGCTGCAACAGGTGGCTCTCCGCCAGGTGCGTGGACCATTTTAGCTGAATCTGAGGTCTAGCGGTGCCCCAGTGACTCTGGACCGGTAAGGTTGGGATCCCACTCATCTGGTGAGAGGGTTTGGGATGCGTTCAGCCTCCATGGGCTAGACGCTCTCCCCCTGCGGTGGGTGTTTTCTGGACTAGGGGTGCCTTTCAGGACCTGGTGGACACCTTCCCCTGGTGTTTTGCCAATGAGGCTTCCTGGAAGTTGCTGTCTCTGATTGGGACTTGGGAAGGTTGGTCCTTCGGCCCATGGTATAGTCATGGAAAGCCAACTTGCCTGCCACCCACTTTTCCTATCATTTGTTTCGTATTGGTGCAGCAACAGCCATGGCAGTTCATAGTTTAAGTGACACCGATATTGGCCGGTGGCAATCTAAGGCATTTAAATCTTATGTACACACTTGATCGAACTGCTCGATTATTGTTAAAGTTAATTAACATTATTGTTTTTTGTTAAGCAGGCTTTTTCCGAGGGAGGATATGGATAGTAGGCCACAGAGTGCCACATATTGGAGAAGGGACGCAACCCCACCCTGGGACTGGTGGACATTGGCAGCATGCAGTGGTTTGGTCACAGGGGCATGCATTGGGGAGCCTTGCTTCCCTTGATTATTGAACTTTTAAAGGCCCATCCACACCCCCGGATTCTAGTAATACACCTGGGGGAGAATGACCTTGTGAAGGTTCCATGTCTCTAGCTCGCAAAACAAATTGTGAAGGACTTACAGGAGATAAGGAAGCACATTCCAGGGGCCATATTATTATGGACTAAATTGCTACCAAGGCACAGCTGGCCCGGGGCCGGTAAAGACGCTGCCATTAGTGGTGCATGATGTTGGCTCAATCGATCTGTTTCAAAGCAAGTGACCACATTGGGCTTTTTTGTGATTGACCACATTGGTATACAAATACCAATGCCTCAACTGTACAAGGGTGATGGGGTGCACCTATCATTAGAGGGTTTGGATATTTATGTACAATCACTTTCCGAGCATATTAGGAGAGTGGTTTGTGGGGGGGGGGAGAGGGGATGCCAAGCTAAGCTGGCCCCCTCTTATGGTGGGAAACGACCCCCTTCCCACAGGGAAATAATTGGCTAATCAATGTTAATGGGGGTTAATTAGGCTAAATTAAATTGGGGGAAGTGATATCATTTGTTAAGTGTATGACGTCATTAAATTAGTTATGTAATATGATGAACTATGACATCATTTCCGATTGGGAGGGGCAAAGTAATTTGTTGTTATTTAATTGCATCCTTTGTCACATGATGTGAAGGACCACCCACTGGTTGGTTACACCTTCGCATACACATGTGACAACGTATTGTGTGTTTAAATGTAAAATTGTTTGCAAATAGACCCTGTACAGTAAAATAAAAATTGTGGCCTGTTTATACCCAAAAGAGGCATCTCTTGTCCTTTGTGCCAGTGCAAAGCTTAGCTGTACTAGCTGGGACTGCTAACTGATGATATGTCTACATGGGCTAAATGAAGTGGTTTCCCCCCATCCATATTGCAACTTGTCTACACAATGCACAACCAAATTCAAATGTCAACTGTTTTCACAACAGAAGGCTCACATGCTTATCTCCATTCTGAATCAAATCTACCCTTTCCCTCCCTTAAACCAGTGTAAAAAAACCCCTCACCTTTTGCTAAAGATTTTGTAGGGAAATCCAAAGCACTCCATAGCAACTTCAGGTGGCTGTTTACACATGTATCTCACTGTGTTGTCTGGTGCTGCCACCACTTGCATAAATCACTCCCTCTGAGATTACAATAATCAGCCAAGCCATGTGATTGTGCACACCTTGTTTTTCATTTCAGAGAGAGCAATCCTCTCCAGCAGTAGTGGTGGTGGGTGACACAGTGAGATGTATGTATAGATAGCCATCCAACATTACTACAAATTGCAGGTGTAACTGGGGGTATTTGAAGCAGCTTTGGGGGCAGAATACTTCAGGAGTAGCCTGGAATATTCTGGGCAGTGTACAAGGGAGTATTGTAAAGTTTTAATTACCACCTTTTTAAAACATTGACAGAAAGTTTGCTTTAATTTGTAGTTTTTAACTTTTCTCTATGTAGTCATCATCCACACTTACACATTTTCCCAGCATTTCTTGACTTTCCAAATACCTGATATTGTAGAAGTCTGCAGACTATACCTTTGAGGGGGTATCGTAAAGTAATAATTATCACCCAGAAGTTATTATGGTATATTAATGAATTTTGTCAGTGGACGTTATCACACATGGGCCAGAAAGCAAAAATAAAATGGAAATAAGGCATTCCAAAAATAAACGGAAAATAAACCTTAATTCCACAAACGTCATTACCTTAATTGCGAATTTACAGTAAGCGCATTGAACGTCCACACACAAGCGAAAAAAGCCCGTAAATGTACTAGAAATGAGTTTCTTGCACATGCGCAGATAGAGGAATGCTTGCTGGAACCATGGCAACAGCAGGGAAATGCTCTCAAATGCACATTTGGTTATCACATTATGGTAAATGTGAAATTTCCTTAATTTCGCATTTGCATTTCCTCCAAACAACTGAATTTCAAAAGATCGTGGTTAACACCAGTTTCTGTCCACTTTCTGTCCAGTTTCTGTGCGATGTCATGTGAAAACACGGGGCACTAATCCAGTTTCTGTTTGGGATTTGTGTGGATTAACCAGCAGATTTGCCCCTGTGTGATAACATCCAGTGTCATTATTGGTCCCTAAGTGCATGATGTTGAGAAAATCACCTCATTGTGTCCTTTAATTTTTGTGACAGGTTGTGCCAGAAGTGACTAAAGTGTAAAATCCCTGGAAGGGGCAATCTGCAGACTTCTACAATAATGGTATTCAGAGGGTCAAGATACACTGGGGAAAATGTGTAAATCTGGATGGTGACTACACAGAGATAACAGAACAACTATAAATCAAAACAAAGTTTCTGTCAATTTTTTTTAAAGGTGATAATTTAAACTTTACAATACTCCCTTATAGACAAGCCCTGAAAAGGCAAAGACATTAGCAATCATCCTTTTGCAGCCATAACAATTTTTTAGACTTCCCAGAACATCTCATTTGAACTTTCCAGCTAGCCTAACTGTCCTGCCCTGTCAGTACATCCCCAAAGAAATCAAATGCCAGGCTTGCAAAGACAAAATTTGTAACAGTTATTACCCCCTTATTAGGTATTACTAATTTATATATGTATACAATTTCAAATTTTCATTCTCTTTCACTCCTCTGTGAAGATGAAAGAAGTTGAAATCATGAGTTTCACCAAAGTAATAACTCCTCATGCAAAACACAGCAATTGGGGGGGTCTTATGATTAAAACATAGTTTAGGATTAGAAGTCAAACTTGTTGGTTCATCATTCCTTACTTCCTCCCTCCTCCTTTTATTATGTATCAGAGTAACAAAACCCAAAATACATTATTGATTATTTCCTTATTTATCTGGCTTTCTGCCCAACATTCTGAGATCTGAATCCCCCACTGTGCTTCATCCAGGATCGATTTTTATTCTGTGCTCTCGTAGGCAGCCTGTTTTGCCTTGGAAGCCACCACATCTATATTCAAGGAGCCTGATTCAGCTTGGAATTTATCTGGATCTGATACACATCAGTAGCAGAATATTACTAGCATGACCAATTTGTAGGACATCATGGCCTAAAGCAGGGGTAGGCAAACTTTTAGAGCTGGGGGCCAGGTTGCTGTCCCTCAGACAATTGGGGGGCTGAAGCATTATAAATAAATAAATAAATATTAAAAAAAATTAAAAAAAAATGCATGCACACTCTCTCAGCCCCAGAAAAGCCATGGCAACCCCCTGTGGAGATTTTGCCAAGAAAACCCCAAGAACAAATAATAACAACAATAATCAATATCATCATGGCAGGCGGTGGTGGCGGCAGGAGTGGCCTGGGGCCAGTCCAAAGGCCTCGGGGGGGCGCATCTGGCCCCTGGGCCTTAGGTTGCCTACCCCTGGCCTAAAGCCATGGGAATTATGCAGCATTTCAGATGTGGTTCCATCACAATTCCCCAAAGTCCTAGCCAGCGTAGCTAATCATTAGGAAGGTTTGGATTTTCAGTCCAACAACATTTAGAGAGCTTTATGATTCTGACTGTCAAAAGGACACATGAACAACAAGCAGGGAATATCTGTCTGATTTCTCAATAAGATGCAAATAACCTGATCTTTGCATTTTTTCCAATTTTAAAAGTCCATGAAACAAGGCAGAAACTGTTATAGTTTTGCATAATTTATGAAAATTGCATCATTTTCATAATTTGCACAAAAAAAAATGTTTTTGAAAGCTCTTGTTTATGCCAGTGGAAAATCATCATGAGACAGAGGAGGATAACAAAAGGTGATTTCTCACTCTCACACACAAGAACAAAATTAGTATGGACTTAAATTCTGACCCCAAAGTATGAATCCTAGGTTTCTTTAGGCTGGAACTAAGCCAATTATACTTGTATGAAAGTGATATAATCATGTAGTTTGTATATAGATGCAATTTCAATTGCCCAAAGTACAATTTCCAGCTGTATTTGAATTTTATGAAATCAGAGTAAGAGTATTCTTTTTAGGCAGAAAGTTAAGTTGTGGAAGAAAAAGGAGAAGACAGGTGTTTCCTCCTCTTTCCTCCTGAGTATGGTGTTTCCTTAACAAGCAGGCTTTAAAATGTTTAGTACAGTTTCCAGCTGTATTTTAATTTCATGAAGAGTATTCTTCTTGGGTGGAAAGTAAAGTTGTGGAAGAAAGAGGAGGAGACAGGTGTTTCCTCCTCTTTCATCCCAAGTATGGTGCCGTGTCCATAGGGTAGTAAATATGTTATGGGCTTTAGTCTAAATTTTAAAGAAGCTGTGAAAACTGCTGGATCTATTTTGGAAATAGAGTTCACTGCCCAATAGTCATGTAAGCTGCGATCTGCTACTCCAATGTCTCCTTTCAGCAAACTGTAATGAGGGAAAAGTGTCTTGAAATTTTGTTGTTGTTGTTCTTTGTCTTGATCACAGATATGCTGAATTGTTTCTATTACTTACAGCAGAGAGGTTTCATGTTAGGCTTAGGGAAACTCCTCTATATTCTTCCCTTATGAAAAAGAGCTTAAGAAAACCTGGAATAGGATCAGAAAGCTAATTTGAGTTCTAACTAAATTTATCTTACATTTGTTTATTTTGTCAAGCTCATTCAAAATCATTTCAAAATTATCTTGCCTATCAGGGCATATAATCTTTGGTAGAGATCAGCACCAGTTCATTGATATTAATTACATTATGGGGGTGTGCATGTGAGGAGGGGGGGACTTTTTAAAAAGCATTTTCAGGAGAAAAATAGAGGTGTCCTTTTTTTCTATGTTGCCCCCCCCCCATTGCCACCTTCCCTGCAACCAGATTTTTTCACTCTCTGGCAGAGGGAAGCATGATGGACAACAACAAGAACACAAGGAGGAGTATCAGCAAGAGGAAACCTGAAGCATACTGCCTGAATTCAATTTTTGGTTTCTCCTCCATTGATTTTTATTTTCAACAATGTGTTGATTTGTACACTTTTTTGCATAGCCTCTAACTTTCCTGATTAGGCAGGGATAGTCCCAGTTAATACTTTGCCATCCCATTTTACTCCAGCTGCTTCTAAAATGTCCCAATGTTTCTGCCTCACTTTCCTCCTTTCTCCTCAGCTTATTTCTCATTAGTGTAAACTGAATTCAAAGTGCAAAAATATTTTAAACTCAATTAAATTCAGCTGGGGATGGGGAGGAGAGGAGAGGTTGAATCTTGTTCTTCCTAGTAAGCTGAGAGAAAAGCAAACTGCTGCAGCCTCTTCTAGGTTGTCTGTTCTTTATTATTACTTTTGCCATCTTCACCACACTATGATGTTGCTTGGCCACATGTGTCCCAATTTCACCTGTGAAATGTTGGAGGGTATGTTGTTAGTGAGTCCTTGGTTGCTTCTTATCTTTCTTCTGAGCATCACCAGTGTGAAGGCAGTTAATAACAACAAAATGATGCTATTGCTATTTGCTTCACTGGTGCAAGATCACCCACGCACATGATCATTTCTTCCATAAATAGTGTCCTCCAGTGCCCCAGTTTGCATAGGGAGTGGGTGCATGTATGAGAGGAGACATGATCTTGCTCTAAGGAAAGAGGTGAGAAGAGTGGTCCTTGAACTACAGCAGCAGCAGCAGCAGCAACAACAACAACAACAACAACAACAACAACAACACCCAAAACCAAAACCAAAACCAAAAGAAAGAAAGAAAAACAACCACCAACAAAGGAAGAGTGGAAAGAGAAATAGCAGAACAGGGATATATCCACACACTTCAGTCCATCAGTAGTAGGTTCAACAGATAAAATACACACATTATAACACTAGCTAACATTCCAGCCTCATAAGTGCTCTCTTGGCTAGTCCATCACATCTCCTTTCTGGTTCCCACACTACATTCCAGAACTCTCACCACCATTCATATGGTTATCTACTCATCTTGTCTTTGGGCAGCATCATTTCTTTTGTCTTGTCTCCCAGTGACCATCTTTAAAATTGAACTTGTCATTTCATCCCCATAACCACCAATTTTGCAGTTCTATTGCTATTCTCACACACATCATGCTTATATAGGTCTGTTCCTAGGCAGCTCACTTCATGTATCTGAGGAAGTGGACTCAAGTCTATGAAAGCTCAAATGGAATCATAGTATCATAACTCTGTAGTGCGAAAGGGTTCTAGTTCTGCATTGTACAGTCTTGAGTAGCTTCCCTGAGTACCATCTTTTGGTTTCCAACCATTTGTTTTTAATCTGTTATCCTTCCTGACACTCTCAACTGTTTAACCCAGCTTTTTGTCAGTTGCCCTCCATCAGCTTTTCTCCATTCCAAGGTGAGTCAAGATTTGGGAAGCACACTGTATTCATCTCCCACTGCACCACCCACCTTCAAATATGTTTTATTTCAGGAAAGAGAAATGCTCCTGAAGCCTCATAGTGAACATAGGGACATTTCCTGAGCCATTTAAGTTCATGAGAGGCCTTTCCTCCCCATGAATGGGAAGTTAACTTAAGGTTCACTTGCATATTTAACAAAAGCTATTTCTGAAACTAAACTCTCTCTCTCTCTCTCTCTGTGTGTGTGTGTGTATGATAAAATTTCTACCAATCTAAAATGCACTCTTTGCTTTACACAAATGTTGGGTTTTGTGTCAAAACCATGAAGTTTTTTTAACAACAACAACAACAACAACAACAAAAAGCTAAACAACTTGCAGCAGCTGACCATTTTCTCATTGGCTGTCTTGTATTGCTGGGACAGGATTTTTCACCTTTATTCCAACAAGGTATTTATTGTAGTAATGTACCATAAATGTAAACTCCAGCATAGAATTAACCTAAGTGTAATAAAATATCCTGTTTTCAATGTAACTATAATTAATGTGTTATATATATATATATATATATATATATATATATATATATATATACACACACACACACACAGTCACTCACAAATGTAATATAACACCACAATTTCACTAACTTTACTGTCTCTTTCCTTGGTTAATTGTTTTGAAATCCCCAAAGAGTTACAGTGATTTTGGCAAATGTAGATTAGAAATATTGCCTGGGATTAGTTTTCTTTAAGAATAGGTGAAGCAAAAAACTACTTCAAAAACACATTCACTTTAATTTCATTTTCCCCTATAATTTAGCAATTAAATTATGAATACATTAATTTATTTATTTGTTTGTTTGTTTTTAACCACATTTCATTTTTCTCTCAGTGACTTGTGTAATTCGATTTACCACAGCATCAAACCAAAAGTTTCTGATCTGGTCTGCTGTTCACATTGCCACTAAATAGTAAAAGCAATAACTTTTTATGTGTAACATAAAACTTTTATGAACAAGTAAATTATCACTCTCTTCACTGTGCATTTCTTTCAGTACTGGTTAGTTTTGAATACTTGGACAGATTCTCCTAAAACAGTACACTGGAGTTGTTAC
>CM034708.1:88653571-88666827 GCA_020142125.1 Phrynosoma platyrhinos | reverse complement strand
GAAGGAAGGTGAATTTGTCCCCTTTACTTCATCTGCACAGCTGATGGCTGATTCCCAGAGCACTTGAAAATTTGAGGGGAGGGGTGTTCCTCTTGGGAACAAGATGAAAGGGTGGATTTTAAAATAAATAAATAAATAAATATTGACAGCTTATGCACACTGTTGCTTTTGTATAGTTGCCACTGGGGGGTTGGGTTAGGCCATCCTCTCAGGTTGGGACAGTATGACTCTCCCCAAGGTGAACCTATTACAAGGATTTATTAGTAAGAGATCTTCAGAGGGGTTTGCCATTGCCATCCTCCAAGGTTGAGGGGGGTTTCCCCCAAATAGTGTGATGTAGATGTGCATCATTTGATTGGCAATTTTTAAAAAAATCCTGAGAATGATTGAAATGGTGGCCCCATTTTAAATCAATAAAATTGGTAATGTGAACATTAACAGGGTTAAATTGCCACAGAGAGGTTTGGTTGGGGTAAACATAGCGCCTAAGCATGGGGCCACCCTGGAAAGCATGGCGGCCACCCAAGCATGGCAGCATGGGGCCACCCTGGGAAGGTGCGTCGCAGGACCGAGGCATCCCCATGCCTCGATCCTGCAGCGCACCTTCGCCGCCCCTGAAAGGAGCACTAAAATAGTGCTCCTTTCACAAGTCAGTGAAAGTGCGCCGCAAAAGCTTGTGGTGCACTTTTGCTGACTTTTCTGCCGCAGTGTGTTCAGACGCTGCGGCGGGAGGTTGCCCTCAGAGCGCCAGCCATGCGGAGGGCCGGAGGCTCCGAGGGCAACCTCGGGAGGAGGAAGGGGCGCCGAGTGTGCAGCTGCCCCTCCTCTTCCCTGCCTCCAAGATGGCCCTATTAGCTGTCTACTGAGGCCCTTAGTGGGAACTTTGATTTGGTATTGCATCATCAAGTCTCCCCACATCTACTCAGTACAAAAATGCTAGTGTGAATGTGCCCTTGTATAGGAGTGAGAATATTGTTATTAGAATCAATAACTAGTGTATCAGAATAAGAAACATAAAGATCCTCTGCTCTTACACAAAGCTGTTGATTGAAACATACTAGCATAGTATTTCCTACAAGTTTATGCATGTATGTTCATAAATTTCAGGGGTCCATTCCCATTTGGCTGTAGTGTCTATTGAGACATAAGCCACTGTGAGAATGCTGCCCCAGCAGGACAGGGAAAACCTGGAATTTATTTATTTATTTATTTATATCCCACCCTTTCCCCAAAACTGAGACTCAGGGTGGCTCACAACATTAAAAACAGTACAGTGGTATCAGTGGATTCCATGATGGATTTCACTGACATCTCTAGTTTATCATATCCCTGATGTTAGAGGTGAGTATTCTCAGATATTGTCTTTATTTGATTTAAATATGAGCAATATAGTGTCTTTCAAATCCATGTTTTTAATTTTACAGTGCTTGTTTTCCTTCTCCCTTCAGCCTCAAATTATTATATTTTCCCCACTCTCTTCCTCTATAGAAATCATTCACCATCATGAGTAGAATCTAGCATTACTTCAACAAAATATGGCTGCTTTCCATCACATTTGCTTGAACCAGGCAGGAGCTATGGACACAAAAGTAGCTTTGGTTTCTAGCTAGATAACAACTCACATTTACCAATGCGTGTTGCATATGTATGTTCCCAAAATGATCAGGGGTCTGCATGCATGTGTGTGCATGTATATCTTCTTTAGTGATCAGAATATACATGTCTGGCCAAATGTTTCTACAGGTGGCCTGAGGTGTGAGCTGGAGCAGGGGAATTACCCACCATAATGTGTTGTGTTGTCCCATTCCAGGCTGTGTTATAGTACATATCATCTATCTGGAACAGAGAATAAGGGACTCTTTGTTAGCCTAGATCAGAAGTGACGAGTCAAGGAGCACCCCCAGACTGTGAACACAGTCCTTCACGGAGAGTGTGAGCACGTCAAGGACTGGAGGTTGCAACCCAATTCTCGGTTTCAGGGCAGCTACTGTTAGCACCTCAATTTTGTCTGGATTCAGTCTCAATCTGTTTTTCCTCATCCAGCCCATTACTGCCCAAAGATATTCATTGAGAGAGAAGACGCCATCGGAATTCGAGGCCAATGATCAAGACATGGAAAAATAGATCTGGGTGTCATCAGCGTACTAATAACACCCAGCTCCATAACTCTGAATGCGTACTGATAACACCCAGTGGCTTCAGATAGATGTTAATAACATTGGGGACCGAAAGGCACCCTGTGGAACAACACAAGTGAGCTCCTTTTTGCTGAGATGTCTAGAAGCACCAACAGGGCAAACTACCCTTGTTGATGCTCAGATGCAGGTCATCAGTCAAGGCAACCATGGCAGTCTCCACCACAAAGCCTGTTCTGAAGCCACTTTGAAATGGATCTAGATAATCAGTTTCATCCAAGACAGCTTGGAGTTGAAGAGCAACCGCCCTCTCAATTATTCATATCCAGGGGGTCCAGGAAAGGTTTTTTTCAGAAGCTGCCTAACAGCTGCTTCCTTCAGACAAGATGGAATATGTCTTTCCCTGAGGGATGCATAGATGATGTCCGTGAGGAACATCATCAAAGAATCTCCCCCCTGGATGGCCAGACGTGAAGTTCAAGGGTCAAGAAGGCAGGTCGTTTTCCTCACTCTACCAAGGAACTTGTTCACATTATTTGTACTCACAGATTGAAACTGATCCAGGATAATTTAAATAACAGAGTTGCTGGACACCTCATCAATTGTTTCTGTCAAAACCCTGGCATCTTAGTCTGCTCTTATCTGAGAGATTTTATCTGCAAAGAAGTTGTTGGCCATTGTTGGGTTAAGTAATGGGTTCTGCGCAAGAGGTACTTACCTCAGTTCCCTTACCACCCTAAACAGCTCTGCTGGATGGGACTCTGCAGACACAATACGTGCAGAGGAGAAAGATCACTGCGCTGCATGTGTTGCCTCCTGATAGGACCAAAGATAGTTCCTATGGCAAGTCTGGTCAGATATGAGTCGAGTTTTCCACCAGTTGCACTCTAGTCATTGTCCAACCTGCTTCATTTTCCTAAAGTCAGATGTATACCACGGTTTACAGTTAGGAGAGGGTTGGAAAGGACGCTTGGGAGCGATCATGTTGATAGACTTGGTAAGATCAGTGTTCCAAGTATTAACCAAAACTTCAACAGAATCACCGGCGTTACCAACCATTAAACCATCTAAAGCTCTCTGGAAACCAATTGGTTCCATTAGCCTTCATGGGTGGACCATTCTAATAGGTCTGCCTCCCCTGGTGGGGTGGATAGAGGCTCTTAGTTTAGTCTTTAAAAGGAAATGATCTGTCCATGACAATGCAGTGGTTTGAATAACCTCCGCCCATGGATATTCCTTTTCCATACTAAAGACCACATTAAGGGTATGACCCGCACAATGTGTGGGCCCACTGACCAATTGGGATAGCCCCATGTTTGTCATGGTTTCCATGAACTCCCGAGCCACACCTGTCAGATCTGTCAAACTGGTTTTAAGTGGAATGTTGAAGTCACCCAAAACTAAAAGTCTGGGCAACTCCAGCAACAACTCAGAGACAAGCTGTGTCAGCTCGGTTAGGGAGTCTGCTAGACAATGGGGTGGACGGTATATGTATATGTATATATAACTGATACTCTTTTCAGTGTTCTAATAAAGTCTCATGTTTGGTCTAAATCATTTACATGCTAACTCAGGTTCTCCCAAGACATATAATTCAGTGCTGATAACCACATATTCTGTAAATGTTTGTGTGCAAATTACCTTTCAGATAAGCCTTGTAGCTAGTCAATTATTTCCTCTTTATTGCATCTCCCATTATAAAAAAATTATAAGACTTTTGGAGAATTGTGATTTCTAATTCTAATAAACACTGTGTTTGTTACTATTGAATTCACCACAAGTGTTTTAATTATTACAGCATGTTCAATTCCATAAGACATGACATTGTATCATTTTGTGTATTGACTATTGCTGACATTTATAAAGAAAGAACAGGCTGGGAAAAAAAAACATCTTTTGAGGAAAAGCTTGCAGAAAAGAGATTCTCTAGCTATAAACAGTGGAATATCAAGAGAAAGGCTGAGGCTTCCGAACCCAAAGCCCTTGAAGTACTTTTTCTAAGAAACTGTGTTAAGATCAGAAGCTCAAGGGGGAACATACTGTTCTTGCTTCCAACAAGAACCTTCTGTATTACAACTAAAAGCTTTTCAAGGGGTTACAAATAAACATCATACAAGGGGAGAAAGGCAGTTACCATGAAGGCATAGATGGCTTCTAGCAACCTTCTCCCAAAATGCAATTCTTGTACATATAGATATTTTATTTAATATTTCTGAAGATTTAAAAGATGTAAGTTGTGATAGAACATTAAAAGAAACATTTCTAAATATATATACAAAGTCATCCAGAGCAGGAATTACAGTTCATTATACAAAAAGAACAAAATATTTTTCCTTAATTATATACCAGCATATTTAAAGAGCTGATGTTGTGATCTTAAACATTATATGTTTAATTATTTCACATAAGAACAACTGAAATCAATTGGTTCTATTCTAAATAACTTTGGTAGATCATCTGACAGGCTTGTTCTGGAGTGAGAAAATTGAATAGATTAATATGCTTGCTTAGGCCACAAATATCCCATTACTACCAGAACTAGACCAGAATCTGTGAGATATATGTATAATCTGAGTTAGAACAATCTACAAACAGAATCAGTATCTGCCAATTTCTGTTGGGATCCACACAGGGAAGAAATTGAAATTATTCTTATTTATGAATGGTAATCATTATAGTCTCAATATGCCATTATTGAAAGTGGCACCATCTCCCAGGAGATGGTAGTTGACTCCTAACATGAACCAGTCTGAACCCTATGTGGCTGCCAACAACTTTTTTTAAAGCTTTCAAGCAACACAGAGGTAAATGGGTTTGCCCTTCTTTGAGCATCCTTCTGGTGCCTTCTGTTCATGCAGCAAAAGATCCCAACTTCAGGTAAAGATCCATGCCATTACTGCCAATTGGATTGCTACTGGGACTGAGGATTTATGTTAGTGGGACTGGACACTGAAAGAAAGTAAGGTTGTTCAAGATCTGGCCTCTGGACACAGGAGAGTGCTGGTTTTGCCAGTATGTAGTTTCTGGTTCTTGGTACCAAATGTAACAAATTGCTGCTGGATCATGGCCCTGGTTTTAGCCTCTGATCACAATAAGTTGTCCCATGTCAGTGGTTGCAGGCCCTGAGGACTTTATCCAGTGAGGCCAAACTATATTTTCCAATATGTATGGAACCAGTCACCATTCATGCAGGAGGACAAGGGCTGGATCCTCCATTAGGGGAAGACCTGTAAAGGAGACCAACTGAGGCTAGGCGCTGGTGCTTGGGACAGCTGGTGGTGAGCTGCTTCCCTTGTATTGCTGTCAATGTTTCTCCCTTAGGTTTGGACCTGTCCAAATGGGCTTATTTGGACAGGCCTTGATTGTCCTACATGGGTCCTGCCCAGTTGTCTCTTGGACACTAGTTTCCCTTATTCTTGGACCCAGCTTGGTTATAGAAAGAAAAGCTGGTGGGTTCCTCCTGGATTTGTCCTACCTGTTGGCTTCCCAATGTTCTCAAACTTTTCTGTGGCCACTGTCTGGGGTTGGGAATGATGTAGAAGAATCCTCTTGGGCTCCTGAAAAGGCTCTTGCCACTTCTCTAAGCTTCGCCTCACCCTAGCCACACCCTGCTGTTCCTAAGTTTTTTTTTCTTTTTCCTCAGTCTTTTTCTGTGAGCAGATACACCTGAGGTCTGTTGCCTGGCACCCTTCTACTGTAGACATCAACCAGCAGAAGGGGCTTCAGTAGTTGAGGAGATCTGTGACACTCTGTTGTTTAAGTATGCAATAAATTACTACTTGGATTGGCTGAGTTTCATCATGCTGTTACAAATATTGCTTTGATGATATTTTGATGGAAATCCATAACATTTTCTAGAAAATGAATGTACTGCCATGGGAAGTCTGCTTCCTTCTCATCCCAGTTGCATACCTTTAATAGGATTCCCAGATTAGGGCTATCCCAGTCCCTGAGATCCCTGGTAATATCCCAGTCCCTGAGATCCCTGGTAATATTACAAAGGGCAGATGTCATTGAGCAAGATACATGCTTTTTCAAATAAGCAGTAGTTCAAATAAAAAAGACAAAGTCTAACAAATGAGGAAAATACAGATTACACTTTCTTTTCAAGGCAGCAGTCTCACCCTCAGATTCTTCCCCCTCAGTTTGAGGACTGGAGAAGAAGTTCCAGGTCTTAGGATTTCTGTCCCTGAGATCCTATTCAAGATCCTGTTGAAGCATTACACTGGTATGACATCCATTCTATCAGCACAGAGGTGGAATTGTGACACCCTTCAAATGGGGATGAACTGCAACTGTCCCATTTTGGGGATGTTGGGTTTTTTGTGGGTTTTTAGTTGTGTGGTTTTTGTTGTTGTTGTTGTTGTTTTTGCTCCATTCTCCTTTCTATTGCCTTCAATTACTCTTTCTCCTTCTTGGGTATAATGTGGCAAAAGCAGCCATCACAAAGGTAAGAGGCTCTGCAGTGGGAAGCTATAATATCATTGGGAGATGCTGATCACAGGATTCAAGGAAGAAGGACCATCAATGCTGACACTACTGTTTTCAAGAAAACTGACAGCCCAGATATATTGGTGGGATGTTATACTTCACACAACATTAGATTGAATTTTGACCAGAGCTAGTAATCATTTTTGACAAATAAACTTCATTATTTATGAGCTTTATAAAACAAAAACAAAACAAAAGCAATAGTTCAAGCCTCCCTGCCTTTAATGCCATGGCTTCTGATGACTCACTTTTTAAACACTTGCAAATTACAGACAAATTCCATTCATTTAACAGAGTTTTTATTCTTTTGTCAGCTCTTCCTGCCTATGAGGCTTATGGCCTTTACAGACTGCCAGAAATAGTGCAGCTTCATCCACTTTAATTGTCCTGGTTCAGTGCTAGGGAATCATGGGAATTTTTTTTCTGGGACACTGAGCCTTTTCTGCCAGAGAGTTCTGGTGCCACAATAAACTACAGTTCCCATGATTCCTTAGCACTGAGCCAGGACAGTTAAAGTGACCTCAAGTTGCACTATTTCTGGCAGTCTGTAAAGGCCCTTACCTGGAACCACTCATGCATGTGTGTGTGTGTGTGTGTGTGCGCGTGTGTAGTGTAGTGTGATGATTTAGATTTTGCACATATCCAAAAGTGATATATAATGTCTGGTTTACCTTTTCAATGGCCAAAATTCATTTGCAATCTTAGCCCCCCCTCTGCCTCAAAAAACAAAACAGAACCACAACACCTTGGGTTTCACTTTTTCAATCTATCTCACCTTCTGACAAACATCTGTTCCCCAACCCATAAGATAAGTGGGGGCTTCCTATAAGTGAAAAAGAGAATAAATAAGAAAATTAAGGAATTTTGTTAACCAGCTATCAGATCTTATAAAATGTTAAAGTTTAATCCACTATACTTTAAAGGTTCTATAACACAGTCTCTCTATCTTCACTGTATGTATATACTAAGTGGATGGTTATATTTTGTAATGATGAGATGATTTATAAGCATAAGTGTGACATACTGTAGAGTATTGATTCATTGCTGTTATTGATCACTTTTGAGTTTAGCTTTCTGAAGTTCTCATACCTTGCATTTAGTTTTAAGAAGATATGAGCTGGTTCATTTTCCCTCTCTTGACAGAATATATATTATCTGAGGGCTTATAAATCATGTATGGTGCTGCAAGTTCTTACAGCCTGAACTAAAGATCTGATTTCTAGGTATAAAAGTTTTTCAGATTCTGGTTTACCCTTAACAACATTTGCTCCATCTGTCCTTCAGTCCTTTCACACTTCACACTTAGAGCAGTATAATTCCACTTTAACTGTCATGGTTTTCTTCTATGGTATTCTGGGATCTACAGTGTTGGAAGGAACACTTCTCAGCCAGAAAACTTGGGGGGGATGCAGACGAGGGCGTCCAAGACGCCCTGGTCCGCAGCGCCGCGGGGCCAAGGCAGCCTCACCACGGCGCTTCCCCAGCGAATCTAAAAGGAGCGCCAAATTGGCGCTCCTTTTAGATTTAAGGGAAAGTGCGCCCCAAAAGCA
This sequence comes from Phrynosoma platyrhinos, assembly GCA_020142125.1. Taxonomy (NCBI): domain Eukaryota; kingdom Metazoa; phylum Chordata; class Lepidosauria; order Squamata; family Phrynosomatidae; genus Phrynosoma; species Phrynosoma platyrhinos. The sequence continues at coordinate 88,658,651 of CM034708.1, read as the reverse complement.
GCGGGCGCACTTTCCCCGACTCAAACGGTGCAGCGCATGTGGGCGCTGCGCCGTGAGGTCACCCCCGGAGCGCCGGCCGTCCGGTGACCCGGAAGCTCCGGGGGGGACCTCAGGAATAGGAAGGGGTGCCGCTCGTGCGGCTGCCCCTCCTCTTCCTTGCCCGGAAGATGGCTCAATTAGCCGTCTGCCGAGGCAGTGAGTGCCTCACCAAATTGCACACCCTCAAGGTTCCATAGGGTATTGCCATGGCAGTCAAAGTGGAATCACAGTACTATAAATTGTGTAGTTTGAAAGGACCCCTTCTCCAAAAAAGCTTACACAGATTTTGTAATTCATGGCATCATCCATGTGAGAAAATGCCTGCCACATTATTGTTGTCATTGTATTGCTTCTCTAGATTAGTGGCTCCAAACCATTGAATTATTTATTGCATTCCAAATATTTTTGCCATGTGGGGTATGTGTGCTGCTTCTTACTGTTGTTGGTGGGAGATTGCTTTTTTGTTTGTTTATTTTTTTACTCAAAATAAGGGTTCATGGCTGCTTACAGCAGCATAGGATGTTGCCTCCTGCTGCAAAGATGTTCAAAGACATTTCTTTACTGTCCCTTTCTTTCTCAGCAGGGCATTAGCCAGCCAATAGGAAGGGTTGCTCCAGGTGAAGTAGGAAGTGCTAAGCACCCTATGGAGTGATATGTACTTCATGTTGCTCTTTGATAACCTGCCATGAAGGAAGGAATTATTTTAAAAAAGAAATACATTATTTTAAACAGCACTGAAATAGGGGCTTCTTCAGCTTCAGAATGGTTTAAATAAATTCCTTCCTTCCTGAATTGGAACTAGAGAACCAATGGGAAGGGTCCCTCCAGTAGAAGAAAGAAGAACTGTTTCATGTCATTCTTTAGTATTCAGCACAGAGGTAAAGATTTGTTTTTAAAAATGGTGGTGTTTTAACAGTGCTCCTCCTGTTACAGTGTTGCTTAAAATTACATCTTTACCAGTTTCCCCCTTCTCGGCAGAATCAGTGAAAGGGATTGAGATTGCTCCAAGAGTAATAAGAAATGAAATTTTTCCTTTGGAAGGACCCCTCACTTTCCTCTCTATTACCATGCTGGGAGGGAATACCCAAGTAAAGGGAAAATATTTTGCATCCAGCCACAAAGAAGAAAAATTCTGTAAGCTGAGAGACATTCTTTGTTTTTGGTTTGTTTCTGGTTTTTTTAACATAATGTTAGCGTATGTACTCCATTTCTTTCTTGATATTTTAGCAATGTGGAGTTCCCTATGACCCCAGCCTGATCCTTGGGAGATGGCAGCCATAATCCCCTAAATGTAAGGTCAGGTAGGCAATGCTGAAGTTGCTCAAGACCACTATAAGATTTCCTGAACAGGCAGGTTTGGGAGTTGCCCTTGGGAATATCCCATTATACTGGAAAAGATACACAACGGTGTTTGTTTGTCTCAGTCTCACACGTAATGGGACAGTGATCAGATTTGATTGCACCCCTTTTCTCTAGCTTCCTTTCCTTGATAATTTTGAAACTAAATGCATTGTTTGGACTATGTCCATGCTTAGGTAAACAATGGTAAACCCATCAAGTCTTTGTCCACCTATAGCTAGGAGGCAGAAATTGCCCTTAAAAACCCCTGGATTTTGGCAGACCGTGTGCTACCTTGGAAGTGCATGCTGAATCTCTGTCGGTCTGCGCTCTGAGATAGTTCCCATGACCCCCACTTGATGGTCATGCCATTCCACTGAACCCATCCACATTCACTGCCAGAAGTCTAGAAGAGTCCCTTGGGTGTAAGTATATTCCTCTATCCTGGTCCCCTCTCTGCTCTCCCCACTCCTTCCCACCTATTCTTCTAGTATGCATGTGTGTGCCTTATTTTGGATGTGTGCTTACTGTGCTAATAAGTATTTTAGACTTTAATTCAGAGTTTGGTTCCTCTCAGCATCATTCCCCGCCTGAACCCTTACGTCTCTGGTATACATTTGGATAGATCCCTGAAGCGAAGTTGGGCACTTCACTTTTGCATATTTGAGCTAATTATAAATTCCCCAAAATTAGGCTCGTTTCCCAACAATAAAGACTCTTCCAGAAATGACTAATGGGTGTGGTGGGGGAGGTGAGGGTGTCTGTAATTTTTACTGTACATCCCATTTTAAAAAAAGATCCAAATATTTTTTTGACAATTATGCATCATTTCAGACTATAACCACTCCCCCATTTTTCTCAGTTTTCTGAAGTATCATTTCTGAAAGATGAGGCTATATATATATTATATATATTAGCCTTCACCTGAGTAGCTGCAATCAAAGTGAGCATGTTCACTTCCTCATCCCTCTCCTGTTTTCACTCTGCATAAGCAGGCAGAGTGCCAGAAGTTCAAAAGCTGAAGGATCAAGCAATAGCTGATACCAGTCCAATCCAACAGTCCAACAATAGTACATCTAAGCAAAGTCCATAAGTAGCAAAAAACAAAGTCAAGAAGCAGTCCAGGATCATGAATTACAGAGTTAGATCTTGCAGTACATGCAGGCTAAAAAAAGAAATCAAGGTTGTTTCCAGAAACCAAAAGGAGAAATGGCTCTTGACGTATAAAACATGATGAGTCAGCTCCACCCAACTTGCAGGATCTGGGCAAGGCAGCGGAAGACGGGGATTCTTGAAGATGTCTTATCCACAGAGTTGCCATGAGTCAAAAATGACTCAAGGGTACTGACAACAAATAAAGACCAACATAGAAGTAATTTGCTTGCTAATATTTGAGAGGATCTTGAAGGTGGCTTCACCAAATGAGGTTAAAAAAGGGACCAAAAGGTAGAACAACAGAAACAAACTGATGTTATTGGAAAATGTGAAAGCAAAAACCAATCTGAAGCAAGGTATAAGAATAAAGAGATGGGGTGTGGGAGAAAGAAGAGCAAAAAAATGTGAAAAGGGCCCACATATTCAAAATCAGAAGAGAGAGTTAGGGCCTAAGCAGATGGGCGGCCATGGGCCACCCCAAGAAGCTGTGAATTGGGGCTGAGGTAGCTGCACTCATTGGCCCCAATCTGCAGCTTCTCAGTCCCTGGAAGGAGTGCTAAAATAACGCTCCTTCCGCAAGGTGCCGAAGGTGCACCACAGGAGGCGTTGGGCGCACCTTTGGCGTCTCTTATGACACAGCGTGTGCGGATGCTGTGGTGGAAATATGTCATCGGAGTGCCCGTCATGTGAGTGATGGGCGCTCTGATGACGTATTTGGGAAGGGGTTGGGGCACCCTGTGTGAGGCTGCCCCTCTCCTTTCTTGCGTCCAAGATGGCGCAAAGTGCAGTCTGCTTCCCCCCACAGTTAATATGAAAAGATCAGTAAACCTTAACTTTAAAAGATTGTTTAAGCTTCTGGAATCCAAGACAAAACCTTGTAAAATCAGATAAGTAAAAGGGACAGTAATGACAACAAAAAGGAGAGATGATAACGAGTATAATTGAACCTACACAAAAAATAAGTTTGGCCAAACCTATTTATACAGCAAGGCAGCAAGAACAGGATATAGTAAACAAAAGGGGGATGCAGACAGACAGCCGTGGCCTGCTCTGGGAAGTGAAGAACTGGCCCCAATCCTCCCTTCTGCCAGCCATGGAAGAAGCGCTAAAATGCTGGTCCTTCCAGAACTGGCAGAAGGGATGCATCAAGAGCTGCCACATGGCTCTTCTGCACCTCTTCCGGCACAGTGCATGATGACACTGTGCTAGGAAGATGTATTTCAGGGCACACCATACATAACAGTGCACACTTTGATGACATCCTGGGGGAGGCATTAAGGTGGCCACCATGCAGCTGCCCCTCCCCTTCTGTGCCTCTAAGATGGTGCTTTGTGCTATCTGCAGAGGCCCAAAGAGAGCAGAGATACTAATGAGAATAATTTAGATTTAACAGAGAAAAGGAATCTGCAGAAACCATATTCCCAATATATTAGAACCATTACCACCCTTCATTAGTACTGAAAAAAAACCTCAATTGGCCTGTATAAACTATCCAAAGCAATATGGCTTTGTAACATAGGGGGTGTGCAGATGGGCAGCTCTGGGGAAGCCATAGCCCCAATCCTCCCATTTTTTTGCCACCCCGAAAAGAATGGCAAAATGCCACTCCTTTTAGGGGTGGCAAAAGGCTGCCCTAAGATCCAGCGCATGGATTTTCCTTGCCCCTTCCTGCTTAGTGTGTCAGAACGCTGCACTGGAGGGGCGTCCTGACACCGGCACCATGTGTAACTGCATGTGGCATCAGGATGGCATCAGTGTGGCTTTGGGGCAGTAGGTGTGTGGCTGCCCTACCCCAACTGTGCCCCCAGGTCAGCCCTTTGTGTTGGTCTGCAGAGGCCCATAGTCTCAATAGAAAGATCATTTTATCAAACAGATAAAAACACTTATGATAACCTTCCTAACAGAAGAGGACATTGAGAGCATAGAATATCTTTTCTACAATTATTAGACTGCCAGAACAGTGGCAAGGAGTTATAAATTGAGAAGCCTATTTTGGCATCAACAGATGGAAGTCAGAAGAATCTTTGGCCACTTAACACCTTACCCCTTATTAGACACCCAACTAAACCAAGTAAAAGACAATTCTGTTAAGAAAATAAATAAGCTCTTTGCTTCCCCTAGGAACAGCAGATCGGGGCCCTGGCAATCACATGCCACAGGCTGGATCTGGCTTTTTGCCACTTCAAAAAGAGCTGGCAAATGCCGCTTCTTTTTGGAGTAGCAGAAAGCAGCTCTTAGCACCATTGCAGCAGCTCTTTTGCAGTCCTCTCGTTCAGCGTGGATCACCCTGATGCCTGTGTGGGCATGTGGCATGGCATCAGCATTGGGGCAGAGTCAGGGCCATTCCCACCCCAACTCCACCCCCAAGCCCACCCTTTTGGCCGGTCTGCACAAGCCCTAAGATAGAACAAACAGTGGATGTTGAGAACCGGATTTGTCTGGAAGTGACAAATGACAGTAATGGAAATGACACAGAGGTCCCTCTGGCCTGTACTAATACTGTAATGTTTGAAGAAGATTTAATAAAATCATACAAGAGACTCACACA
>CM034708.1:88605505-88624531 GCA_020142125.1 Phrynosoma platyrhinos | reverse complement strand
TTTGATGCATGCTGCTAATTTGGTGGAATAATGGCCCACTTCAGTTGGAGTTTCGGTGGACGTAAGGGGATGAGCGCCAGAATGAAGCGCCATATGTTTGCAACACTGCCGACACCCTTGACAAATCCTGGGCTAGCTCAGGCTAGGGATTTATAGGGTGCAGGGCAACCAGAATCTGGCTCATTTGATGGGGATGCAAGGAGAAAGGTACTGGGGGGAACTTTGGACATTTCTGGGGATGACAGGTTGGTTGTCTATAATCCATATGCAGATAACTCCAAGCCCCTTGGGATAACACTTTCCCTTTGATGTTATTGAGAGAAAACCGGCTAGATCTCTGGAATTCTACAAAGATCAGGAGATAATGATTGCGGCATACACATGTGCCAATTTAATTCTATGGGGGTCTGCCTGCCAGCAATATGATGAACATTTCAGCAATGCTGGTAAGTGGTGGAGGCAGCCCCGCAGGTTTGACCATAAATGTAATACTGGCATGGCACTAGGGGTGTGATGGCCCCTCCCATCATCACCACATCACAATTCTGGGATGGGGGAGGATTTATAGATCTGGGAGCCAATTTTGGATCATTTAATGGTGTGTTTTTGTGAGGAGATCTGAAATGCTCTAATGGGCAGAACTTCAGGTACACTCCAATGATGGTGGGACACATGGTTTTGGGGTATATATTTCTAACGGTAAGCGGGAGTTTGAGGGATGGCTTCAATCCTGGGTCGATAATTGGTGAACAGGACCTCACTTGCTTAGAATTATCCTATCGAGGTTGTGGTCCATTTGTGGCAGGGTCAATTGCAAACAAAATGGTGTGATTATGGTGTGATGACAAAAATATTGTCCACTTAGTGTACTCCCAGATCTCTAAATGTATTAATACATTTTCTCTGGTGTGGAATATAGTGCCACAATGTTTGAAGTTTAATGTTTTGTTACGAGCTCAATGTGTTTTGGATGACTAAATCTATTGAGGACTTCCTTTCATGTTTTCAGTTTTACAGGTTTGGTCAAATGGCTCCTGAGGCAGCTCCCTGACCAAGGGAGATATCAGTGCATCGTAGAAGCTGTAAAAAAAAATTGACAAGGGGACTCTACAGTCCATAGCCCCTTAGACAAGCAAGTCTTATCAGCTTGCGTTATGAGCATTAGGATCTTTTTTTTAAAATGTTGGGGGGTAGAGGGTTGGCCCTTGAGGGTGGAGGTGATCATTCATTTTGCAGTACACCTTAGTCAATTAGGTAATCTCCAGTGCCATTAAGGGCCGGATGGCAGAGATGTAATTTTATTTTAAAGCCAGAGTTTAATGATCCTATTGCTTAATTTAGAGTTTATGGGGCTTTCAATGGAAGGGCAAGGGAGTCCAGCTATTACGGAATAACTGTTTACAATTATCAGGTACAATACTGATTTAAAATTTGGCAATATTTCCCATCAACATGTTTTACACCTGAAGATGTGACATTGCCTGGAGCGGCAATTTTATTGGTCTTTTCTGCTGCCTTGGTAATTAGTGAAATTGTCCCTGGTTCTATCCTGGTGAATCTGGCTGGACTCTTTCATAATTGGATGTCCATTATTTTGAACAAGAGATTCATCTGACCATTCCGTGGTCAAAGTCTGATCAGTTGGGATTAAGACAATCTAATTTTGTTAGGGCACCTGATGGCCTTATTGGTTTAGTGTTGACAGTGTCAGAATGCCTCAGAATAAGGCCAAGAGTAAAGGAATATTTCTTTTCACAATTCTCTGGCCTTTCGTTAACACAGTTTTAATTTGATGCAGGAATGCGGGAGGTTTTGATACAGGTTGGTTGTGCCAGCAGCACAATTTTCTTTCATTCTTTTAGGATTTGGACAGCGACGGCTGCTACAGTACTTGGTTAAGCAATAATTCAAGTTACAAACTTGGCTGAGAACATCATTGTTAAGTCTTATGTGCGCACTTGAGGCAAATTGCACTTTTATTTCACTGACCTGTTTACTATTGTATTTAGCAGATTTGAATACCAGAGACGTATCAGTGCTTGGACACAGCTTAGTGTCTGGGACCGAACGATACTTCTTTGAAGATTCGACAGTGGGACTGAGAGATGTCAGAACTGTGAGGTTGCTGGATCATAGAGGAATGCTACCTAGAATTATTGAACTGTTGACGTCTTTTACACACCCCAAGATCTTAATATTTCAGTTACAAGAAACTGATTTTGAAAATGACAGCGTTACACTTAGCAAAAAATAATTGTTGCTGGAACGCAAGAGGTTAAGCGAAAGATTCCCAATTAATGTCCTCATGTGGCAAAGTGGTTAATTTGGTGATCCTGGTAGCATTTTGACGTTGGCTGCTTAGTACTGTGGACGAGACCTTGGGGGGCTTGGGAGTTGTTATTGTTGATTATGAATGAATTCAGGTTTTATGTCACACTTGTACAGGGCTGATGGTGTCTATCTCTCCCCGGTGGGACATGAATTATGGGACTTCTCTGGAATCATACATTAAAAGAGCAAAGGGGGGGAGGGGATGCCAAGCTAGGCTGGCCCCCTCCTGTGGTGGGCACGGCCCCCCCTTTGTGGAATAATTAGTTTAATAAGAAAATACTAATCGGGTTAATAAAAAATTCCTAAATTTGGTATATGTCATTAGGTTAACCAAATTTGTATGATGTCATTTTAACTTTTGATGATGTCATAATGTTATGATGTCATAAGAATTCTTATGATGTCATATCCAGTTGGGGGAGGGATTATTTACTGTTGTGTAATACTGCATAAATTAATGGAATTGACGCATGCCGTGTTAGAAGCAATTAATCCATAGCACTTGCTCTTAACTACACGTACGCATGTGTCAAGAATGAATTCGTGTTTAAGAAAACTGTTATTTAAATGTTTAATTGTTTGATATCAAGACCCTGTACAAAATAAAAGTTGTGGCCAATGATTTACCCAAAATAATCGCGTTCGGTGTCCTTTGTGCCAGTGCAAAGACACCCCCCGACACATCGGGAGGGGCCTTCTGTTGCGATGGCCCCATAAAAGGGCACCAACGTGCGATTGGCTGAGCAGACCGGAAGGCCCGCCCTTGCCGGCCTGCTTAGCCAATCAAATGGAGGTCTCGCTCCTGGGTCTCGCGAGGCTTAAAATCTCGCGAGATTTCAGGCAAGATTTCATGGGGCTATTTAGCTTCAAGCTGCCGTGTGTTGGCAGCCATTTTGGATTTGCAGATGAGCAACCCATCCCTCCCACCCTTAATTAGTAAACATGTTATTTACTCTCAGGTTTTGGCTGATCGCCTACTGGGGCCGGGAGGGAATTTTCCCAGAGGAACAATTTGTGTTTTTCACCCTCCCTGAGAATAATAACATTACCAATTACAAGTTAATAAATAAATAAATAAATAAATAAAAAGTTTTACTAATATGCTGGTTAGTAGGGGTGGAATAATAACGAATTTTGGTGAATTGTTTGTGGTAAAAAATTATACTTTTGTAATGTATAACTTTAGTCATAACTGGAGGTTCAGGGTCTATTGTTATTGGGTTTGATAAATTTGGTTGGTGGGCACGGACCCCCCCCCCCCACCTTTGGGGAATAATTAGGTTAATTAGAAAATACTAATTGGGTTAATAAAAAAATCCTAAATTCGGTATATGTCATTAGGTTAACCAAATTTGTATGACATCATTTTAACTTTTGATGATGTCATTATGTTATGATGTCATAAGAATTCTTATGACATCATATCCTGTTGGGGGAGGGATTATTTACTGTTGTGTAATACTGCATAAATTAATGGACTTGACGCATGCCGTGTTAGAAGCAATTAATCCATAGCGCTTGTGCTTAACTATACGTACGCATGTGTCAAGAATGAATTTGTGTTTAAGAAAACTGTTATTTAAATGTTTAATTGTTTGATATCAAGACCCTGTACAAAATAAAAGTTGTGGCCAATGATTTACCCAAAATAATCGCGTTCGGTGTCCTTTGTGCCGGTGCAACAGCATTTTCTGCACAGGAAACAAAATTTTCAGATAATAACATATATGTGCAGAAAATGTTGTTTTCTGATTCACACACATGCACATGCAGATATATGCAGTGTAAATTCCAACTATTTAATTATTTGTTTAAATATTTATAACTTACCCCATATCTGAGAATCACATTGTGGTACTCAATAAAAACACTGGAGCATTTTCTGTTCAGGAAACAACATTTTCTGTGTAGAAGCAATATAGTTTTCTGTGCCTAAAAAGTTGCTTTTTGTACAAAAAAGTTCAAATTTCACCCAAAATAAGACCTAAACTGCAAATAGTCTTCCAAAACATCAAAGCAGGAAGGAAGCTGCTAAAATCACTTCCTTCCAAGAAAATAATAGTGAAGAATTACATCCCTAATACCCAATGAAGATTTTGCCATAAAAGCTCTGGAAGAAGACTGGTCCCAAAATCTGGATACTGGGTCCTTCCTGCTGCCTCCCCCCAAAACCAGAAACCAACATCAATTGGCCAGTATGTATTTGCGCACACATACACCTCTATCACATGCTACAGGATGCAAACAGGAATGTGGAAGCAAGGAAACACTGTCATGCACCCATGTGGTCAGGCATATAATTTACAGCTATGGGAAAAAAGGACTGCAACCCTGAAGTACAATCAACAGCCCTTTTTGTGTTTTGATTTAATTAATGTGTATATGTATTCATTTGCACTGTTACTTGCAAAGAAAAGAAAAGCAAAGCAGCTTCATTTATATACTGCTTCATACCACACTATGCAGTGTCTAAGCGGTTTACAACTGTAACCTCATTGCCCCCAGCAGCTGGGTACTCATTTTAAAGGATGGAGGCCTGAGTCAAACCTGAGCCCTGGCTAGTATTGAACTTGTAACCTTGTGATTCATGAAGGAGTGGCTGCAGTACAGGCATTTAACCACTGTGCCACCAAGGCTAGCAAGGAATAAAACACTTAAATTGAAAAGGGAGGCAAACTGCAAAGGTCCAAAAATAACCAGCCAGAGAATAAAGTCTTCTAGCAATTTTCCACAAGCAAAACTGGGTAATTCAGATAGAGCATATTCTACAAGCCTCCATAGTCATATCTTGTCCCCTTTGAAAAGGGGGCAAATGGAAAATGTTTTTTTTTTTAAAAAAAAAAAAAAAAGATGCAGAGACAGACAAGTCCATTGAAAATGAAATAATTGAAGAACCATCACAAGCAGCTGACATGAAGAAAGTCTGTAACATAACATGACATTATTTATATTTGTTTTTCCTCAGAGGGATGTGATAGAAAGCAGAGAGAGGAATGTGTGGACTTATTTAAACAATAAGCACATGCTAAGCCAGCTGGTGCAGTCTGCTGGGACAGAATATATGGGTCAGCATATTCCATCATCAGCATTTTTTTATTCTGGTGAAGCACCTGCTTGAGTAAACAGGCAACATGGGGCCCCAGCGCAACAAAAGTGCATTATTAAAGAGATGGCTTTCCAGATTTGTGGCCTACTTAGACATATTTTTTCCCCAGAAACCAACTAAATCTTGTCAAAAGGAACTCCTGCTATTTACAAACATATTTCAATCAAACACCTCATTTCTTTAGCTGTTGCAGACATAACAGACAGTACCAAAATTACTAGGCACAGTAGACAGTGAACTTCTGTGGCATTTTGTTTACAACATCTGAGATAACTTTTTAATGACAATCATATTATGTTATAGCTTACAATGTGCTTGATATATTCTCCTCTTATGATTTTGGTTAAACCAAGAGAATTGGCTGATTGGTTGGTTAAGCTGAGAAAATATTGTTTAAAGAACTACCCAGTTTATTTCATTATTATTATTTCATTTATTTATATCCCACCTTTCTCCCAATATAGGGACTCCAGGAGGCTATGAATTCCAGGTGTGAAGAAGAATAGAGGATCAGAGTCTAGGGGCTTTGCAGACTGGCCTAAAGGGCTGGCCTGGGGGTGAAGATGGGGCAGGGCAGCCGCACACAGCCGGCCTGACTCCACCCTAACCCCATCCTGATGCCCTCTTGGTGCCGCATGTACACACACTGTGTCAAAAGGACACAGAAGAGCTGCAGCACTGACTCTTAGGGCAGTCTTTTGCCACCCCTAAAAGGAGTGGCATTTTGTCGCTCTTTTGGGGATGGCAAAAGGGAGGATCAGGGCCGCAACGTTTGGCTGCCATGGCCCCAATCTGCTGCTTCCAGGGTTGGCTCTGTGCTGCCCCTTTAGGCAGGTCTGTAAAGGCCTGGCCTTCTCTTTGGGAGGTTGCAGACTGCCAGAAATAGTGCAAATTGAGTCCACTTTTCGGGTTAGGGTTAGGGAATCATGGGAACTGTATTTTATTGTGGCACCAGAGATCTCTGACAGAGAAGACTCAATGTCTCAGAAAAAAAAAAAAACAATTCCCTAGCACTATCCCTAACCCTAAAGGTGGACTCAATTTGCACTATTTCTGGCAGTCTGCAACCCCCCTTACTTTCTTTTTTTCTTGGAAGAGCTCCCATATTTTAGAGCTGTGAAAGAAGCTGAAATACGAGGGATGAAACTTCTATTTGTGGGAGAGGGGGGATTTAGCCTGCAAGACACTAATAATAATAATAATAATAATAATAATAATAATAATAATAATAATAATTTTTATTTATATCCCGCCACTCTGCAGAGCAATCGGGGCGGCTTACAACATTACAATTTCCATACATTAAACAAAACATGAAATTCCAAATCCCATCCTTCAAGAAGTAAGGGTTCTTCTTATTCTAGGCTGGGTGGTGCTGGGCTTAGGGTCTCTCCCCCAGATGACATCGGATGGTAATGGAGGGAGGGCTCCTCTTCATATTTTAGGCCCGATGGTGCTCGGCCTAGTGTCTCTCCCCCAGATGACATCGGATGGTAATGGAGGGAGGGCTCTTCTTAATTTTAGGCTCAATGGTGCTCGGCCTAGTGTCTCTCCTCCAGATGACATTGGATGGTAATGGAGGGAGGGCTCCTCTTCTCCTTCTAGGCCCGATGGTGCTCAGCCTAGTGTCTCTCCCCCAGATGACATTGGATGGTAATGGAGGGAGGGCTCTTCTTATTATTTTAGGCCCGATGGTGCTCGGCCTAGTGTCTCTCCCCCAGATGACACTGAAAGTTTAAAAGCATGGAATAGGGCTGCTAGCAGGCAGCTGTGGTCACAACATTAATCTGCCAAGTTCCTCCTTCGAACAAGTTTCTGCATGGCAACCATCTTCTTTGGTTTTTCAGATCGCCTTTCACACACTCAGCCATTCTCTCACACTCATCCTCTAGGATGAATTCATGTAGATCTTACATGGTCCTATTTTTTGTTTTCATAAAGTTCAACAATAATCCTACCTTAGCATTTTCTTTTTTGACTTTCTTTAGTAATTGTTCCACATTGTTGTTTTCTGCCAGTAGTATGATGTCATCTGCATATCTTAGGTTGTTTATGTTCCTTCCTCCAATCTTCACTCCTCCTTCCTCTAAAGTCTAAACCTGCTATGTGTGCAATATTTTCTGCATACAGGTTGAACAAATAGCTTGATAGAATGCAGCCTTACCTGGCCCCTTTGATGATATTGAAAGATTTGTGAATTTTCATTATGTTTATTTATTTTTGTGCCTTGGATGCCTGAAATGCATGTGATTGGCTTTGATACAGACATGAACTAACTGATAGTCTCTTAACATTCATGTAATTGTATAAGTGAATATTTTATTTCCATAGTACAGAGTTTATCACTGATATCTTTTTGCCATATGCCTCTTGTCCATAAGTTACACAATTTCTGATGCTTTTATGTAATAAGCATACTAAATCTGTGAAATAGGTACACAGAGCAGGGGAAAGAACTGAACAAAACCCAAGCACAAACAGCCCTCCCCTTTGAAAACAATCAAAGTAATTGGGAACAGATGGGCTAAGCAATATGCAGCACAAGTATGAATAGGAAATGAAAGACCACATGAAAATCTGAAAGTCAAAACTATTCTCACTGGAATGAGTTGTTATGGTTTGGCCTGGAATGAAAGCTCTTGATGGTTAGAAGGCTAGTTCAAGATCTAGGTTTTGTGAATTAATCAACATATTCATGGTGATGGAAAAGGTTATCCAAGGCATAGTGCTGGCTGCATATTAATTTATGAGATTAGTCACCACTCCACCAAAGGGGTGATTTAAATCTTCAAATGGAAACAAAAAAAGTATTAAAATGTAGATGTTACATTTTCCCAGATTGTTTTTTTTAAAAAAAAAAACCCTCCCCCTCCCCATCAAATTGATCCTTTCTGCATTTGAATTAAGATGAACACATTTTATCTTGATTGATGCTGTTGGGTCCAGAGTTACAAAATTACAAGGGGAAATATGCTTTGGCAGTAGTTCTTTTGCAACTTTGGCTGCATTACAAATTTCAGCAACCAAACTTTTTCTGGAATATGATAGTGGAATGTGACATGCTATTGATATATGTAAAGGGGGCATCTTTTCAAGAAATATTTGTTACGGTGTTTTAAGATTTTGTGTATGCTTTTATATTTCTGTATCAATAAACTATATAGACCATCCAGAGATCTAACATATGAATTCAAATCTTCTTATATTTTCATCTAGAAGTGCTACTCTTTGCAGAAGGCAGGGCGTTAAGTTTTTCTATACATACAAAAGAGAGAAGGAGAAAAGAAGCTGGGTAACTTGCCTTTCCTCCTTCCACTTATTCCTTTGACACTTGACCATGGCAAGTTGTTTCCTCTTAGGATATAATCGCAGAGTTGAAGGTTAGGGAACAGGTTGAGGAGGACCGAGAAAAATATGAAGTTGGAAAAAGTTCAGTGATCACCCAGTATCTCCCCATCTTTTTGTTCAGGGACAAGTGCCACTACACTAGTTGTACCCCTAATGCTCATTTGACTATGCTACATAAACATGCTCAAATAGGAGTGACCTTGGTGATTTCACTCAGGCAAGAAATTAGTAGGAAATTTGATCAAAGAAAAAGCTCTTGTTGCCTTTTTAAGTAGGCTAAGTGAAATTTCTTGGAAGGGCTTGCATATCACCAAGTTATAACTGTGAAGACCACTTTTTCTTCCTCCAGTGTGGCAGTCCAATGAATTTTACTATCCCAGTACTGCCACCAAATTTGTGATGCTCTTTCTTATTGTTACATAACTTAAATCACCTTACTTTTCTTGTGACTTCCAATCTATTTGTGAAACTGCTTTGTATAAATGTCAGATGTGTACTTTAACTATGATGTACAATAATGTGACTGTTAGTAGCATGGATATTTAACCAAGCTGCAGACAAATTTTTACTAAAATAATAACAGAACTTTATTTAGAAGATGTTTCAAACAATAGATAATTAGTTATAGGTGAATGAGACATTTGTTATTTCATGTATTTGTGTTACTTGTTTCACTTGAGAGTTTTACTTTCTTAGTTTTAACTTTGGGGACTGCAGACTGGCCTAAAGGGCTGACCTGGGAGTGGAGTTGGGGGGGGAGGACAGGGCAGCTGCACGCTGGCCATCCCAACTGCAGCCTGACACTGTCCTGATGCCGCGTGCCTGAATGCATGGCGTGCAGCATCAGGATGCTCTCCTGGCACAGCATATAGACACGCTGCACCGAAAGGGTGCAGAAGAGCCACAGTGCCAGCTCTTAGGGTGGCTTTTTGCTTCCCCTAAAAGGAATGGTATTTTGTTGCTGTTTTAGGGGTGGCAAAAGGAAGGATTGGGGCTGCGGCAACAGGATGCCACAGCCCTGATCTGCCACTAGGAGGGGTGGCCCAGAGCCACCAGTCTGCATAGTCCCTCAGTTACAATAACAGTTTCTTTTACACTACTTGTAACAGAAAATAAGAGTTACTCTTACCCAAGAACATTGCACAATCCTTGTTTTGGATTACTTTCTTTAAAGCTAATTAATAAATGTGCCACTATGACTATCTATATCCCTCAGGATACCTCTTCACTATTACTCCCTCACTTGGAGTTCTTCACAGATATTAAGTCCCTCACCTCTGGACTTTAACCCTCAGTTTCTATCTACAAACCCCAAAATAACTGTCCCTCTCTGGAACCCTCACTGCATATGTCCCTCTCAGCTCTGAACTCAACCCTATCTGATTCCAACAGTTACCAACTGACTATTTTTCATCTCCAGCCTTTGATTTGATTGGCTGCCATGAGCTTGCTTTCTATTGACTGTTTCTAGGGCTGGTAAAGTTCTGCCTTCTCTTCACAGTAACCTGCTTTTGCCTACAACAGAAATCAAAGCAAATCTTGAGGGTCCACTGCAGTGAAAGATTAATAGAAACTACAAGGAAATCTAAACTAATTTTGATAAGGTTAGTAGAATTTTCAGGTTGCCTGAGTTCCCAGTTGTCACCAAAATTGTACTGATATTTCATAGTGAAGGGAAAATGAAATAGCTTTGAAAGGGGTCAGACTAAAGAATCTTAACATGTTTTAATAGTTTTCCCCCTTCAATGTATTTTCTGAAACTTTGTACTCACAAATGCTGACGCAGGGACAATTACACTGTTCATGTCAATTTGTCCTGCAAACATTCCCTCATTGGACACTGTTCTGTCAACATATCCTAAAAGACTGAAGGGTCCTCGGACAGGTTATCTTGTCCTAAGGCTGTTCTGTAAACTAGTTGCTCAAAATGTAAGTAGGATTACAAGAAAAAGAGAAATGTTGTTCGTATATTAGGAAACTAGAGGGTGGGGAAAAAGAGTTTTTCTGTATGTCACAAAGCCAATTAACTGTCTATAAAAGTGTTCAAGATCTCTCACTCAGGGCTCTTGGTATTTGGAACAGACACTTCCACCAGACCCCATGCATTACTTGGAAATAAAGGCTCCTTTCCGAAGATCTCTGTTTGGTCTTTTGTCCGAGTTCTGCTACAGTGGGTCCATTGGGAGAGTACAGAATAAAAATGAAACATTTCAAGACTAATAAAGGGTTTCATTGTTGTTGTTATATGCCTTCAATTCATTGCTGACTTCTGGTGACCCTAAGGTGAACCTATCATGGGATTTTTCTTTGCAAGATTTATTCAGAGGCAGTTTGACATTGCCATCCTCTGAGGCTGATAGGGTGTGACTTGCCCAAGAACAGCCATTTGGTTTCATGGCCAAGTTGGAAATCAAACACTGTTCTCCAGAGTTGTAGTCCAATGTTTAAACCACTATACCATGCTGGCTGTCCAAAGGGTTTATTTACCAACCTGAATATCTCTGAGGAAATTCTGTGACTTCAAACTGAATTAATTTGATCTTATATCTTATATCTCTTTTCTTCCACTTCCTCTTTGTGTTTTTCTCTTTTTTTTAGTCCATTTTTTCTTCTGAATCTTCCCCACACTCCTTCTCTCTATCTAATAGAATCCCTTCCTCCTCTTCCTCCTCTTCTTCCTCTCTTTTCCTTTATCATTTCTCCTCTCTTTTTGAGTCTTCTATTTATTTTCCATCTATCTAAATCTTCATTTCCTTTCTTGTCCTCTGTGTCTCATCTAATTTTCTCATAGACTTCTTTAGCTTTGTCTATTATGTTCACTCTATATATCTTTTGACTATAATTAAAGGATATAACCTCTATCCTTTCCCATTTACACTCCACCCTTTTCCTTGTCAACAGTTTTGTTAGAAATGTATATTCTTGTCTCATTTTCAGTCTTTGCCCAGGAATATCCTTGAAAATGCTAATTTCTTTTTCTTCTATTATTAGTCTTTTTGTAGCTTCTTTGCATTATTATATCATTTATTTTTGTTCTTACCAGATAGACCACTGCATCCATAGGCAATTTTCTTTCTCTAGCCCCTTTGAGTTTACTCTATATAGTCTATCCATTTCTCTCTCTATCTTCCTCTATGTCCAAAAAGTTTGCCAATGCTGGAATTACCAGGTCATACAAATCTTCGTTTGCTTTCTCTAACACTCTTCTTAATTCCTCTCTAACATAGTAACTCTTTGTTTCTCTTGTTGTTGAATTTCTATTACAGATTTTGATAATTTTTCCAAGTATTGTGTTTTATTCCTCAGCTTTTTTTTCTGGTATCACTTTTGTTGATATTTTTTTCTATTTTTTCTCCTATCCTATCTATCTCCTTTCTTATATTCTCTTTTATTTCTTCTCTTGAATCCTTCATTTCCTGTCTCATTTCTAACTTAAATCTTTTGAACTCTTCTAGTAGATGTTGTATTTGTGCTCCTATATCTGTTTGTTTTTCTAGTGGTTCTAGTGATGGTCTTCTTTGTACCTGTGTCATTGGTTGTAACTGTGCATTTGCTTTTCTAGTAATAACTCTTCTATTCATTCTATTTCTAACCTGTCTCTTTTGTTTTTGTCTTTTCCTTCCCTTCTGAAACTTTCATGCTCTAACTCTTTCTATATCTATTTCTTATTTAAATTTTTAATTTGACTAACCTAGCTAGACTTGAAAAGAATTCTATGTCCCCTCTTTTCCTCTCCCCCTTTTTAAGTCCTCTCTTAAACTTTCTTGTCTCCTCTATTTCTTCTACTTTATGAAAATTTTTCATTTCTTTCTCTAAGTTGTCTTAAAGTGTTTTGTCTTTTTCCCCTTAAACTTTTATTCCTACATTGCACACACCTTTGTTCTTACTCATCACCATCTTCAAATCTCCTCTTTCTATGTTAGGTTTTTCCCCACCAAATCTTTATTTCACCACACTTATTTCCTTTTTCTCTAACACAGTTAAAAATACTTGTTGTCATTGCTATGTCTGCTCTAGCCAAAGCTTAAAGCAGATGGTTGTAATGGACTCTCCAGCTTCTTCAACTTCCTCATTCTACGTGAGGTGATATCTTGACCTTCTCCTTTCCATAGCTATTAGAATGAACCCCCCCGCCTCTTCTTGGAACTTCTTTACTGGGAAGGTCTTTTTACCAGCTGTTTGTTTGTATTGCCGGTTAGCCCTTTACAAACCACAGCTTGAATCCTGACAATATCAACCAAGCTGCTAGTGTGGCTCTGTCCAGCCTCAAAAATCCTTTAACACAAGATGCTTCTTCAAATCAAGACATTGCTCACACTTGCTTCACTGCTGCTGCTGCTGGAGAAGTGGGAGTTGGGCAGCAGCAGTGGCAGTGGAACAAACATGGGTGGCAGCGACTTTAATTAGCTGACCACTTTGACAACCGCATCTCTCCTTTTTTTTATGTACAAATATGAACCATAATCCAACACAAATTAGGACACTGAAGTCCTATTATTTCAAGTGGGAAAATAAATTGTGCTTAAATCTTCTTAACCCATATCATATGGAATGTAAAAGTGCATAATTTATGATGTGAGGTGTTTTGCAAGTATATGCTGCCGTGCATAATAGTATGAGGGGCATTGTAAAGTTTTAATAACCACCTTTTAAAAATTTGGCAAAGTTTTTTTTATTTGTAGTTGTTAACTTAATTCTACATAGTCACCATCTAAATTTACCATAATAACTTCTGAGTGATAATTATTTCTTTATGATACCCCCTCTTAAGGCCTAATCTGCAGACTCCTACAATATCAGGTATTCTAAGTGTCAAGAAACATTGAGGAAAATATGGATGGCAATTACATGGAAATAATTTAATAACTACAAATCAAAACAAACTTTCTGTGAAAACATTTTAAAGGTGATAATTAAAATTTTGCAATACCCCCTTGTAATAAAAATATGGAGTGTTGTCTTTGAGTTAGAGACATCCACCAAATAGTTTCAATGCATATAGAATAGCTTTACTAGTTATTCCTCATTCTGTATATCATTTCTGCATGCTCTTTTGTATTTATCTGTATTCGTTTTAATTTTTGTCAGTCCCCTGAGTCCTAGATTTGGAGAAAATATAGGACATATATTCATCAACAATGGTAATTATGCTCTAATTGATTCCTGCCTCTTTTTCTTCAGGCTTTAGTATGAATTGTGTTCATTGCTATGCATGCAAGTACAGCTAATATAGGATGTGGACTTTCTGTAATGAAGGAGGATGTCAAAGGCAGTAAGTAATACATGCATATGTGAGGAGATCTATCTCCCCTTTAATTTCTGTTCTGGGGGGATTGGTCACCTGTTGGGCATTCTGCCTGATGAAAGCTTGGAAGTACCCCTAATTTTCTTCATTTCCCTCCTTTTCAACATTCCCTACTTTTGAACCATAGTAGAGAATATGAGATAATTATCAAACATAAAAACCTACATAACAGTACAATAAATGTTGCTTTCAGCAGACCAATATATTACTCAGTGGTGAAGTACATTTCCCACTTACTTTACAAAAGGATCCTACAGTTTTCTCATTTACAACATATGCCACCAGTAGAGTAAAGATGTATATATTTTTAAAAGTAAAAATATAGAACATTTTCTGTCAAGAACTTAATCTTTTCCTTGATAAAATGTTGTCAAAGAGGCTATTCCCTAACTTTCAGTAGCTAATTTGCTTCAGTGATTAAAGGATTAGCCATACATCAGTAATCTTGCTTTGGGGATTGGTATTCAAATGTCCAAGATGCATGAATATTTTCATCATACTGAAGTAAACATTTGTAATTATACAGAGCTTGCTCTTCCCATTACATGGCACAACAGTGGCTGAAAAAGATCTCAGTGTTCAAGCTTTAGCATGATGGTGCTTGAAATCCCAATAGACTTTCAAACACTTTTTTAAAAACCTCATGATTTCCAATCAAGGTAGGACAGGACTTCTAGAAAGACTGCTGTTCTGATCCAGCTCATGTTTTATTTATAAAAATTTCCTCAGGCTTTATTTGCTCCTGATTATCATTGCATTTTATACTGAAAATTAGGCATACATAGGTTTGGGTGTTTTTGTTTTTGAGGGAGGCATAATTACATTGGTTATTTCTGGCTTCTAATGCTAGAGAAAGGGGAGCTTATTTATTTATTTATTTTAAAAAGAAGAGGTATATTGGGGGTGGCAGCATAGTTGAAGGCTGAGACAGGCTGCCAGTTGACTTCATGGCAAGTTTCCTGTGGGAAATATTAAATCTCACAAAAGTTTATCAACTTGCTTCCTGTCCAGGTTCCTGAAAGACAGAATTTTTGTATATGACCCTACTGGGAATTTTTGATCTTCAAGGATAGACCTTTTCTCCAACCTATCACCCTCAATGGTTGGAAACATTAAATAGGACTCTCATGGTGGCTGTTCCTGGACTCTCAAAGTCCATTTTTATATTTTATATTATTAAAATGTTTATAACCTGCCCTTTAACAAGACATTTCAAGGTAATATAAAAACAAAATCTATGTTAAAAGTGTGAAATCATATTAATTTCAAACTCTAAAAGAACGTAAACAGGCTAGAAATGTTTTAAACAAAAAATTAAAATAGCTTAAAATCATGTACATGTACAATTGAAAAGATCAGGTGGGACCCAAAGATGGAATAAAGTCTTTGCTTGCACCAACTGGACCCCAAGAGGAAAGGCACTCCACAAACAAGGCCCAAAACAGAGCAGACCCTCTTGCATGATCATGCACATTGTATTGCTCCCTTTTAAATAAATAAATTCAAATCTGAAATTAAGTAAGTAATATAATGTAAACAAAAGAAAGAATGTAAAGAATGGGAATTAAATTAACGACTAGAATCTATATGAAGAGAAATTAATAATACTTAAGAGAATTAACTTATTAATTGATATTAATTAAATATTGAATTAATTTAAGAATTATTTTAGACCTGATATAAAGGACTGGATTTAAATTTATAGGAATTAAATGCAAGTTGGTGAATATAAAGGAAAAGAAATCCTAGAACTTTAAACTAGAATGAACTTATTAATAAACCAAATTGAAAGGACTGGAATTGATTTGTAGAATTAAAAGTAACTAAAGAATTAAATAAAGTGGTGGAATTAAATAAAAAATAAAAATTAATTGAAAGGACTAAGAAGTCAATAAGTTGGATTTAAATTGATTTAAAAATTTAGCAGAAAGCAAGCTGAGAGATTTTACTCTCTGATAAACAAAGAGAAAGTTATAAAAGAAAGAAAGAAAGAAAGAAAGGACATATGTCAACAACAAGAATAAATACTGGACCTACCCAGCTGCAGACATAGAAATAAACACAGAGGAGAAAATTAATTGAACAGATATTTATTTTGGAAGAAATGAAAAAAATGCAAACTCAAATGCAAATGGAAATGGAAAAGAATATGAGAAAGGAGATTCAATCATTACACACGGATATAAAACAGGACATGAGAAGTGAGTTCATGGATATAAAAAATCATTACAAGAAGTAACAAAAGAAGTAAATAATATCAAAAGAAAATTAGATAAAGTAGAAGAGAAAAGAGAAAATATAGAAGAAGAGATAATGAAAACAAAAAAATAGAAAAAAACAAGAATTAGATAAAAGATTGAATGAAAAAGTTTTAGAAGAATATAAACAAAGGGAAAACTGTTTGACAATCAGGGGTCTGAAAGAAATGAAAGGGGAAAATTTATATGATTATTTCCTACCAATGTTATCAGAATACACAGAAAGACCAAATGAAGAGTTAATCTGGGAAATCAATAAAATGTTCAGATTAAACTCTCAAGTAGCAAAAGAAAAAGGATGGCCATGCTATATACTGATTTACTTTATAAGGATAAAAATAAGAGACAAAATACTCAAAATTAGCTATAAGAAAACTTTCATTGTGGTTGAAGAGGAGATAAAGATCTTTAAAGATAAACCTTAAAAAATCTAAGAAATAGGGAGGATTATAAATTTTTGACTTCCTTATTGAATAAAAACAGAATTATCTATAAATGGGAAAAGTTGGAGGGAATCTCAGTCTTCTTCAAGCAAAGATGGTACAGACTAAACTCTATCCAAATGGCAAAAGATTTCTGGAAAAGATGTAATAAGGAAATAAAAAAGAATTCAGAGGAAAAAGAATCCCGAATTTATAGAGGGAAACTGAGATCAGCGAATAAGTATAAGGATGAAAATGAAAATGAAGAGACAGCAGGTTTTGGAGAGGGAGGAGAGGAAGAAGAAGGAGAAATTTCAGAAGAGGAGATAGAAATAGAAAAAGGAAATTAAGAATAAAAATAAATGACTGAATTAAAAGATTTAACATTACCATCTTGAAATATTAAAGGACTAAATGAGAAAAAAGGAAAGTAATATTTGATAGAATTACTCAATTGAAATATAATCGTTATATTACAGGAAACACATATTTTACATAAAGATAAAAGAATGTTAAAAAACACCAAGATTGGAATAGACTATGTCTCATCATTTAAACAAAGAAAGAGAAGAATTGTAGCTTATATTACTAAGAAATTAGCTTCTAGGGAATTATTTAATGACCTGAATGCATTCTATACAGGAATAGAAATAAATGTACCAGGAAGAGAAATAATACTAGTAGTAATATATGCCTCACAAGAGGAAAAAGCAAAATTGTATTAAAAAAAACCTTAATGAAAAACTGCAAGAATACAATGAGAAAGATATAATTATATGCAGAGATTTTAACACAGTAATAAACACACAATTAGACAGATTGTCAAGCAAAAAGGTGAAAGAAAAACAGGGGAAACTGCCAAAAACCTTTTTTAATGGAGTCATTTAAGTCGATATGTGGAGATACAAAAAAGGAGAAATAAGAGGGTTCACTTTTTTTCTCAGAGAGACATAGATCATTTCAAAAATTGATTATTTTTTATTTCTAAGAAATTGTGTGCAAATATTAAAAAGACAGAAATATTGGCAAGAACCCACTCAGATCATATTCCAATAATGATAAATTTGAAAATTATAGAGAGTGACTATAGATGGAGATTACAGGATTATATATTGCATGATGAAAAGATAATTTCAGAGGCAAAACAAGTATTGAAGAATTACTTTCAAGAAAATTTGGGAAAAGGAGTTGGTATTGAAATAGTTTGGGATGCAGCCAAGGCAGTAATTCAGCGATTCTTTATACAGAAACATAAAGAAATGCAAAAGGAAAGGAAAAATAAGATGAATTTAATAGTGGATAAAATAATGGAAAAAGAGAAAGAATTAACAAAAATTGTTAATAAAGATTAGATAATACATGAGATTAAAATATTACAGAAAAAAAATATTCAATAGAGAAAACAAGAGGAAATAATAAAAGTGATGAAAAAAGTAAAAGGAAAACAATTTCAATCTGCTAATTAAATGGGAAAATGGCTAGCTTGGAATTAAAGACAGAAAGAGACAAAAATATAATTACAAAGATTAAAAAGTGATAAATATTTACAGAGCAAAAAAAAAGATTAAAGAAATTATTTGATCATTTTAGTAAAGTGTTTAAAGCAAAAAAAGATAAAGGAAGAAGATATAAAATTTTTTGAATCAAAGTAATATCCCCAAGATAAAAAAGGAAATAATACATAAATTAGAAGAACCAATAACAAAGGAAGAATTCTATGAGGTAATAAAACATCTGAAGAATGATAAAAGTCCAAGACCAGATGGAATAACTGGAAAATTTTATAAAATATTTAAAGAAAAAATTAGTGATCCATTACTACTGACAATGAATAATATCAGAGAAAAAAGAATGCCTCCATCATAGGAGGAAGTGAATGTGACAATAATATTAAAGGAAGGAAGAGATAAAGAGGACCCAAATGGGTACAGGCCAATTTCCTTGTTAAATGAAGATTATAAATTATTTCCATATATATTATCAATACTTACAGAGATAATAACAGAAGAACAAAGCAGCTTTGTAACAAATAGACATTTGAAAAAAATAAGGCAACTAATAAATGTAATAGAATTCTTTGAAGTACATAATAAAAGGAAATTAGCAATAATATTATTGGATTTGGAAAAAGCTTTTGATAATCTGGACTGGAAACTAATGGAGAATATTTTACAATGAATTGGAATCAAACAAAAAAATTTAAAATGGATTAATGCAATATATAAAAAACAATCAGTGAAAATATTAATTAATGGA
>CM034708.1:88494238-88507440 GCA_020142125.1 Phrynosoma platyrhinos | reverse complement strand
AATAGAGATAGATGATATTAATTGTACAATTACTTATTTTTGGTACTTCAGCCCTATTTCTTGCTAAAAGAGGCATTTAAAGCAAGACCTCTATTATTTTTTAAGAAGCAACAACAAAAACAATAAACTACTAAATAAATAAATAACAACAATAAAAATGTCTCATACAAATGAATAAACCCAAAGAAACAGACAGAAGGGCAAGCAGATAATACACACCAATTTACATAAGATTTCAAACCCCTATCTATGACAAACCAAATGGCTGGTAGAATGGAGAATTCTCCTGGGATGGCTATTAAAGACATGTGATCTTGCAGGATATAAAAACAAAGTAGTATTATTTTCCCATGGCAAGTCCTTGGTTTCTCTGTCATAATTTATATTATTTATATGAAATATATATTATTTATATATTTATATGAACAGGGCTAAAATATTGGAATGAGGTAAAATAAATAAGGAGACAAGGATAAATAGGAGGAAGGGGAAAGAAGGTAACAGCACCTTTAAAACTAACTGGTTTTTATTTTAGTATGATCATTCATGGACATAAACCACAAAAAATGTCATGTAGTGATGTATTCAAGTCTTTTACTCCAAGTCTCAAATCAAGGCTCAAGGCTCTACCTTCAAATCTCAAGTTGAGTCTCAAGTCCTTGAAAGATACTTTCAAGTCAAATCTCACATCACATCTCAAGTCTGGTAGCCAACTTTAACATTTAAAAAGGAGGTGGAGTGGAGTTTCAGTTAAAAAGAAAATCAAGAAGGTATTCACATAGTGCCTCTAGAGACGGGCCCTTTGGGCCTTCCTGGAGGCAGGGATGGGGAGGGGCAGCCACACATCGACTGCCTCAACCCCTCCACAAAGATATCCTGACACCACAGCCTTTTGCGCATGGCATCAGGATGTCCTTCTGGTGCAGTCTTTTGACACACTGTGCTGGAACGGGCACCAAAGAGCAGCACAGTGGCTCTTAGAGCAGCCTTTTGCCACTCCTTTCTGGGCCAGCAAAAGGGAGGATCGAGGCCACATTGTCTGGCAGCCTTGGCCTCGATCTTCCACTTCCCAGGGCAGCCCAATGCTGCCCATCTGCATCCCCCCATAGTTAGGTTAAAAAAAATTAAATTATCATTGGCAAGTTCAAGAAGACTTTATTTAAACAAAGTTGTGCTGTTAATCAAATTTATAAAGATTGCATTTTAGAAAAACTATTTTGTTCCACAAGCTTGTACTGTAATGCCTATGAAACAGATGAATATTATACTTATACTATATAAGGTAGGTTGGTGTTGGTCACACAAGCACCTGGAGGGTCAGGTTGGTTTCCTGAAAACTGTGTCTGCTGAGGGGAGCAACATGTTGAGGCAGAAAGCTGTGTCTGTATCTCCACAATCAACCCCACAATTGGGATCATTCATTTTGAGCAGCAGGCAAGACCCAACATTCAGGAGCACATGACATGTTTCTTCAAGGGGAACAAAAAATGTATTAGATGTGAATACTGTGCTCTGGGGGATAAGTATTGTCAGTTGCTCCTAAGAAAAGCTTTAGAAGGATCCTTCCACCTCCATTGCCTAATGCATTTGTTGGCTGTTCCCCATGGTTTTTCATTCCATTTCTGGATGAATGTGTTATGTTACTGAACTAAGGCCAGCAAATCAGTTGCCAAAATATATAAGTTGTAAGTCAAGTTGAATCAGTGCATCATTTATTGTGGCATCAAGCTCAAGCCAAGTAATTGAAGTAACTTGAGCCCAATCTGAATCTGTGTTATAGTCGTCTACATCACTGGGTCATGCTAAAAGAAAAGCTAGTTAATCTTGATGGTGCTGTTACAGTCCTTTCCCTCCCTGACTCTTCCTTCTTTCTTTTTATGCTACAAGAGACTAAGGGGGGAAGCAGACCAGGGCGTCGGAGATGCCCTGAGACAGTGCGGCACGGGACTGCGGCAGCCGCACCGAGGCGCACCGGTGGCTCCTCTGAAAGGAGCGCTAAATCAGCGCTCCTTTCATAAGTCAGGGAAAGTGAGCCCTAAACGCGTACGGCGCACTTTCCCTGACTTATCCGCCGCAGTGTGTCTGGACGCTGCGGCGGGAGGTTGCCCCGGATCGCCGGCCATGCGAAGGGCCGGCAGCTCCGAGGGCAACCTCAGGAAGAGGAAGGGGCACCGCGCGTGCGACTGCCCCTCCTCTTCCTGGCCTCCAAGACGACTCTATTAGTCATCTGCCGAGGCCCTAACACAGATACTTCTTTGAAACCTACTTCTAGGAAGACTACTTTTCACTTGGCTTAAGAACTTTGGTGCTTACTGTTGTCCCAAGTTCATCAGATTCCATTATGAAGTGTTAATTATGTCCGATTCTGTCCCCTGAATGTGATGCAATTATGTCCTCCCATTATGTCCACCCCATTCCACTAGCTTTCCTCTGTTTCCACTCATAGCTCCTTTGTAAGCATCAGCCCATGAATTTTCTGATCATCTGGCAAAGAAACCTGGTAAACATAATGTTGACCTTGATTGCACTAAAATATAGTTTAAAAAGCAGCAACAACATAACAATTGTAAACATTTTAATTTGTAGGCTGCCTTGAGTCTAAATTTTTGGGAAAAGGCAGATGTAAATAAAGTTAATGAAAACAGTTATATCTTGAACTGGTATACAAAGCCTAGTGTTGTGTATATACAATATGAGCTGGATTTTGCTCTGTGGAAGAGCAAATTTTTGAATTGGTTCTTGATAGTCCTAGTTATATAGTTCCTTTGCTCCAGCCTGAACAACATCAGAATATTTGTAAGAATATTCTCATTACATAAATATAGAAAAGCTGGTTTGTAAAAGATGGATTAGCTTTAGAGGCATAAATAGGTGTTATCATTGGAGATCATAGACAGAGTAGTGCAGAAAGTCAAAGGGACTGGGGGGGGGAGGGAGGGAGGTGGAGGAATAATGCCTTCATGTATGTATGTATTTTCATTATAATTTTAGTCAAATTCATTTTGTTTTCTTATAAGTGTTTTGTTTGACTTTTTGTAAATTTATTTGTTAATAAAGTTTATTTTAAAATAAAAAACAATATTCTCATTACAAGGTTGAAGAATCACAAGTCACATAACTTTATGGAAGTCTCATCAGCACTCTCCCTTCATTTTTTCTTATACAGCTGAGTCAAGAACTATGTCCCCTTAAGAAACATCATAAGAAAAATAGAGAAAGGTTACATATCTATCCTAGAGAGTAGTGGTTTAATAGACCTCTTGTTTAGATTTCATACTCATAAACAGCCAGTTATCTTGGTGAGTATGACTTGTTCCTCTGCAAATCCACTCACCTCGTGCTTCTCTTTGGCCTTCACAACTGTACCAGGCCTCTTTGGCTGTCCAGCTGTGCTCCCTCTCTTTCCTGGACTTCTGTGGTCCCCCGGGGCCTGTGGTGGGCCTACACAGCTGCACCTTTCTCCTGTTGGGCCTTTCAGCCTTCTTGCTGGTTGGACTGCATGCTCCCACACTTTTGAGACCTGATCAGAGACTGCTGGGATGTCTGTGACTTTGGGCCTCCCCTGCTTGGCTGTGCAAGGCCTGCTTCCCTCTCTTTCAGACTTTTGGGCCTAAATTCAGCCTTTTGTCAGGCCTTTGGGCCTAGTTTGGGCCTGTGCAGCACTCTAGCTCTCATTCACCTCAACTGAGGCTTGTCTTTTATAGCCTAGTCACAATTTGAATTTTATTTCTACATAATACACACACAGACAGCTTCCAGAATGTGTGTGTACGTACACACACACAGAACCGGCCTTGTTGGTGCAAGTCTTATATGGCAGTGCTTAGGCTATTGGGTTACAATTTCTCAGCCTTAGGAATTTATTGTTTATTACTAGTGCTATTTGATTACTCATGGCACCCAGAAAGGGGAAGGGTGGAGCCAAAGGTAAAGGCAAGGTGCAAGTCCCACAGCCTGCTAAAAGGCCTTTGGTGGATTATTCCTCTGAATCTGATTTGGATGGAATCCCTTATGATGAGATTATTGGTTGCATTCAAGCACTGGGAGGGCAAGGGACACCTGTGGCTCAGTCTTCCTAGCTAGTCCATAAGGAGGTTAGGCTTTCCAAGTCTAAACGATTTGTTGCCAAAGTTCTTTCTCAACTTGATGCATTAGAAGAACAACATGCTCAACAGTCTGGCCTCCATGCCTGTGGCTGAATCTGATCCAGTTGCTTCAGCTGACACTTCAGGAAGTGCTGACACTCCAGATGGGTTGAGTCAGCCAGGTGAGACTTCAAATTCACAGAGAGTTCCACAATAGAGTTACCCTTGGCCTTGGGCTAATGATTATATGTATGGGCCTCCAGGTAATTACATGGTATACCTCCAACTAACAATTCTTTACCTTTTCTGTATTCACCATAGGGTTGGCCCCTCAGGCTTTTATGCCATGGGGTTGTGGCCCTTTGGTTAACATGCCCCCCTTTTCTGGTGGTTAGGATCCTGCATCCTTTAGTCCTGCAAGTAACTTGACTTATGCATCAGTATCTCCTTCAGCTATTCCTTTTGGTGAGCTTATACTCCCATGGGGGAGATCATTTATTGCGATTCACCAAGGACAAGATACTTCACGGGGAATGTATAGATGTGCTCACATTGTTGTATAGGGAGCTTGAGAAGATGGATAAGGATGAGCTAGATGAAAAGGAAAAGGACAAAATAAAAAAAATGAAGATAAATCATAACTGAACAAATTGGCTTTTGAGGTATTGCATTTATGCCAGAGTTATTTCTAAGGCCAATCCAATGTGAGGCCCGGCTATGATTCAATATTTAGATATTATTCACAAGTCATATGTGGGCTTTGTGAGCCTGGATTGGCTTCTTTATGATGAGGCTTTATGTACCCAAACATCTGATGGGATATGCTGCATTCACAGTTTTGGATGCAGTTTATGACACCAGCTCACCCAATTCAGGGGGAGTGGTTTCAGAGTGGCACTTAGTTAAAAGAATGGCCAATTTCACCTCTCAATCTCAAGGGTCTCAAGGTCAGTAGCAGAGGTTGTTATGCTAGGAGTATAGTTTTCAAGGGATGTGTAATTGCAAAGTGTGTAAATGCAAACATGAATGTTCTGTTTGTAAGGGGTCTCACTCCTTTCATAACTGTACCAAGGGCAGAGGTTATCAAGGAGCCAATAGCAAAAAGGGAGGGGATACCGCCCCCTCCACCTTCAAAAGGGGCCCAGTCCAATTAAATTTTCAATTTTAGTTCACCTTCTGGAGCATTAACCTGACCACCAGTCTGCTGAATATTTATGTGACAGTTTTCTTTATGGATTCCTTTTCAAGGTATCAGATGCCCTTTTTGGGCTAACAATTTGAACTCAGTGTGGAGGATGGAGCAGGTGGATAGGGACAAGATTATCAAAGAGGTGTGGGAAACTAGAGTCTTGGGATTATTTGACAGGCCACTGCTCCCAATCTTTAAAGTTTCCCCTTTGGGGTTGTCCCTAAGAATATAAAAGGTGAGTTTTGCATCATTCACTATTTGTCCTATCCTGAGTTAATTGCTGAATGATGCTATCCCTTTGGAGCTTTCTTCTGTTCATTATACATCATTTGATAATGCAGTTAGGGAAATTCATAAACATGGGCTTGTTGCTGAGCTGGCCAAGTGTGATATAAAGTCAGCCTTCTGTTTGTTGCCAGTTCATTCCATGGATTTTGAATTGCTGGGTTTTCATTTTGAACAAGTTTTACATGGACAAGGTCCTTCATATGGACTGTTCAGTCTCTTGTGTGGCATTTGAGGCCTTTAGCACATTTTTGGAATGGGCTATAAGAAACATGACAGGGCTCATAGGTGTTGTTCATTATCTTGATGATTTCTTGTTTATTGGTAGTTCAGGTTCTGGTTGATATAGATTTCTGCTATGTGAATTCGAGAAGTTGGCTGGTCAACTTGAAGCTCCATTAACTTCAGAAAAGACCGAGGGGCCATCAACCTATTTGACATTTTTGGGCATTGCCATAGACACTGTTAACCAGTCTTGCCAGTTGTCCATGGGTAAGCTTCAGGAGTACAGGAATGCCTTCAGGCTTTTTTAGGACTTAAAAAAAGCTACTTTGAATGAGTTTCAAGTTTTCATTGGACATTTAAATTTTGCTTGCAAGGCAGTCACACTTGTTCATGCATTTATGATATTTTATCAGGTTTGTCCCAGCCACATCATAGAATTCATCTCACTTCTGGAATTAAGGAAGATTTGCGTGTTTGGTTGCAGTTTTTGGACAGTTTTAATGGTATTTCATTCTGTCTGGAGAAGCTTAAGCTCAGGGATGCCTTGCTGGTCTCTTCCAATGCTTCAGGTTCCATAGGTTTCAAAGTCTTTTTTAGGGGTTGTTGGTGTGCTCAGCATTGGCCTCCAGAATTGAGTAGTTTTTTTTTCCTATTTTGGTGGCAGTCACTATATGGGCAGAGGAACTTGCTAATTCCTCCATTCATTTTTGATGTGAAAATTTGTCCACAGTAAATGTCATTAACTCCTTGACATCTAGGTTTCCCCAGGTTATGAGGCTGGTTCATACCTTCTCTCTGCTGTGTTTGAGATTTAATATATTGTTCATTGATTTACATCTGCTGGACCTCAAAAATTATATTGCTGATGCTCTTCCTTGTATGCAGATGGAGAGCTTCAGGAATTTGGCACAGCTCCAGCACTAGAGCCAATCCTGGTAGTCCTATGGAGTCTTGGCAGCATGAGGTAGTCAGAGCCCTTAGTATTTCTGTAGCTCCAAGTATGTAACAAGGATATCTTAAGACAGTCAAGGATTTTAGGGCCTTTTGTTCACACAATAAACTTCCTACTTCTGTGCCTATCCCTGTCCCTTTGCTATTACATTATTGTGTCTTTCTTCATAATTCATAATTGTGGTTTGTCTCCACAATTCCTCAGGTGCAGATTGTCTGCATTAGCCTTTTGGATTAAAGCACAGATGACTCCTAACACTATGGGTGATTTTAGGATCAGGAAGGTGAAAGAGGGTTGGTTCAGGGACAGAGGCTCTACTGCTGATCCTTGTCATCCATTATCACTGGTCATTTTAAGAGGATTAGCCAAGGTTTGGGTGGCTATTTGCTCAACACCATCTGAGGCCTTGTTTCATGAAGAGTTTTTGGGACTCTATGAATCAGTGAGTTGGTAACTGCTTCCAAGAATAACTCTGACAAGTTGTTGCAACTCACTGACTTGTTATTTCATGAAGGGTCAGTTTCCCTTACTATTAGATCATCAAAGGTGGACCAATGTTATATGAAAATCCAATTAGTGCTTTGGGCTTCCAGTGACGGGCCATTTTGGGTGGCTCTGAGCCACCCCTGCTAGCAGCAGATCAGGGCAGTGGCAACCCCATGCCATGGTTTTTCCTTTTGCAGTCTCTAAAAAGAGTGGCAAAATGCCGTTCCTTTTAGGAGCGGCAAAAGGTCACCCTAAGAGCTGGTGCCCTGGCTCTTCCATGCCCTTTTGGTGCAGCATGTCTACCTGCTGCATCAGGAGGGCATCCTGACACCGTGTGCTGTGCATACAAGCGTGCAGCATCAGGGCAGCATCGGGGTGGGGTTGGGGCAGCTGGCGTGTGGCTGCCCCACCCCAAGTCCATCCCCAGGCCAGTCCTTTAGGCTGGTCTGCAATGCCCCTTTATTCCAGAAACTTCCTCACTTTGAGTTCTGTCCTAGAACTAAGGGGGGAAGCAGACCAGGGCGTCCAGGATGCCCTGGGATGGTGCGCCGTGGGACCGCGGCATCCGCACCGTGGCTCACCGGCAGCATCCCTGAAAGGAGCGCTAAATTGGTGCTCCTTTCAGAAGTCAGGGAAAGTGCACCCTAAACGCGTAGGGCGCACTTTCCCTGACTTTTCCGCCGCAGCATGTGCGGACGCTGTGGCAGGAGGTTGCCCCCGGAGCGCTGGCCGTGTGGAGGACTGGCAGCTCCGAGGGCAACCTTGGGAGGAGGAAGGGGCGCCGATCCTGTGGCTGCCCCTCCTCTTCCCTGCCTTGGAGATGACCCTATTAGTCATCTGCCGAGGCCCTTAGTCCCTTCCTTTTGAACTTTAGCCTTCATAGTCCCTTTCTTCTGGACTGTTACCCATCCAGACCCAGTCTGACTTCAACTGTCAGCAATGTTCTTGTTTAACACCTCCAGACAACCATTTGATTGATTGCTGCCAACTTACATTCTATTCGCTGTTGCTAACGCATGTTCTATTCTGCCTTCTCTCCACACTGCCTCATTTGGTCTAGGGATGTGGAGGCAGTTAAAGGGGCTTCCTTTGAGGCTGGCCTGAAGGATAAACCTTCTCTTTAAGTCTAGGGGCTTGGGGGTACTTTTGGGTTGGCTTTCCTGATGTGGGCCAGCCAAGGATTAACTCAAGGTGTGGGTTATCCTTGGGGGTCAGGTGTCATTGCCCTGGAGAAGATATAAGATATAGGACAAAGAAGAAAAGCCAAAATTTATTACTAAAATGTGTGTGTGTGTGTGTGTGTGTGTGTGTGTGTGTGTATAGACCATCACTAAACTCTATAAAATATGGGGTCTAATTCTTTGATTTTGCTAGAATCATGAGAAAAGAAAGAATCTGTAGTAACAAAGGTGATCACAACTGATGAGGAAGTGATATGATAGAAGATATGGAAGATTTATACTTTAAGAAATAATTGTTCTATTATGTGTGTGTCTGCGTTGTTTATTGTCTTATAAGTGTTTGTGTTTGTATATGTTGTAATGTTTTTAGAGTGTGTAATTTAATAAAATTGAAAAAAAAAATGCTTGTTTCTCTTCTCAGTCCCTAGCAAGAAAACTGAAGTTTCTTCCACTTTGGGGCATTCCAGACAGTGCAAAGTGCCTTTTTCAAGCCCAGGAGGGGGAGGGGCAGCCAGGTAACGGGAGCCCCAACCCCTTCCTGAGGATATCATCAGAGCATCCAGAAACGCTGCGACAGAACAGGTGCGAAAGAGGCACACGCCACCTTTTCTGGCACCCTTTCCGCAGCTTGAGGAAGGAGTGCTATTTTAGCACTCCTTCCAGGGCCGCTCACAGAGTGGATTGGGGCCAAGGAGTGGGGCAGCCTCAGTCCCAATCCACGGCTTCTCGGGGTGGCCCATGTCTGCCCATCTGTAGAGGCCCTTAATAATTTTTACAGTTTTAAGTTAATTTTCAAAGTTTTGAGACTTTTTCCAACTTCAGGTTCAATTGAGCCCAAATCATGGGCTTTTCTTAAATCCATGTTGGAATTGCAATGCATTTTTATGAGTATATCATCTGTCACATCAAGGTTCATCTAATATACAGATTTTTCTAAGGAATTTTCCTCCTATGGTACATTTTTTAATAATTGCTTACTAACCAATGCATTTTTTTTTTTGCACTCTCTTACTATACACATTTTTGTATGCATTTATTTAACAGAGAGGTTGATTGCAAAATCCAAAGCACTGAGAATTTGGGGAATAACTAAGGGGGGAAGCAGACAGGTGGCACTGGGCCTCCTTGGGAAGCTGCGCCACGGGGCCAAGGTATCCCCACACCTCAGCCCCGCGGCGCAGCTTCACCGCCCCTGGAAGGAGTGCTAAAATAGCGCTCCTTCCACAAGTCACAGAAGGTGCACCACAAAAGGCTGGCAGCGCACTTTTGGTGACTCTTCCGCTGCAGCGTGTGTGGACGCTGTGGTGGGAAGGCATCGTCGGAGCGCAGGCCGTGTGGAGGGGCTGGTGCTCGGACGATGCCTTTGGGAAGGGGTTGGGGTGCCCACCGTGTGGCTGCCCCTCCTCTTCCTTGCTCCCAAAATGGCCCTTTGTGCCATCTGCTTCCCCCCTAAATTGCGGTTTGCATATAACTTTAAAATAAGGGTTCATATATATATATATATACACACACCTTTATTTGTCACATACATAGATTATTACAGAAAATGATATGATGTGGAATTTAAACATATTCTTCTGATCAAATAGCTAACAGAGGTTCATATAAAGAGAAAAATGTGGATTAGGTTTATTTGCTATGATTAATATAGGAAATTCCTGGATCATCAATGCAGGGAGCTAGATAACATTTTTAATAATTTTAAAAGTCATCTAATTGTATGTGTCCGAAATAATTGTTCTGTATCCATAATCTTATTCAGTCAATTATGTGTTAAAAATACATATAAACAAGGTGGAATTAAATGAACTGCCTGTACCAATCTTTGCTGTAAAACTTCATATTGATCCAGCATTTCCTGCTTTCAGGCTCAAGCCATGAAATCAATGAAGTGATCGAAAATATAAAATTTTAATGGGAGGACAAACATACATGCCAGTCAAAACGAACAAGAGCTCATTCTTAAGTGACAGAAGAGAATGCATTTGAGATCATCTTGAAATCCTAAGCAGAAACATAGCAATTAGTTAACATTCTTCCAGGAACAAAAACAATATTCTGGAATGAAAAGGGCCCTGTGTATAAAAGTGCAGCTTGAACAGTGCATCAAGTCCATAACCTACAACATAAAAGAACTGAAGCAGGTGCATATTTCAGCAGTGGTGGCAACATCATTCACTCTTTCCTTTGACAAGAAAATTGAAACTAGCACTGGAAATCTGGGGTGTATCTGCATGCCAATCTGTAATGTTTCAGTAGTGGAAGGCACAACCTTAATACATTTTCAGCATTTCTCTGAAATAAATAATCCTTTGTTTCTGAGTTTCTGGGAAGTGCCAATTGAGAACATCTTTTAAGTATGACACTGGAAAAAAGTTTAAGAATAGTCTGAATGGAGAACATAAAGACATAAACATTTCTGGTAAGTGCATGAGGGCCTGTACAGACCCGCCATAGGAGCCGGCCTGGAGGTGGAGTTGGGTGGGGTGACTGCATGTTGGCCACCCTGACTCTGCCCCCATGCCATGTGCTCCACCGCATAAAAGGGAGTGCAAAAGAGCTGCAGTGGCAGGGGTAAGGGTGGCTTTTTGCATGTGGTTGTTACGGCCCTTATCCTGCACTCCCAGGGGCAGCACAGAGCTGCCCCTTAGGGGCCATCTGTATGGCCCCTGAGTCTTTCAAAATCACCACCACCAAACTGCCACTGCTGTGGATTCTAAAGGGACAGAATAAGCAGGCACAGCTTCATAATGCCAAGACCCAACAGCTGAGAAAAGACCCTCTTTCTACCCAGCTGCTGTGGTTTCAGAGAGGGAGAACAGCAGCCAGCATCTGCTGCACTTAATTTCCTTCCCCACCATCCTCTTTTCCTTGTATGTAATGTATTTTTAGATTGTAAACCTAAGGGCAGGAAGCTGTCTAATTAATAATTGTAAACCACTCATATAAAGCATCATGAACACCAATGATGTTATATAAATTCCTCCTCCTCCTCTTTATTCAAAATTTTAAAAAGAAAATTAACATGTAAATATTAAAATTCATTATAGAGTTTGCCTAATAGGCAGCAAGACCAACAGGTATTGTGTTTAGGAGTTTTGAGGAGGAGGTCCAGAGTTCTGTTTCATTGCCTACTTAAAACTACTGAATATGGATAGTAAGGGAATAGATACAGTCACCTGCAACAACTATCATATGTTTGTGTTTTAAAGGACCAAACCTGTGCCAGAGACTTGATTGTCCTTGGTAAATGCTCCAATATATTTTTCTGGCAGAAATTCTGTGATTTCAATCCCAAGTAGTCACCAGCCAGACACATTTTGACCTGATGTCTTCTTCAGTGACTGAGGTGTATATAAGTATCCTGTCCACAAGGAGTTATAAGCAAATTACAATACTCATAGTCCACTTCTTATCACAATGAGCATTAGAGATACAAGATATAAAATTATAGACAATACATAACTTACCACTAATGTAGCAAAACAATATGTGGAATGAATACAGTCCAGAGAATTCACCAACTTCTCTCCTATGTATCAAAGTAATGAATGTAAGGACTTTAAAAGTACCTATGTAATACCTGGTGTTGCAGAGAAAATTAACTAAAACAAAAAAGGTCCTGGTACTGTCAAGACCTTGTTAAATATAACTGACTTTCTTTGGATTCTTTTGAAAAAAGAACTATTACCAATATATCTATTTTCAATGTCCATACAGAAAAAATCTAATACCATAATGTATTTTCTATTACAACAATGACAACAAACAAAAATAATGTTTACAATCAGTTTCTATAATATAAAAATGCATCACTGAAAAAAATCTTTAACACATATTTTTCATATATACACTGAGAGCAAACAATAGTATATAATTTATAACCAACATTTGTTTAGGGTTATTGAATATGCAATGTTCCTACATAGCTGTCATCCAATCAATCTCCCCATTAAGGCCTGAGGGGATTAAACTGCCCAATTGATGTATCCAGTAGGTCTCCCTCCTACTCAATGCTCCATATAGCTTATTGCACTTGGGACAGTAATTTGTTCCACACACCAACATTTGATATCAGATGGTCCTGGAAAAGGTATACACAGGGGATGTCTCTGAGGAGATGGTCAGTTACCAAAGACAGGAGGTAGACATTTGGAGGAAACGCACATAGAAGGAGGAGAACCAGTGATCATGTTCTGAATTTGGAGTTACAGAATCAATTCAAAACTCTCTTCCTCATCATGGATGATGGGGAACAGCAACAAGAGCAATAGTATCAGTCCTCAGTGAATGTGCCGGTCACCTTGGAAATTTCAGATCATGGAATATCCCCTGTCAATCTTTAGATGAGATGTGTAGTGGCGGTAGGGGACTTCACGCTGAGGGAAACTGAAGCAGTGGTTTGAAGGCCTGACAGAATGTCTCAAGATGTGTGCTTTCTCCCTGTGGCAAAAATGCATGATATAACAGAGAGACTAACAAGACTCATCAAGCCCGCTTGACCTTTACCCCTTCTTTTTACAGAGGTGGGATATTATTATTATTATTATTATTATTATTATTATTATTATTATTATTATTATTATTAATAATAATAATAAAACCAATGATACTGTAAGGCATAACAGGAAACATTCTAGAGCAGATTATTAAACAGACATTCTGTAATCACTTGTCATGACCAGTAAAAGTCAACATGGGTTTCTCAAAAACAAGTCATGCCAGACTAATCTTCATCGTTTTCTAAACATATCCATTCTTTTATCCAAGTCAAACAACTTGCCTCAAAATAAAGTTTT